>OY821756.1:53355678-53564479 GCA_963682095.1 Potentilla sterilis
AATGTCAGTTTAGGGTTCAATCAATGTGCAATTTACCAAACACCTAAAACCTAAACTAGCACTTCAATGAATTCTACTGCTCAATATAGTAAGTTCTAAATCATCTTCCTCAAAAAAAAAAAAAAAAAAAATACTAGCTTATAACTATCAAACACTTTATGCGTCACCAATATATGTATATAGGGCAAACGTTTGTTTAGTCTTTGTATTATGGTCGGTCATCTATTTAGTTTATAAAGTTTCAGTTTCATCTATTTAGTTTTTTAAATTCTAACTTTTAATTTGAAAAGTCTATTCCGTCAACTCCTCTGTTAATATGATGAGGTGGCAGTTAAAGACCCTCCCAAAAAATATCGAATTACTAAAATACCCTTGTATTAGTTTTTCCTCTAAATTTCCTTCAATAATTTTTTTTCTTCATTGTTTTCATTTTATTTTAAGGAGAAATAAATGTTTTTACTCACCAAAATCCCTTTCCATTTATTTCTTTATGTCTACACCGGTTTAATTTAACTTAATAAAAAATGATAAATTTATTTTAAATAATTAAAGAAAATCAAATAGAATATTATTCTATGAGTATTTTGGTCATTTTACAATTTTTTGAAGGGTCTTTAACGGATAATTTAACAGAATGGACATTTCAGATTAAAAGTTATAACTTCAACGACTATATAAATGAAACTAAAACTTTAAGGACTAAAAAGACAACCGACCAGAACTATAAGTACTAAACAAATGTTAACCCTTACTAATGTATGTATCTACCTCTTACAATCATTTTTCATTCTGATTATGTTATCATTTATATATCATTATGCAAGTCATGATTATAAGAATGTTATAGTTCGATCACAATGTTTATTTTATGAACATTGTTGTACTTATCCGTAAAGTATACGGCATTGTTGTACTAAATACATACTTAAATAACTAAATATGTATTTAGTATATTTTTATTTCAATTTTAATATTTTCCATTTTTACATATTTTTATAATACAAATACACAAAAATTTGTCCCATTCCTCTACTTTTAATTTTTCTAATTTTTTTTCTTTCGTTATTTGTTTGGGAATATACGAAGACGATTTTTTCTTTTCCTTTTTAAATGATAAAATTACTCATATGTTGCTCAAATGAGTTGTAGGGTTTCGTGAGAAATGTGTTTGTATATACAATCATTTTCCCATTCTTCTTGCTCATGTTAGGTACACTTCATTTCAAGTTCCCCAATATTTAGATTGATGATCTGGGGGGGGGATCCAAGTAAGAACAACCTAAAATAATTGAGAGAGAGTGAGATCCCAAACAGATTAATTAAAATTTTCTTATTTTATTAAAGACAGTATTATCTCATACACAACAAGTAGTTGAATAAACTATGTTTAGAGCATGGCACTCTAGTGCGAACCATATCTTGACCACATTCAACCAAAGTTGAGGTGGTAGCCGTTGAGAAGGAGATAGCAATCCCTCCCCATACTTCTGTTTATTTAAATTCGATCTGTAGCCTTGTTTTTGCTCAACATTGTCCCCAGGAAAATAAAATTATTAACATTAATAACGAGAGTTTATCTCGACTTAATTCTGAAATGAAAAGAAAACACTACAAGTTTTAATATTTATTTTGACGGATATATTGTTAGATTGTCAATCTGAACCGTGTAAAAACAAGAGAGAGACAAACATACTCATTGTAGTTGACACTTTTCACGGTAGCAATGTCGGTTTTGATGTGACACGCCGCAGTGAGTCTTACTGCGGTGTCTTCCTTGTTTTAAAAGTGACCCGCAGGGGTCGTAATGCGGTTGCAGGCTTCACGAATGTCTTTACTGGATGACATTCTCTTGCGCTGCCAAGACCAAAACGGCTAGTTCCACCGTCACTGCTAGAAGCCTAGCTAGAGCAACACCTTCATCATGTTGATACATGTTTGAGTTGGCCGGGTGCTAATAGATGTACATGAGCTTCTTTAATTACGAGGGCTGAAATGGTTGTGGTTTCGCAAGACATGGATTGAGGGATGCATGCCACTTGGTGAAGGTATTGGTGGTGTTCGGACAAACGTAACAGAAATCTCGGTTTCTTGTTCTTGCATAGTTGTAAACTATTACCTCGACCTCCTGGTGTCTCTTGATTCATGTAGAGTTGTAGACTACAAGCCAAAGCGTTATGACTTGCTTTTGAGGGAAAGAGACTTGTTAGAGATTCCCAGACAAGTCTTCATCTTGCTCATAACTTGATAGTCGTTAACATATTGAATATTTTGCCCCAGAGGGGAACAAAGGGTTTGGATCAACAACTATGCACGCTCATGAACAGAGCTACGCACAAAACGTTGACGGCTCAGAAAAATCATGTCTGGAAGTTGATGAAGTAGATAGTAAAACCAAAGATGAGGTGTACAACATGTTTGCTGAGAAAAATCACTTCAAAGAGTGAAGGGAGTGAAATATTGCACCAGCAATTTTTTTTTTTTTTTCACAAAGCAAAAAAGCAGGCGAGGCATTTCTTTCACATCACTATAAACAGAGATACTTTTACATGCAAACCCAATAACAGTCTCCAGAATCGGCAACTGATATATTGAAGAATTTACCTTACTAACATTAGGCTAAACAGGTACCTGATACTATGCAGAAAAATGTTGATGATGAGTAATGACTTCTTCAACCGAAAAAATATGTTGATAATGACTACCATTTTAACTTCGAGCTGTTTGTTTCCCTTTCACTTCGTTTTTGCGCCCTTCCCACTGTACAATTGAGTTTATATAATCATCGATTGTCAGCACTTTAAGGCTTATTTACTAGATTCATTGATCAAACAGGATTCTTTATACGATTCCTTCATCAAACAGTTCCATGCTAACAATGCTGCCCCAACTGCAGGTTCCACCTGGTTGATTCAATAAAACAGAAACCACAGGTTTATAGAAAGAATATTACAAAATTTAATCATATAAAATGAATATGTAAACACTTTTCCTCTCCTAACAAGGTTTTCATTCCTAGCATAATCTATTTCTGCAGGTCTGTTTTCCATGTATTCAAATATAACTGAATTCGATATGCAGCCACTTCTCTTTTTCAATCAAAATATCATATAGAATTGGAAGATAAAGAAGCCCAGTAATAGTTATTGTACTCAAGAGGCAATCTATGAAAATTACTAGGCCATCAACTTGAACATCTCACTTGCCTAAAATGTCACATGTTGACTAGAGTAAGGCTAAAGTATGTCAAACCTTGGGTCTAATTGGAACTGCTCCTGGATACTCCTTGGATACGCATCTAATTACTTCTGTTCCAATATCCCACCTCTTATTTGCTTCAAGAACACCACCAACCATGACAAGGGGAAAGGAATCTTTTCCATCTGCAACAAGAGAATTCGATATCAGCACCCACAACAGGGCCTTCCAACTTTATCAAGTATTACTTGCATAACCCAAGGAAGAGCCACAGAGCTTTCACATCATCATACTCATGAAACACATGAAAATGTAAGGTCAAATACGCTAAATTTTCACAAAACCACATTATTTCCTATTGGAAAGGGACAGCACACTAGAAAGAGGGAAGATGACACCGAAGGTATGAACTATCACTCAAATTAAAATGACTATTAGAGTGATTAAGATCCTAAACACAACAATTAATATTTAATGTACTCATAATTTAATGAAAGTTTATAAAAAATATATTAGAATAATAAGTTGTTTGTTCAGTATGCCATACACGCATACCTGGGCCACACAAGTTAAGTCTTTGAACAACAGCTTTCACACTTAAACACAACTCCTCAACTGAATCAAACAAGATCTTATTTGCGACTTCATCACCAGCCTCTGCACAAGATACAACTTCGGGAACAAGTGCTGCAATGCGAGCCCAAGATGGATCTGCATAAGTCCACCTAAAATCCAATAGAAGAAGCCAGTTGTCATCCGATATCTTATTATTAACAGATCTTACGTAGTCATATATATGGAAACTTAAAATGGGCTTGCAATATCTCTTTCTAATTTTTCTTTCTCACAGAGGTTTGTGAGGACATACTATTCCACAGAGCACCAATCCCCTTTGATATTGAGTAATCCAAAATGCATGACAAATCGTAATGGAAGAAATATTATAATTGCATTTTCATGCAATCACCATGTAATACAAATGATTTCCAGGCAGCGATTCTTTAATTCCAAATATTACAATATTTTTCATACTCAAATGGTTGTGACCACACCAATTAGCATTGTTCCAACTCATTATGTGTATGAAAGCTAAATTTACAGTGCCGATACAGAAATACAGCAATGGCTGGTGTGGAAACTAGAAGCTTAAATCAAGTAACATGGAGTTCCAGAGTGGAACTGATCTTACACATTCACAGCACCTAACCAAGACCATTCAAGAGATTGCAGACAAAAATTTTATAGGTATACAGAACAAACCTTGTCATCTATTTTCGCCAAAAGTGCGTAAAACATCTGCAGACTGTGAGATCCCAAAATGACAACTAGTACTTCACCCAACTATGCAATGATAACACATATAAGTTTCAGATAGGTACCCAATGAGTTCGTCTGCAGAAGAAAGACCAAGCTTCTCTAAAATACTAGAGGTAAGTGCTGTGTCTGGACCACGACCGTCATGTGCCCTTACGATCGCGGTTAAGGCCTGTGCAGCTATTCCATACCCACTGCAAGTTTGGAAAATGGTGTCATATGTCATATAGAACTGAAAGACAGAGTAAAAGAATCCTAGATCCTAATACAGCACAATTGTCCTACTTCCACTCAAAAATTGATAATAAACGTGTTTGGTATATCAGTTAGCCATGAATATATTTTTTAAAACCTACATTATTAGGCAGAGAGAACCCGTCAAATAACAAGAACCATCATGATAGGAAACTTCTAACAGTCTACTCTTAGACATTGGGATAGAAATGATGAGCAGGATAAAGGAAACTAAAAGATGAATAAGGCGGGACGAGGTTTAAGTTCTCCCATCAAATGTTTCTAATTAAAGCCCTTGTACCATTCATACAGTTAAAACGGTTTATACACATGCAAAAATACACTGAAAATCTCCAATGACAAGAAAAGAACACTTCCATATGTGGATAAAGCAATGACCACACTTTTCCATATAACTTTGGAAACTACAAGGGTATACCTTCCCCAATCACCTAATGTAGGTCCTGCACCAGCAGCCCGAGCATTTCTACCATCCTCAGTGAATCCATACGCAATGGTGCCTGTGCCAGCAATCAAAACACACCCATGAAGCTTCCCCATAGTTCCACACGCCAAAGCCGCCACGGCATCGTTCTGAACATACAACCTCACATCTCTGGGGAACATATCCCTATTTCACAACAACACAAACTCAAACCTATCAGCCCAAATTCCACATTGACATGTTTCAAAAACCCAAAATAACACACTAACTCGCAATATAATAATAATAATAATAATAATAATAATAATAATGAAAAAAAGGTCAAAACTTTGTGAGTAACTAATCACCTAAGCCAGTCCATTATCCTATGCTGATCAGAAGGGTGGTTCACACCCGAAACCGCCAAACAAACCGCCCTAACCGCCGACCGGTTCGAACCGGATTTCGCAAGCGCCTCCGCCATCACCTGTTCCAATGTTTCTCTCGCAGCCGACTCTGCAGTTTACAACAACAACAAACAAATTAAAATTACTAAAAAGCCCTCGTGCAATCTTCCTACATTGAATCAAAGAAATTATAATTACCGCCGACGCTGTTGTGATTGGAGCAACCGGCGATGGCCCGGGCGAGAACCGGAACCGGGTCGGGCAGAGGATCCGAGAAAGGCAGAAACGGCATGCAAATGCACACGGTGGAAGTGGTGCCGCCGTCGAGGCCGAGAATGACGTCACGGGCGGCGTCGGAGAGGGGCATTTGTTGCTCGAAAGCCCAGATTTGGCCGTTGCGGTAGCGCTTCATGGTGGGTTTGTTGATATGAATCAGATTAGAAATAGGAGGACAAGTTGAAGTTGGTTAATAAAGGGCAGCAATGGCAGATAGGGTTGAGAGGAAGAGAACAATAGAAGGGTTAGGGTTATGAGTTTGAAGAACAAGATTAAAGATTGTTTCTTCGATTTCAAAATGGTGATCGGACGGCAAGTGGGGTCTAGTTAATATTAATTGCTTTGTTAGAATCTTCTTCTTTACTTGTGTCAAATTCTTTTCCATTATTTTCGTTTAATTATTTGCTATGTGACGACGATCCTGAATTGTATTTGATTCCATACAAGTAGTTCAAAATGGTATAGTGAATAACAGTCACTGTAAACCCAGTGAAAATTAATCTCACTGTCTATATGCACTAAATTAACTGGTGAAGGTATGTAGAGAAACAAGTCTAATTGTCTCGCGGGACGCAAGCATGCAATGTGCGGGTATGCTGAGGAAAAACAATGTGCAAACTATGGAAGCAAGAGGGCGTCAATATTCCGTTTTCCTTCTGGACCCTTTGTGTACCATGACGACACATAATCTCCGTAAACAACTTCCCGGTAGAGGGGAGGAGTGGATTGGCTGATAAGCTCTGAGGCAGGGGATACTTTCACTGTCTTGGCTGGATCATGGAATGTAGCCACTGAGAGCCGAGGACGACTAGAATTGGTTATAGCCCTATGTTGAGAACTCTTGTACTTTCCATTGGTCATGATCTGCAGACATGATAGTCGACAGTTAGAGAATAAACAAAATGACTTCGTGTACAATATTATTTCATTCCGGAAAACAATTCACGTTGAAGTACAATAATTTTTCCTGTGAAGCTCATGTTGGTCCTCCAGTTGTCAGCTTGGGGGGGAAAGGAATTAATTAATGACTTAACCACTGCACTATTAGGTCCGGATTTGTCTAGCTCAAATACATTTAGTACAGCCAAAACTAAAGCAACCTAACTTGATTCCTTTGAGTACTGATCCAAAGCCAAATCCAGCAGCAAAAGTCAGTTTCATAAAGTTTGATAAATAATAAAGGCTCCCTTGCATGTCACACTGACTCAGATCAAAATTGAAGCTAAATCATTAGGACAAAGCAGAAAGGACAATGACTAAGCCTCTACATGATAACTTGGACCCAAACTTGGATATTCCTAACCAAACCATATAAAAACAAAAACAAGAAGAGAAAGAAACAAGTAAAACAGAGGAATGATGTCATGCCAATAGCTACAAATAGTGGTTATTAGTGACATCAAACCAGTGGCAATTTGGTAGCTTGATTCAGGACAAAAAAAAAGTTTCTTTGAAGAACTTTTGGACCCCTAGCAAAAGAGTAAAAGCAGGCGGATAATATCTAATCCAATGTGAATCCTTAAATGTTGACAGTTTTAGCAACATGTGAATTTTTTAGTGTGCTATGCCAATTGCAAATATAACCACTAATCCTAGGGACAGAAGGTCTGTTAGTGTCAGCTTAGACTGTTATGCAGTTGTGAACCTAGACCATATTACCCTATAATTATCAAATCACTAATCCTACTTGACCATGATTCAACAAAACACAATCAGAGTAAAGAAACATGACTAGGTCAGCTTGTCCTCAGGTCCCTAGTAATATAGCATAACCAATTGGTCATAACATATCAGAGTAAAGAAACATGAGGTTAATAGGTCAGCTTCTCCTCAATTGGTCACTATACAAACAAAAGTAAAATCCCTGAACAGAATAACATATCACTACCACTTCAAATTCAGTCATGATCATAACCTACAAGCAAAACTTATCTATGAAATACACTCATCATGATCCATTCAAGAGACTCTACGATTCAAGCATTCTTTTATCTTCCCAATCAACATGCTCGTTGGACTGCATATATTATTTTTAAGTCAACAACAACGTCCCTCAAATCCTGGGAAACCCTCATCTTTAACATTAACAAATGGGGCAAGTTACTTCACTCTGCTTAATTTATTAAACAGAATCTTCAAATCTCTGAATAGATTCGTTCAAGTCATAACAAAATGAAATTCGATTATGGCAGTTCGACACTTATATACTAAACTCCTAGTAGAGCTACCTCAGTCCTCACCCTCCCCACTTCTATTCTTCTAACTTTTCCATTCTGAACACAAAATTTCAACCTTTATATATAAAACACGATTAAAGCTTCGATCTTTAGAATGAAACATAGCAGTGTGAAATGAAGGTACCTCAGTTTGGTCAGCCAGAAGAACAACAATGGCGTCACCACCCAAAGGCTTCACAGGCACCCACTCATTGTCTTTGAGCACCTCAAGCCCACCAACCTCGTCTTGGACCAGCAGCGTGATCGCCCCAAAATCCGAATGGGCCTGCAGGCCCAAAGTCAGCTCCGGTTGAGGACACGGCGGGTAATAGCTAATTGTTATGTTCTGGTAAAACTCCCCAACCGCCTCCTCTAAACGCTGCGTTTTAAGCCCTAAACTCTCGGAGATCAGCCCCAGTAGCTCCCTCGCCAGCGCCGCGATCCGGTCGCCGTACTCCGCAACCGCGCGGCGGTAATCCGGCCAGCGCGTGGGGTCGCGGCTCGTGAGGGGGAGCGTGTGGTGGTCGAAGTAGTCTCTCCAGTCCAAAACGGTGTCGTCCTTCTCCAGCATGCGGTTGCCGTATCCCTCCGACGCGGCTGAGCTCGGATCACAAGCATATTGGAGCTTGTCGTTGACTGAGGATTCGTTGAAGAAGGTGAGGCCCACGCGCTTGATGTCGCGGAGAAGAGAAGCGGGGACGCCGTGGTCGGTGACGTGGAAGGCGCCCCAGTCGAGGCAGGCTTGGGCGACGGAGGCGCGGACCGAGTCGCGGCGGGTCGGGTCGAGTCCGAAGAGGGAGATGGAGGGAACGGCGGAGGAGGATGAAGGGTGGTTGGGACGGTTGTGGGGTGGTTGAATGTACTGGGGTGGAACTTGGGTGAGACCAGCATGGGCCAGGCTTTGGACTCGGGTGGGCTCCGGCTCGACCTCCATTTTTAGAATGCCCAGAGACGATTATACGGAGGACTCTGTGATATCACTTTTATTATGCACTGTGAAAAGCAAATTGGGGGGGGTGTATTGACAGTATTGTATTCAGATTTACGCCTACTTTTATTAAGTGATGAACTCATAAAGAGTTCTTAAATTTATATAGACTTATAAAATCTTCTAAATTTTCTTAGATTTATAACATAAACTTTTAAGGATTTGTGAAAATAAAAATATAACTTTTATGAATTCTCATTGATTTTGACAAATTTTTTATCATTAATCACTTTATCAATATAAACATGTAACATAAGTAAATAAACAAGTAAAAATGAGTTTTCTCTTCTTCCACCCTTGGCTTTGCAATCCAACTATGGTGGCCACCCATGACCACCGCTCTAAACCATTGTATTTGACTCTTCAACGCGGATTTTTTGGAGTAGTACTGAAAAATAATTCGAGCTATACTATAAGAGCAAAAAAGACTCCGTCTTTAAAAAAAAAATTTAATAAATAAATAAAATAACACAATATCGGTGTGATTCTTGAAAGTCCGGACCAAGTGTCATTTACTCACCGTCGTACTCCTATGCCACCAATATAATCACCTTCTAGTAAATAAAGCAGGGTAGGCAAATGAAGTAAGACAAAATGAATCCGTAACTTTGAGAATAATTGGCACTAAGAGCTGGGCACGGCTTCCAGTTTCGAACCCGTCGATTGTCAATGAACTACTTTTCCTACTTTAGCTGCTAATCGGCATTATGGTTTACAGTTTCGACCAATCTTTTGAATTTTGATTTTTTTTTTTTTAATATTTAAGTTGTACTGTGGGTTTCTGGTTGTAGTTTGTTGCTTCAGTTTTATCCCAACGGAAAGGAAGAAAAAAAAACATAATCTCCTAAATTTGAGTGAGAGGTTGTAAGTTAGACTCACAATTTTTTTTTTGTAGTATTACTTATAAGAATTAATTTCAGTTTACCTACTTTAACTTTGACCAAATCATCATTTCAGTCCTTATTCTTTTAATTTCATCAGTTACACCCATGTGCTTCATAAATTAATCAACCGATACCAATTGACAGTTACTATATAATTTGTTTTTGTTTATTTTCTATTGTTCAACTTGATGATATGATTTGTTTAGCCTTGGTTATAATCGTAATATGGTAACGGTGCATTAATGTAGGCAAAGGGTACCATAAAGCCTTTGATATTGATAGATCGTTTGGACAGAATTTACAAAATTGGTAATAGTTGATTAATTTCGGAAGTAAATGGATGTAGCTGATGAAATCAAAATAATAGGGACTGAAATGATGATTTGACCAAAGTTCAAGTAAGTAAACTGAAATTAATTCTACTTATAAAGTTAAAAATGGCTGGTATGTAGCAACTGATTGGAATTTTAATCCATTTCATATTATAAATAAAGTAGGAAAATACTTTCTTTTAAAAGAATTGTAAATAATTTTAATAAATCTTCGTTTGCTATTTCACTCCATTGGTAATGGTAGAAAACCCTACTCAAAATTACTTGGTATATAATGTAGAAGGTGCTGGAGTCCATCAAGGTTGATGCAAAAGAAGCCCTTTGAAACATGTTACATTCAGAATCTTTAAAATGAATGGCATTAGTTCTTAATCTGGTAGCTAATTGAACCTAGGAATCGATCGATACTGGCACAAAGCTCCCCTTTGTTGCCATTCTCTCACACTTTTCTGGCTCTCCCTCACTCTTGTTGAGAAATTTCTAATTCTATGCTTTTTGTCAGGCCCCTGTGATGTGGCTCTGATATACCAGAGGTTGAAAAACCAAAATCTAATGCAAATAACACCGGCGCGAGCTTTAGATGGATGATTCATATATATTGAACACAAACAACAACTCTGGCTTATAAAAGCCTTTACTCAGATCATGATAGCAAATATGTGTATTGAACACAAAAGCTGGAAACCCCAATTGAACACTTCAACCATCATCCACAAAAACAACAACATTTAGTACGTTTATCATCCCTCTTGGCAACTGTGGCGACAACATCGGCTTTATCACTCTTGGCATCTTTGGCGACCTTGGCGACTACCTCGGCCACATTGCAGACCGGTTCGACGATATCAGCAACTTGGGCGGCCTGGCCGATGACTTGGGCGGCCTGCCCGGAAACTTGGGCGATCTGGATGACATTGTTAGCTGTTCCGATGGCACTGGCAACGGTTCCGGTGATCTGGCAGGCTCCAGCGATAGCCTGCACCAGCGAGTTTAAACAAAGTTAAGAGAGATTGAGGACAAATTTTATGCAGCATAAATGCATAATACATCCTCATGTTTTGAGATCGGAACAAGATGAATGGTCAGATCATATCATTGATGAAGACAGAACTGCTCACCGAGAAAATATGTAACACCATATCTACTCGAGGCTGCGCTAGCTCTGTTTGTTTTTGGAACGTACTCTCTCTCTCTCTCTCTCTGTGTACGTGTCTAGCTCAAGTGCTCAACTCTGTAAGTCTTCTTATAGGAGTGAGAGTGAAAATGACTCAACGAGTTGCGAATTGTTAAATTTCGATGAGGGTCTGGAGCAGTCTCCACCCACGTACGTAATGGTTAAGTAAAGTTTCTGGGAAACTAGTTCTCAATTGAGTCAATTCCATGGAGTGATGGAGGGGTTTATCAGTTTATGTAGCCGTGCCCGAGACTCACTTCTTTGGTTGCCCATTCTCCAGAAACGTCCACAAGTTTTGGGTGCACTATCAGACTAGACTAGTTCTGAAAGCAAAACGTTGCCGTTTCAAACATGCCTTTGCCTTGTAAAAAACGCACTGGTACTTGTGGTCCTCTTTAAGTTTGGGTTTATGTTATGAGAGCTTATTCCCTGCGTGAGTGAAGTACGTGCGTGAGGCAAATATTTTGGGGAAACGGCGGAGGGTCAGCCATTAGTCAAACTCGAGTTAATTAGCTTTTACGGAGTTTTCCTTCCGTCTCTGTCTACACCTACTCCCCACCCGTTTCTCACAGTGCAAAGTTCCATGTTAACGACGACGATGACATCGTAGCCGGACGAACTGGACGGCCTGGATCGGGAGGTTGAGGATGAGGAAGGTAGCGGCGATTAGGGAGAGGGATTGGAGGAGGTGGGGTTTGGTGGAGGAGCTTGGGCTTTGCAATTGGGGAAGAAGGGACCTTGGGGAGGCCATTATTGGAATCAAAGGCTTGAATGCAATAAGCTTTAACACAATAAGATGGTACTCAACACTCTAAGTTTATTCATTGAATGACTTGGCTATATAAAGCCTTGAAACATAACAGAAAAGCTAGAAATCATGCTCACGTTTTGGTTACAGGCAACCAACGTGCTAACTGAATTGAAGAATTCAAAAACAATCTTAAACCCGAGAGACTAGGACATTATTCTAACAGAAATACTAAATCAACTAGGATTTGGTCACCGAAACCCGACAAGCTAGGATTCAACACTAATGACACAAATATCCTCAACATACTCTCCCTTAAACTAAATCAGTGAAACGATTTAGTTTACCTCTTCGATCTCGCACATTCCAAGCCTGCTTCGAAGATAAGTGAAGGCTTCAGTCTTCAGTGGCTTGGTCATGATGTATGCTAGCTGCTCAGTAGTTCCACAGTAAGTTAGCGAGATTTCTCCTTGCTTTGTGACATCTCGAAGAAAGTGATACCTCACATCTATGTGTTTACTTCTTCCATGAAGGACAGGGTTCTTTGACAACTTGATTGTTGAGCTGTTATCACACATGATACTCGTGCAAGACTTGTTTTCATGTCCAAGTTCTTTCAGAATCCTCTTCAACCATATAGCTTGACATGCACAAGTTGCAGCAGCTACAAATTCAGCTTCGGTGGTGGACAATGTTACTATAGGTTGCTTCTTTGAACTCCAAGACACCGCACCGGAGCTTAACATGAATGCATATCCACTAGTGCTTCTCCTATCATCATTGTCGCCGGCATAGTCACTATCTGTGTAACCTAGAAGCTCACCATCTTCTCCATTATTCTTGTAATAGATGCCATAGTTAACAATCCCCTTTAAATACCTCAAAGCTCTCTTTGCAACTTGTAGATGTAACTCAGTGGGTTTAGACATGTACCGGCTGAGTAAGCTTGTTACAAACATCAAGTCTGGGCGAGTTGAGGTCAGGTACATCATGCTACCAATCATCTGTTTGTAGAAAGTCTCATCAATTGCTATGCCTTCTTCATCCTTTGAAACTTTCGTTCCTGGTACAATTGGAGTTGCTACTGCCTTGCTCTCAAACATGCCAAACTTCTTTAACACTTCAACTGCATACTTCTTCTGACAAATGAATATACCTTGCGGCCTTTGTGAAACTTCAAGTCCAAGAAAGTACCTCAGACTCCCCATATCGGTCATGTCAAATTCTTTCATCATGGTACACTTAAAATCGAGTAACAAATCATCATCATCACCAGTAAAAATTAAATCATCTACATAGAGACTTACAATGATGATTTGTCCTCCTTTGCTCCTCCTTGTGAACAATGTTTGCTCACTCTCACAACGCTGGAAACCCTTGTCAACAAAGTAACTCTCAATTCGACTAAACCAGGCACGAGGTGCTTGTTTTAGTCCATACAAAGCCTTGTGTAGCTCATACACCAAATGCTCCTTATTCTTCTTCACATAGCCTTGAGGTTGGTCGACAAAAACTCTCTCTGTCAGATCTCCATGAAGGAAGGCAGACTTTACATCTAGCTGAAACAACTTCCACTTTCGTTGAGCTGCAAGGGAGATTATTGTTCTCACTGTGTCAAGACGTGCAACTGGTGCAAAGACCTCAAAATAGTCAATGCCATGTCTTTGTGTATACCCTTTTGCAACAAGTCGAGCCTTATGCTTGATCAAATCACCCTTCTCATCATGCTTTGTCTTGAAAATCCACTTGACACCAACTTTTCTTGCACCTGAAGGAAGCTCAACTAGAGACCAGGTGTTGTTTCGTTCGATAGCTTCAATCTCAGCATCCATAGCTTTCCTCCACTTCTCCTCCTTCACGGCATCATCAAAGTACACAGGATCTCCATCTTGGTAGTTCACATCCTCCATCATCAAAGCCTTTTCTTCACTCAATTCATCACCACTCACATAATCCTCTCTCCAAGCTGGCATTCTCCTTTCTCTTCCTGTATTTGAAGCAACTTCTATACGGGAAAGAGTGTTTAGGGTTTCACGGGTAGGATTAGGATTTGTAGTGGTGTTTTTTGTGTTTGAAGTTTCACAAGTAGGGTTTGGGTCAGATGGATTAGAGTTTGTGAGATTAGGATTTGAAAGGTTTGAAAGGTTAGGAATTGTAGCTTCTTCACTTTCATTGTTTCCCTCTCCCTCACCTTCATCACCGTCACTGTCTTCTCTATTTCCTTCACCTTCATTTTCTCCCTCAAACTCAACTCCATCTCTACTATCCCCCCATGCCAACTCTACATTTATTTGATGCTCATAATCTTTTCCCCAATCCCATTCTCTACTCTCTTCAAACACAACATCCTTGCTATAAAATTTTTTCTCTGTTTTAGGATCATACAGCCTATACCCTTTCGACTCTTCACTCACACCCAAAAGTATGCATATAAAGCTTCTATTATCAAGCTTACCTCTCTTCTCCTCTGGAATGTGCACATGTGCGAGGCAGCCCCATACTCGAAAATGATCCACTGAGGGTTTTACACCACTCCAAGCTTCCTGAGGTGTAATGTCTTTCACAGCTAGTGTAGGAGAACGGTTAAGCACATAGAATGTCCACATGACTGCTTCCGGCCAAAAACTCCTTGGCATGTGCTTTGCATACAACATTGATCGAACTAGATTCATCACCGTTCTGTTCTTCCTCTCGGCCACACCATTTTGGTGTGGTGTGTAAGCATTGGTGAGCTGTCTCCTGATGCCTTGCTCCCTACAAAAATCCTTAAAGGCATGTGAAGTAAATTCTCCACCTCTGTCAGTTCTTAGGTACTTGATGAACTCTCCTGCTCCTTTCTCTACAATTTTCTTGAAATCTTTGAAGTAACTCAAAGCCTCAGACTTCTCACACAAAAGGTATGCCCATGCTTTACGACTGAAATCATCAATAAAACACAGTACATACCTCTTGCCGCTGCTAGAAGTTGGAGAGATTGGGCCACAGATGTCGGCATGAATCAACTCAAGGACTTTCTTGGCTCTCCGCAGGCTCTTCTTCGGTACAACTCCTTTTGCTTGCTTCCCAAGTAAACAGTCTCCACACACTTCCTTCGAAGCTCTAAGCTGTGGCAACCCTTTCACCATTTTTTTGTACTGAAGAGTTCTCAAACCCTTATAGCTCAAATGTCCATATCTTTGGTGCCAAAGATAGGTTAGGTCAGAGGAGGCAGTTTGCAAGCATTGTTCAGGCTGTGGGTTGGAGGAAGTCGAACTGTCTGACACGAGAATGAACATTCTATTCAAACTCATTGTAGATTTAGCAATAAGGCCTCTTTGTGGATGATAAATGTTGCATGTTCCTCCTTGAAATAGCACAGCAAGCCCCTTCTCTTGCAATTGACCTATGCTCAATAAGTTATTACGCAAATCAGGAGCATAGTACACATCCTTAATTACATACCTCAAGCCATTGAAAGTGAGCTTAATGTTGCCTTTGCCAGTGACACACATCTTCGAGTTATTCCCAAGTTTAACAAAATGTTGAAAATTTGTATTTAAACTTGAGAACAAACCTTTGTCACCGCACATGTGGTTCGAACATCCCGAATCCAAAAACCATGCATCACTCCTTTTTGAATCTCCCACATAAGCCATTAAGAGCATCTCTTCTTCTTCATCTAACTCGGCATAGTTGGCTTCTCTATTCCATGCAGGACATTCATATTGAAAATGTCCAAGTTTATGACACTTGAAACACTCAATAGTTGCTCGATTCAAACCTTGTCTGCCTCTTCCTCTCCCCATTTGACCTCCTCGACCTCGACCTCTGCCTCTATTCCCTCTTCCTCTACTGCTTCCCTCTCCATTGGTGATCTTTAAAGCTTGCTCTTCCCTTGAAATTCCATTGCTTCGATTCAATCTTTGTTCATGCACCAAAAGACTACTTTGCAGCTCATCCAAAGTCATCGAGTCTGGATCATTTGATTCTTCTACGGAGCAAGCCACATAGTCGAATCTAGGAGTTAATGATCTCAGAATCTTTTCAACAATGTCAACTTGTTCACCAAAGTAAGTGTACGAGCAATATACGCGTCCACCTTTTCTCCTTCTCTCATTTGAAGCACTTCAAAGTCTCTCTTCAAGGCTTGTCTGTGTGCACGCTTCACTCGGTTTGTGTCTTGATATTTCTGCTTCATGGAGTCCCAAATGTTCTTGGAACTCGACTTATCAAGGATGGTTTCCATGATAGTCCTATGGATGGCTTGGAAGAGAAAGTTCTTGACTTTGAGATCATCCTCCTTCAGCTGCTCTACTCTTTGACGCAGCTCTTCCTCTCTCTTTCTCTGTGCCTCAGTCTGTTGTCTTCCCTCAGCCACGACTGTAGAGAAGGTTGCAACTTGTTGATTCACCTGTGCTGTGGTAGGGATGCCTTCATCCACAAGCCTCCATAGCTTCCTTTGACACAGGAAGTTTTCCATCAACATAGACCAATGGTCATAGTACCCATCGAAGATAGGTATGGACACAGGAGCTGAACTGCCTTCAGCTAGCAATTTCAATTGCGTAGCACTACTCTCAGCCATCGACTCTCTCTCGTGTTTCACTCTTTTGTTCTGCACTCACACTCAGGCCCCTTTAACAGGGCTCTGATACCAGTTTATTGGAATCAAAGGCTTGAATGCAATAAGCTTTAACACAATAAGATGGTACTCAACACTCTAAGTTTATTCATTGAATGACTTGGCTATATAAAGCCTTGAAACATAACAGAAAAGCTAGAAATCATGCTCACGTTTTGGTTACAGGCAACCAACGTGCTAACTGAATTGAAGAATTCAAAAACAATCTTAAACCCGAGAGACTAGGACATTATTCTAACAGAAATACTAAATCAACTAGGATTTGGTCACCGAAACCCGACAAGCTAGGATTCAACACTAATGACACAAATATCCTCAACAGCCATGATTATGTTTGCCATGTCAATTTGCAGAACTGAGGAACCAAAGAAAAGAGGAGAGATAGTTTTTTTTTTGGACAAAAAATGAAACAGAGTTTGGGTAGTGGGCACTGAGTAGTGGGTATTGTTTTTTTTTTTTTTTTTTAAATGGATTTAAAGTTTAGTGTTTACTGTTTAGGGTTCAGGAGTTTCATGCAATTTTTTGTGTAATTAGTGTTATTTAGTTTTCTTTTATAGAAATACTAATCTCTATTAATTAAACCAAATTGATTTATAGAACTGCGATTCACCTTTTCTCAGTAATAACTCATATCTAATAATACTCCAACAAAACATAATTACATTAAAAAAGGGTATAAAAGTAATAATAATAAAGTAGAAAATAATTAGAGGATAAAATTTCATATTTCAAAAAATCAGTTGATTACCACTACTGCAAACCAAGTGCACGTATCTCTATCAAAAGCTGCTCACTAATTTACTTATGGAAATTTTCCTTTAATTTACTCAATGATTGGTTTTATATAATGACATTTGAGATTTTTGGTTTCCATTTGCTCACAAAGAGAAATTTATGTACATGATCAAGGGAAACAGATGAACGTGATCATTATGCAGACAAAAATTCGTTTTTAACACATAAGGTAATCACCATTAATATTGAATCATATGCTTCTAATTTTTTCAATATGATTCTTAAACCAAAACCTTCAACAAGTTTTTTATTTGTTTCTCTCGGTGCAGGACAACTCGGGACAATAGGTTTGAATTTTGAGATTTCCATATATTTTGTTTACAATCTGGACATCATCAATTTTGGCTTAAATTCATCTTTAATGAAAGGTTTAAATTTTGAGATTTCCTTTAGCTAATACCGATTTACAGATATTAGGAGTATAAATGGTTTATTATGTTTATTGTTCATTCAGGTTGTTAATATCAATTCTTGACTTAGACTTCTACACGGGTACAAATCCAATTCTATGTCCAAATCAGATTCTATTTAAATTTATCAACTTGCCCAACATTTTCAATCAAGCATCGAAATATGTTGTTCGATGCAATATGCAAGTTCTCTACATTTGTCATTAGTGCAACTCTTTATTTCAAGTGTTTCAACCATATGTACAATTCAGAAATGTGTTATATTGTTCAATTTAGTTCTTAAATTCACGTGTTTGTTAGACATAGCGAAAGAATTATCAAAATGTTATATATTTTTATATAGAAGTGCATGTGTTTCTACAAAGCTTAAATGTTTTTTCTTACCAATGGATGTGAGTTAACTACATAATTTGCAAATTGGATATAGGTGTGCACTCATGAGCAATATTTTAAACACAACATAGTAAGAGAAGGAAAACGATGATCAAAAGAAAACTATGATCAATGTAATTCTCAAAAGCCAAATACGCGCACGCACGAGCGCGGCCCTGTCGCGCAGCAGGAAGACTAGTAGTAATTTATTAAAATTTTAGAATCTTGGGATATTATAAATTATTAAGAGTTGGACAGATGTAATCTTAAATGTTTTTTCTTACCAATGGATGTGAGTTAACTACATAATTTACAAATTGGATATAGGTGTGTACTCATGAGCAATATTTTAAACACAACATAGTAAGAGAAGGAAAACTATGATACAAAAAAAACTATGATCAATGTAGTTCTCAAAAGCCAAATACGCGCACGCACGAGCGCGGCCCTGTCGCGCAGCAGGAAGGCTAGTAGTAATTTATTAAAATTTTAGAATCTTGGGATATTATATATTATTAAGAGTTGGACAGATGTAATTGTCGTTATTGTGCCATGTGTTTTATCTGACATTATAATAATTTTTAAAACACTTAAATATTTCAAAAATCTTAATAAATAGTCCTGGTACTTGAAAAAATCTCGAAAAGTTAGTACACTCTCACGGTGACGCACTCTATCAACTTATATAGAAAATTTAAATATTTATCACCCCGCAACATCGCTGCTCTAGGGGAGGATGAATGATAAATAAACTTGGTTGCATAGATCGAGACTCAAACGTTAACAAAAATAGATGATTTAATAGTTGCTTTGGAAAAACATAGATTTACATATAACCTTGTAAATAAGTTATACCACATTAATAGGTGTGATGAGATTCACTTGCTTAAAATTGACAAAATGAAAATATGATTGTTGGATGTGATCATGATAGTAAAGTATTATTATGGTAAAAATTTCACCTATTTTGGTAGATTGTTGGGTCTCGATCACGAGGTAAACCGCATGTGTCCTACTCTCTCCCTAAGGGTAGCCATGTCGCCCGGAGATAAAGTTTATACAATTTTTATATGGATAGATAGAGTGCTCACTGTCAGAGCGTGGTAATTTTCAGAAAATTTTTCGAGCACCCGAACTATTTAATATGATTTTAAAAAGATTTCAGAATCTTTAAAATTAATATAAAGTCAAAGTTGTGCAACGTGGAGCATTTGTAGCCTCTTATTCATCCACCTCATATAGTTTATACTTTTTCAAATGAATTACTATATTTTAGAATTTCAAAATTCCTTAATAAATAGCTCCGTTGTCCAGAAAATTCTCCAAAAATTGTCACAAGTTGCTTGCAAAGCTTACTTTACAACCTGGTCAATAAATTATAGATTCACCAAAAATAAAAAAAATATCTAGAAAATTTTACGAGGTAATTAAACAATCATCGCATACTTTTGAAAATTCACAATAAATAGTTTGAGTCTCCGAAAAATGTACCGAAAAGTTTTACATATTTATGATAATGTCCCTTAATTAGATGTTTATAGTAGTTGCGATATAAATCCTCTTGGTAGGTTTTAAGTTCTCTTAGTGTTGACTGAGTTTACCGTGGATCAAATGATGATGAATATAACTGAGTTTCATATTATGGCCATTTCAATTCATGCATAAGACATCTAGCGGTGTGATTAGCCAAATCATAGTACCTCCTTATTTGCATTAGAATGTATACTTGTCAACATAACTCAAGAACAAAGTTCAATAACATTAGAAGGCATACATTGATTTTATTGAATAAAAAGTACAAATTTTAGAAAACGGTAAATTTGTCATTACTAGTGTAATAAGGGAGTATTAATAGGTACTTCATAAAAAAATGCACGGTCGGCCCTCGTTTCGACGCCAGTCGAACTAGTCAACCGTAGGTATCGTTCTACCCTCTTAAGGATACCCCTGTTACAGAGTACTAAAGGTTTGAAATTTTTTGCATGACCAGATAGAGTGCGTGACCATGAAAGCGTGAAAATTTTCGGGAAATGTTTTGAGCACTCGAGCTGTTTAATAGGATTTTTCAGAAGAATTCAAAATTTTAAAAATTAATAAAAAGTCAAATCAGCGCCATGTGGCGCATTCCAAGCCTCATAGAACTTTTTTCTAAATGATTTCAATTATTTATGAACTTCAAAAAATCCTCATAAGTATCTCCAGTGCCCTAAAAATTCTCCAAAAATTACTACTTTTCCATGCTAATGCGCTCTATCCACCCCTATAAAAAAATTCAAATATTTATCACCGCGTGACATAACTACCCTTAGAGAGAATAAAGATACACAAGATTAACTGAGGGGATCGAGAATCAAACGTTATTGAAAAAATGTGAATTTTTTACAATAGCCATACTTAAATGTAGTGATGATATCCGACGGTCACTTAGTATAGTTGGTTTGGAAACAGACATGTAACTAAGGAAACAAATTTTACAACATTAGGAGGCACGTTTTATTTATGTGACTAAATTTGACAAAATCAAAGTTCGATTATTGGATGTGATCGCGATAGTGAAATGTAGTTTTTGTTCAAAATTTACGTATTTTTGTAAATATTTGGGTCTCGTTCACGTGGTGAAATGTATGTATCATCATATCTCCTTTAGGGCAGCCGTGTCATACGGCGATAAATATTTAATTTTTTTTACATGAATGGATAGAGCATATCATCGTAAGAGCGTAGTAATTTTCGGAGTCACTTTCAAGCTCCGAAACTATATATGATGAATTTTAGTAAGATTAAAGTGGTTTAAAATTATTTCAATATTTTTTGTTTAAATAGTTAAATACTAGCATTCATGCCCTATCTTTTTATTCAGTTTTATTTTGGAGAGTTTGTAGGAGAAATATTTTCCAATATTATCTTTTACCCTCTCATCCTTTATACAAATAAATGTTTATATATAAACAATTTAATAAACTAAGGGTATTACTGACATTAGGGAGTTGACAGTTCTATAATGAGAATTTACTTAATTAATAGAGATATATAAAAATATCAAAATTTCAGCTTTTCCAAAATTTCTATTTAAACATTTCCAATGTTTTTTAAAACAAATTATAAAAAGACATTTAGTCAAATAAATTGTAGGTTTAATTACATATTCTAAATTTATAAAACCCTAAGGTTTAAACTCTAAACTTTAAAACACAATACTCCAAACCCAATTCTAACTAAAATTGTAGTAAACAAGCCAGAGTTCGAAAAAAATACGCAGCCTCTTCTTCTTCTCCTCTCTCTCTCGACCTAGGGTTAGGGTTAGGGTTTTGAGTTGGCTGCGCGGTGCGATTCGAATGGCTGCAGTGACGGCGTCGGTAGCCTCCATGACTGCACATCTAGCGTCCAAGCTTTCCCTCGGCACAGAGGAGGAGTCGGTGGACCTTGGGGATCTTCGGACCCCAGAAAACGGATTTGTTGCTTCCCGGTTGGATCTGGTTGGTCGTCTCAGTACCAGCAAGACTATGGCCTTTGAGTCTTTCTGCGGCGCCGTGCGATCTATGTGGAAGATGTCGGCTCTGGTGGAGGTCACAGTACGGGGAGACAGGTTTCTTTTCACGTTCAACAATGAGCGCGATCTGTCGAGGATCAAGAAGGGTGGGCCGTGGTGCGTCCAGAGAGCGATGGTGATTCTCAATGATTATAATGATTTTTCCGATATCATGAAGGTTCCGTTCTACTTCATTTGGGTTTGGGTGGCAATATCTGGGCTTCCGCCTGCGCTCCTAACGGTGGCCACCTTCCGGCTTGTCGGGGAGACAATCGGCCCTGTTCTCCAAATTGATCATGCTGCCCTGAGCCGTGGTACTGCTAGGGTTGGCTTAATCCTCCAGCTTAATGCTCCGATGAAGGTTGAACGTCGTCTTAGGGTCTCTCGTTCTGATATTATCAAGGCGGAGTACAAGTAAGAGAGGCTGCTGGGATGTTGCCGCACTTGCTGCCGGATTGACCATGGAGGGCAGAACTGCCCTAGTGAGAGTGTGCAAGGGGAAGCAGTGCCGTCGTCTCAAATTGCTGTGCCCCCGGGGATGATCTTCAGGGCAAGCTCAGCCCTAGGTATGACTATCTCCTCTTCTCATTCGCTTTCTTCCCTATCGGGGTTATTATCGAAGGAGAAACGCCAGGTACAGATTCGTGCAATACCAGAATCCTCACCTCCATCGAAGATGGTCGGGGTTCGACGGGTTTGGGATGAGGATGACTCAACTCAGGACAAGCGTATCAAACACTGCTTGGAGATTATACCTTTGGAACTTGGACCGGGTGACCTAGGGTTCATGGTGGTTAACGGTGGCGCTATCGGCCTTGATCGCAAATCCCCGAAGAAACGTGGACGACCTAGGGGAAGTAAGAACAAGAAGATGGAAATGACTCTGAACTTTGATTCGATGCCGTCACTGTCCGTGACTGCGAGGGTGATGGATAGCTCTGAAGGGAATTATGCAGATGGGGGCCTGACAAACCCGGGATCGGCCTCGGAGGTTGGCGATGAGACTATTGCGACGTGAGATAGTGCATTATTGTACCAGGATCCCATCATGAGAGTAGGGAGGGCTGCTCTACCTCTACTTGAAAGGTACACAGTGTGGTCTTAGGCTTGAGGGTTGTGGTGGAGTCCTCTCTACTATCATAATGGTTACTTGCTTTCGCAGTTTTTTGTCTGCTTGTTTTGGACGTTTTTGTTTTATTCGAACCTTATTATCGTTTATTTCGTTTTGTTGCTTTATTTTGGAACTTTTAGTTTGTAGTGGAGTTTCGACTCCTGCTTGACCAGGCATAATTCAGTCATATGGCTTATGTCATTGAAGTTATTCATTCCCCTTAAAAAAAAAAAATTGAACTAAAATTGTGACTTTATATTATTAAATTAAAAATAATAATAATTTTTAAACATTTATTTTAAATAAATTAGTAAAGGCCTATTTATAAAAAAAGACATTTGAATGCCTAAAATTATAAAAAAGGCCTAAACTTTAAGCTGATTATAAAAAAGGACACTAATTAACAAATAATCAAAAAACATGATATAATTACGAAATATACCATTATAACGGTTTTGGAATTGAACTGTTACTGGAAACAGAGTGGTTAGATTATGACGTGCACCAAGCTAACATCTTCGCCGCCCACACCTTCGCCGACGCGAGTATAAGTTGCGAAGCCTTGGGAGGCTTTGAGAAGCGTGATCGATTTCGTTTCAGAGAGAGAAAGAAAGAGAGAGACGCAGTGAGCTAGATAGAGAGAGAAAATGGAGAAGAGAAAGCAGCGAATCGGAGCGGTTCAGCCTCAGCCTCTGAAGACGTAGAAGCGTATGCGCAGAGTTAAGCCTATTTGCTCCTGTAGATCTCCTCGTTTCACTTCTTCTGGTGAGATCTCTCTCTCTTTGTTTTAATTTGAATTTGAATTTTGGAGAACCAGTTTGAATTCGTGGATTTGAATTTTGTACGTGTGTGCGTTTTTGCTTGTGATTTGAATTTTGCTTTAGTGAAGTTTGAGCTTGAATTCGTATTTTCTGTGTGAATTATGTTGAGAAATGAAGGAGTTCTGAAGAATCGGAGCTTCGATTTGAATTTTCTGAACTTCGTTTGAATTTCGAAACTGAATCACGAGCTTCGTGTGAATTTTGATCTTCGAGCTTGAGCTCGATCTGGATTTCGATCTTGTATCTCTGTGTTTCTTTGATTTCTTGATGCCGATTGAATTGGTTAGAGTTTTTGTTTGGGCTGCAGCGAAGGTGTTCGATGAAATGTTCGTGGCAAGTATATGTTCCGATTCTTTATGTGTTGCAGGTTCTGAATTGTTTGGACATTGTGGACATCTCTTATTGTAGGTTTTGCTATCTGATGGTTCACGGGTGCACTCTTCAATTGTTTTATCAAATGCAACGCCTTATAAAACATTCAAGGTGAATGTGGCTCTGCTTCTCTTCAATTTAAACTTACCGAGACTACTGATGTTATGTGAAATAAACAGGAGTTTGATATTACGATACACGATTTAGGCTTGCAATTATAATTGGATTTTAAACTCGATTATTAGTTTGCATTATCTGAAACAGGAGTTGTTGCCTGATGTCTTCCGGAAGATTTTCTACATGCAATTAAGTATTCTGATTACAGCTCTGTAAGCTTTATGAGTTCTTATTTTTACGGTCATGTGAATTTTCCAAGTCTAATCTTTCACTGAATATGCTTTATATAACGGGATTATCTTTAATGATTTGAGATAGAAGCTTTATGGCCTGTCAAGATGCTGTTAATGGATTACCATCACAGAGACCAGTTATTGAGATGACAATTCCGTCTGTACTGGACAAGCCTATATCTCCACCTGGTACGTCAGATCACTTCCCCTACCAAACGCATCATATCATGCGTTCCATTATCTTGTGAAGTATTCTAGCTCTCTGATACAGAATCCAACTCCTTGTAGGTAAGCATGTGATCAGCTTGTTTATTCAATACACACCATATAGTCCATCAGATGGACACTGGGGAGATCCTGTTTACAGAGTGAGTATCTATCTTTGATAAAACAATGACATCTAAAATTTGGGCTCATCTTTACTTCTAGTTTGGCAGTGAGGAAATAGAAACTGTATTGCAATTTGTGTATTCATCCGTGGCTGCTTGATTTGCACACAGACAAGTTACCAACGTCAGCAACCTTTTCTACTTTACTTCTGATCGATTACTTTGGTGGTGACACACTGTTATGGCAATATTCCTCCAGCCTCAAAATTAATACTCTCAAAATGGTGTGACATCTTTGCAAGAATCTTTTGGATCCACCATCAAGTCATCCTTAACATATTCTGCTACTCTATTATAGTCAAACCAATGACATTTGACGATGGGAGCGCAGCTGTGGAACTGATTCAAAGACTTGATGAACAATGTGTCACCACAACCTTTAATTCTTGCTGCATATAACCAGTATGGACACTCCAATTGACATCTCACCTCAACCTTCTTCTTAGTGTTCTTTTGAAACCACAACCCTTTTTGGTGGCCTATAGATTGCTCTTTTACCGCCTCTTTCAGCTGATCTGAGTCTGGGAAAGCATGACCCAACTTGAACACATGATTCTTTAGATCTACTTCCCTATTCCAAGATATAGGTGTAAACCCTTTCTTAACTTTCTGCCTTCCTGGATATTCTCCTACCTCTTCCTGTTCAGAATCTGAGTCCTCCACACTATTCAGATCATCTTTATCAACACCATCATCAGAGCACTCACCCTTATATCCCATTTCAACAAATTCTTCAACATTGTGTGGATCTGAGCCATGAGGTGCAAAGGATCCAGGTGCAAAACCAGCAGCTTCTTCAGCACCATCTTCATAATATGAGTCTCCATAAAATGATCCCACTTCACTACCACTACCATCTGACTCTCCATCCCATGAGGCCTCTTCAGAATCAGTTTCTGCTTTCTCAGAATCTGCTGGATCTGCTACTGGTTCTTCATTATTCCTCTGTCTGGTGTTGTATCTTGGAGGTTTCTCTCTCCTCTCCCTTAAGTTTGGTTGCTGCACAGCACACTCTTTGAACTTCCCCTTCTCAGCTGCACTTGGTTTTTCCTTTGCAGCAGTCTCCTTCTGCTTTGCTTTACCCCTCTTGATCAAGTTCAGATCTACAGCCCTCCTCTTCAAATCTGCCTCTTGTTGCCTCCTAAGTATGGCTGCATTTATATCTTTGGCTCTTCTAGCAAACTCTGCATGTTGTCTCTCCTCCTCAACTCTTTGTCTCTCCTCTGCCCTCAGTCTCCTAAGTATGGCTGCATTTATATCTTTGGCTCTTCTAGCAAACTCTGCATGTTGTCTCTCCTCCTCAACTCTTTGTCTCTCCTCTGCCCTCAGTCTTTCCTCCTCAGCCCTCTGCCTATCCTCTTCACCCTCTTCAGCCTCCTTGTCTTTAGTTGCTGGTTCCCCCTTTTCTGTCTCCTCTTCAGAATCTGAGCCAGAGCACTCATCTATAGGCTTATACACTGTGGGCCTATGTATCCCAAAATGTTTCACCTTTCTTGGTATGGGAGTAGGCCCAAGCCCAAGCCCAAAATGGTGAACATCACCATCAGCTACTTCAACTTCATATACCTGAGGGCTTTCTTGTGTAGGTTGTGTGAAGAAGTCATGCACAATGTCATCTAAGTTTGCAAATGTTGACTGACTTTGTTGACCTTGTGCACCACAATTTAAGGATGCAGAACTACCCTCTCCAACCACTCTTGCACTACCAACATTCATCTCTGGTCTATTTAAGATGGTAGCAGCAAGGTTTGCATCTTCAAACACAGTTGCCAACTCAGCAGGTGTAGACAAGGTCAATGGATTATTACCTTGTATGCTTTCCCCATTCAAATGATTCAACTCTGCCTCCTCTTTTTTTCTCCTCCCTCCACCTACTATATACAGACCAATTGTCCTGTTCTTGGGTAACAACTTCAGCATCTCCACAGCAGCTCCATCATTGGCAGCCCTAACCCATCCCTCACTAACAGATGTTCCAGGGCACTTAAAATAGAAACAAATGGGGCGCTCTCTATATCCAAGATCCCATGCTATGTTATGAAGCTCCAGCCATGAAATTTTGTCCGGATCAAGGCCATCAATGAAACACTTCCCACCATCTTTGTTCTCCCTTCCAACCTTATACTTCATAGAAATACCATCCAACTGCTTCTCAAAATAGCCTCCATGATGTACCTCGAAAGTGTAACTGTCTTCTGGCACTGCAAAACAGACAAGGTAAACGGAGTATTACCCCGTATATATCCAACAAATACAAGGAAAAGCATGTGAGTTTTTTACACCCTAAACAACAGTCCAAACACACAAATTTTTACACCCTAAACAACAGTCCAAACCCTAAACTCTATAAACACGATTTTAGCACTGTGCAAGATTCGTTTTTCAGACAACACATGTGAAAAGTAAGAAACCCAGAAATTCAAGCCGTAGATAACTTACTTTTTGCAGGCCGTGGTCCTTTCAATCTAAACAACCCCCAATATTCGGCCATGGCTGCCCAAGCTTGCCAGAGAATCGCGATTCAGCCAACTGCGAAATGGGATTTCAATGTTAGGGTTTCGCAAAAGTATTTTGGGGAAATCAGGTTGGGGTGTTTTCGGAGTGGGCTTCGAGGTTATGATCGGTTTAGTGTAAATTTTGGGTTTTACACTTTCAACTTCCCCTGCTCTCTCCACTCGTAGTTTGTTAGGCGGAGATTACAGATTTGCCCCTCGGAATCAAAATGCGAACTGCGACGTCATCAAAAACCGGGAAGCCAGCCGGTCAAAACACGCTAGGTACCTCTATAATAGGATTTACAACTTTGGGTACCATGGTGATCGTTTTTCAAGTTCGGGTACCTTTCTTGTATAGCGAGGTAAGTTTGGGTACCATGGGTGAATTTTTTTCTTTCTTTTTTGTACAAAATCTTTGAGGATACTAGTGAGTCAGTGACCCCTCTCTATGGCTTAATTTATATAATAATCATTTACGAAAACCAAAACCAAAACCAAAACGTTCTCTTGGAATAGTGTTGGAGCTCTGAATCCACTTAGAGAGAGAGGGAAAAAAAGAAGAGCTAAATTTTTACCGTGACTGATTCTCTTTTTTAAACTCAAAGTCTATGGACTGACACCATTGAAGTCACAAAAACTATAGTTAAACTGACTAAACATTTTTACAAGATCGAAAGTTAAAACAATGACTCTCAAATCTTACTACCTATTACAGCACATGCACCAGTGCACTGAAATTCTAATTGACTGACTAAAATAAACAAAAACTGAATGCAACGGTTGGAAATTGGTAGAACCAATTAGTGGGTCCCACCAGTACCACCAATCCAATGACCATTTCTTGGTCAGTCTTTCAGTATGGCTGATCACTGGGTCCCACAAAGTGGGCTTTGCAGTCTATGCTGCAACCCAAACAACGGTAATATGTTTTTTAATGGCTATTTAATTACAACCGTTGGATCTTTAATCTGACAGCTGCAATTAAATGACCGTTTTTTTTTAATTTTAAATATCAGTGTAATTATGATTAAAAAAAACGAAATGAATGTTTTTCCTAGCCCTATAAATACCCCTTTTTTCACCATACTACTCACACCAAATTTTATGAATATTTAGTCTATTCTCATCTCTTCCTCTATCACCTAGTGTTGTTCATTTTCTTAGTTAGTCTCTTCCCATCTTTTTCCTACATCAATTAATTGTCCATTCTCTTCAATTATTATCCAACAATGGGAGATGCCGGTTCAAATTGGCAAGTTGATGAAGAAATTCAACTATGCGATTCGTGGGCTCGTGTGACGGTATGTCCTATCACGGGTAAATCCGTAACCTCCGCCGGGTTATGGAACAAAGTTCACGACGATTACCATCAAAATTGGAAAGGTCCTCCAAGTAGCCGAACCGCTCAAGCTATGCTCTCTCATTTTCGAGATTTGAAGAAAATGCTCAAATGTTGGCACAATGCACAAATCACTTCCCGTAATTGTATAGCAAGTGGAACCAATTGAATGGATGAGGTTCAATTTTTTTCCCCAATACTACTAATTATTATATTATTATTGTTATTAAAATATATATTTTAGATTACATTGTTTCCTTACAAATATTAAATTTATATTACTTCATTGTCTTTATTTAGGAAAATTAAACTCAAACGATCTATATGAAAAAATATCCCAAGAAGTTTGAAAAAACCGAATGTTGGAATGTAATTAAGCACCACCCGTATTTCAAAGATCCACCACCTAATCCTCAACCACCGGCGTCATATGCGACACCTAGTCCCTCCCAAAATGAAACTCCAATTAACTTGGAAGATGAAATAGTGTTGGAGACACCATCAAGCTCCGAGCCGAGACCTATCGGAATAAAGAGAGCGAAAGAAGCAAAAAAGAAAGAAAAGAAGACACAAGATGCATCCAAAAGTATTTCTCTTGCCTTGCAAAGCATGGCCGAATCAAGCCAAGCTTCTGTTGAGTTAGTAAAGAAAAGAATGGAGGAAATGACCGCTCACACAAAAAAAAGTATTTGAATTTGAAGAGGCAAAAGAAGAGGCAACAATTATGGCCATGGATACTAGTTCCATGTCTCCACAATCAAAGACTTGGTGGAAAAGAAGAAAGAGCTTCATCATAGCGAAGACAATGTTCAATGACGGTGGTAGCGATTGCTACATACCACCCTTTGATGAGGAAATTTAGGTTTTTTTTTTTAATTTTTTTTTATGTAATCAGAATTTCACTTTTGTAATTTTAATTTCATGAAATAAAATTTTAATGCTTTAATTATATTGTTGAATTTGAACAATGAAGATTGTGATGGATGAATAGATTTTCAGATCATTATACTAAATCAGGCTAAACCAGGGTGAATCAGAGTGAACCAAGCTGAACCAGGGTGAATCAGAGTGAACCAAGCTAAACCAGAGTGAATCAGGCTGAACCAGGGTGAACATGGATTAAAATTACAAAGAAAACCATACATATAATTAAAGCACACAACTCATAAAGTACATTGATTAAAATTACAAATAAGCATTTATTCAAACCTTGGTGTCAAATTTCGGTAATTATACTTAGTTACCATCCATGTTCCAGTTGTGCTGCACCAAATCATCTTGCAGACATTTGTGGAGGTAGGCCGACTCCACCTGAAATTCACGATCTATGAAAGCAGGAAGATTTCGTCCATCTCTCTCCACCCGTTCGAAAGGTATAGGCTCTCCCGTATTAGGATTCACTGGTCGGTCATAGGCTGTTGCCATTGCTGGATTCATCAAATCTTCTTCTTGAGACTCCACAAATTCTTCCTCAACAAACTCATTCTCCACAATCATGTTGTGAATGATGATACAACATATCATGATGGATCGAAGATCCTCTAATTTAAACAACCTAGCACCATTACGAAGTATGGCTCATCGAGATTGCATGATACCAAAACACCTCTCCACATCTTTGCGATAAACCTCTTGCTTTTTGCAAAAATGTTTCTCCTCTTCTGTTCTAGGATTTGATATTGTTTTGACAAAAGTCGACCACCTAGGATATATTCCATCAGTTAGGTAGTAACTGTTAGTGTACCTTTTGTTATTGACCTCAAACACGATCAAAGGAGCGGTTCCACCTATGACACGCTCGAACACATTGGACGCGCCGAGAACGTTGAGATCATTTTGAGCTCCAGGAGTTCCAAAGAATGCGTGTCATATATGTGTGTCGTAAGATGCCACTGCTTCAAGAATAATATATAGTTGGTCTACCCTTTCGACCTGAGTAAGCTCCAGCCCATGCGGTTGGGCAGTTCTTCCACTCCCAATGCATACAGTCTATGTCACAACCCGAAATCGAGTTATGACTAGTGTGGTGATTGGTAAAATAAAACTAATTCTTTGCATTTGAATAAGGATAGAAACTGAATTTGAGAGTTAAGAATGATCATAACAAAAGGAAATTTGGTACTATAAGATATTAAGCTGAAAATAACTTTGATTTACAACAAAACAGTACAACTTGTTTCTCAAAAATTTCACCACATTAGTACCAAGTTCTCCAGGTTCATACCTCTAATATGTACACTACAAACACCCAGCAAAAAAATGAAGTACATCTCCTGGAATGGTGGACAAACTACAACAATATAAAGCTAGCAGCCAAGGTCAAACACTAACTAGCTTAAACTTCTAAACAAAACCAAACAAAACTTCACACAGTAGCTCAAGACAGTTCAGGAATACTAAAACTGCTGCCACCTGTAGGCCTCTTGCCTGAAATCACAACAAAAATATAGGGAATGAGCTTTACACGCTCAGTAGGTACGATAAGCAATCGACATAACAATGATTCTAAATTAACATATATTAATAATGAAAGAAGTGATTGAAAAGTAAAACTCGTAAGGAAATAATAATCTTTAAAGCTGCTGTAGAAGTGGACTGAAAAGGTTGCAAACTCAATAAAATTCCAGAGAACAACGTGAGGCTCTATGTCATAGGATAAAGTGAATCAAATAAAACCATTACAGAAAGCATGGGGTAATACAAAAAATAAAACTCAAGGTAAAACTGATATGAACAATATCAAGAGCCTCAGATTCAAATAACAAATTCCAGAAAACAGAGACAATAGTTCTGTAATCGTGCCGGTTAGAGCCCACAGCTCAGCTAAACCACTGAGCAACCTTCGCGAATGGATCCTGATCAGGTTTTGGGTCTATTCCCCCTAGGGAGACACAATCCCTCCTTAAAATTCCCGGACCTAACCAAATAAAATACATTAAAATCTAAATTATGCTTATCCAGGAGTTATTTACCCCCTTAAAGCGAACTAAGTATCACTTGAACCCCGTTCAAGCATACAATGGAAATCTGTCCAGAAAATAGTTTTGTGCTCAAAATAGGTAGATTAGATCCTTGTAAAAATATTAAACACAAAGCTGGAAATCCAAAGTCAAATAAGAAACTTAAAACTTTAAGACTGTTATAACATGACATGTACAATAGCTTTTGGCAAGAAGCAATTGTATTAGTATAAGAAACTTTTGAAATCAGAAAAGGCTTAGAGAACTGCACAAGTACATAATAGGTAATAAAGTATGATTGGACTTCATTATCATAACTCAAAACTTGATGCAAATAAGTATGTTAATGCAGCAACTATAATCTATAATGAAAGAAAAGTAAAAACGAGTAGAAAGTTGCTGAACTATGGTTCAGTAAAGAACTGAAAATTTTGTTCAAAACGGATGTTTCTGCACAAACCCGTAGGCCTTGTAGAGACAGATGAATCTTCACGTGATCTCCTATAAATCTGCTTACTAAGGGGAATACCGGGCGGGCCGGTCTTCTCCTCTCCGATGCCTAAGTTAGTATAGTTGGAATAGATATAACTTAAGTACGTATATAAGCGGTAGGAAAGATCAGTTACCTATTAATGAGGGTAGTTGGGGCCCTTATATAGGTGGCCAGGAGTGAGGTCTGGCCTTACCCTTCGATGTGGGACTGGTTCCCTTCTGCTTGCACACCAAATGACAGTTCTGGTGACCTCTCTGGCAGGCAGGCGCCCCCGGTCCCCGGGTCCCTGGTAGCAGGCTAGACCGCTGGATCCCGAAGCCGGGTGCTGGTGATCCGGTCCTGGGCCTCGGGCCGACCCCTGGTACACTAGCTGCGGGTCTGTGGGCCTGCTGTAGCCCCTCTGTGGCTACTGTCAACAAGTCCCCCAAGTTCCCGGTCAAGTGCAATCTTGAATGGGGACTTAAAACTGTCTTACCCTTGTCCCGCGGAACCGTAGGGTTACCAACCCATCGGTGCCCAGTCCCCCAAGTCCGCGTTGAAGATTGGGCGTGATCGGGGTGAGTACCTGTTACCGATGATGTGCAACAGCTTATGAGTATGTTTGCAATATAAGTAGTATTGTGCTCAAGTGTTGTAGTGCTATGAGCATGGAGATGATAGTGGGGCGTTGAAATCCGTCATGCAATAGATGTGTGTATGGAATGATTATGGGGCGTTGAAATCCGTCATGCAGTAGATGTGTGCATGGAACCTGGACCCCACGTTCTGCCATACCAGAGCGAGCCGGAGAGCATGGGATCTCGACCGGGCATTCTGCCATATCGGTACGAGCCGGAGAGCATGGAACCTGGACCCCGCGTTCTGCCATATCATATCGGTACGAGTCGGAGAGTATGGGACCTCGACCGGGCGTTCTACCATATCGAGACGAGTCCATATTGATAGATTGCGACCTCGACCGGACGTTCTGCCAAATCGGTACGAGTCGGAGTATGGGACCTCGACCGGGCGTTCTGCCATATCGAAACGAGTCCATATTGCTACATTGCGACCTCGACCGGGAGTTCTGCCAAATCGGTACGAGTCGGAGTATGGGACCTCGACCGGGCGTTCTGCCATATCGCGACGAGTCCATATTGCTAGGCTGCGGGGAGGTGGCCCCGGTGTAGCGGTCTGCGGAGGCACCGGTCAACACTTGCTAGTTCTTCTCAGCTTGTGTTGGAATAAGCGTTGAGGCAATGGGGTGGCGTTGAGGTGACAAGTCTCGCCGTAGAGCCCCAGATTGATCGCAGTTCAGTGCGATGCAGGGTTTTTATCCTGCTGGACAAGAGTACATGTGTTAGATGTAAACTCACCCGGGTGTATAAAGCCCATGCCGGTCGAATGTTCTCATGACCGGGGTCATGCCATGGAGCCGGGTGGACCTCGACCGGGCGTTCTGCCATATCGAGACGAGTCCCCCAGTGAGATGCCATGGGGCCGGGTGGATCTCGTTCCCGAAAAAATGCTCTCGAGCCGGTTGGATGATCATAACCGGTGAGATGGTCTCGAGTCGGTTGAATGTTACCTAACCGGTGAGATGCCATGCAGCCGGTTGAATGATACCTAACCGTGAACTGCCATGGTACCGGATGGATGGCTCATACCTGGAACAATGCTCTCGAAGCGGTTGAAAAACTCATAACCGGTGAGAGGTCTTCAAGCCGGTTGAAAGATCATAACCGGTGACTTGCAGTGAAGATGCCATGCAGCCGGTTGAATGATACCTAACAGTGAACTGTCATGGTACCGGATGGATGGCTCATACCCGGAACAATGCTCTCGAAGCGGTTGAAAAATCATAACCGGTGAGAGGTCTTCAAGCCGGTTGAAAGATCATAACCGGTGAGATGCCATGCAGCCGGTTGAATGATACCTAACCGTGAACTGCCATGGTACCGGATGGATGGCTCATACCCGGAACAATGCTCTCGAAGCGGTTGAAAAATCATAACCGGTGAGAGGTCTTCAAGCCGGTTGAAAGATCATAACCGGTGAGATGCCATGCAGCCGGTTGAATGATACCTAACCGTGAACTGCCATGGTACCGGATGGATGGCTCATACCCGGAACAATGCTCTCGAAGCGGTTGAAAAACTCATAACCGGTGACTTGCAGTGAATATGCCATGCAGCCGGTTGAATGATACCTAACCGTGAACTGCCATGGTACCTGATGGATGGCTCATACCCGGAACAATGCTCTTGAAGCGGTTGAAAAATCATAACCAGTGAGAGGTCTTCAAGCCGGTTGAAAGATCATAACCAGTGAGATGCCATGCAGCCGTGGAGCCTGGGGAAGTGGGGGGGGGGGGGGGGGGGGGTGGACCTGACGCCTCGGTTCCCGCTCCTAACTCCCTTACCTGTCGCCAGCAGGCGGGACAAGTGGCTGACATGCATTTAAAGAGGAAGTCCATCAGTCCCATCAGTTATGATGGCGTGGGCAGTTTACTGATGCTGGGACACGTGCTGATAGGGGGCGGTCTGAGATGGAAGGTCTGGATTCGCGAGCGTTTGAGTTGCTTTGATTGCGTGTTTTGGGGGGATTACAAGCGCTAGGGCACCAGACCTCTCTATAAAAAGGGCCTCCTCTGCCTTCTTCATTCTGTTTTGCTCCTTGCTCAGAGAGACTAAGAGAAAGAGAGAAATCCGGCGAAAGCTCTGTGGAGGTGCCCCGCGACATCTGTTGCCTCAAGTGCTCTTTTACTCTTCTCCTACCATTGCTCGCTGTTTTCGCAGGGCAGACTTTCCTCGGTTGAGCATACTAATCGGTAAGTTCTTGCTTTCTTTGCCTGGTGTTGTTCTTGTTTTTCTTTTCGGTGTTTTTGCGACGGGGGGAGGGGATCTCTGTCGCCGACTGAGTTGTTTTAAGCGGAGCGTCTGCGGTAAACTTGGAGAGGGGCCGCAGAGAGCGCTGTTCTAGCCTGTTGCTGACCAGCGCTAGAGTTTTGTTTTTTCTTTCCCTTAGGTTAAAAAATGTCTTCTGCAAGTTCTGATGGGGCTTCCGAATCGGCTGTCAGGCGTCCCGTCGTGGACGATGAGAAGAGACTGGAGGACTGGCTCGGTTCGGAATCCCCGGTGTCTGAAGCCGCTGACCGCTCCCGGAGCGGGGCTTCGTCTTCCGGGTCCTCAAGATCTGAGGAAATACCGCACGGGGTGCGCCTTGCTGGTGCTCAGCCCGTGAGCTACACCATCGGGAGAGGGAAATGTGCCGTGGTGTGCGATGAGCCGGAGGGTAGCATGAACCCCGGAGAGATTGCTACGTTCCGGGAGACGTGGAGTATCCCGGATGAGGTGGCGCTACGGCCACTGAATCCCGGGGAGTCAGCCTGTAACCCGGAGGCAGGTTGGGTTGCCGTGCATCTAGACCAGTTTCGCCACGGGTTTTCGCTCCAGCTTCCAGACTTTGTGCAGTACATGCTCAGTGCACTGTAAGTATCTCCCGCGCAGCTTCCAGGGCTCCAGTGGAGGCGACTGCTGAGCCTCGGCTGCCTGTACAAGTTGTCCGGGATGAGTATGCCAACGGTAAACGAATTCCGGGCACTATACAGGTTATCATACTCGAAGAAGCGGGGGTCCCGGGGTTGTCTGTCCTTTAATGCCCGGTGCTTTCAACCTATCATCACCCATATGCCTTTTTGGGTAGATAACAACTGGAGGAAGAAGGTGGTGATGGCGGGCGGAAAGTGGCAGAAGAGGAGGAAGATGTACCGGGTTCCTGGTGCCTTCCAGCCCCTTGGGGATCAATCGTTCGAGCTATCCGAGTTGGAGCAGGAGAGGATCACGACCATACTCGGGTGTTGGGACGATCTCGAACGGAGCTCTTACAACTTCATCCGGCGGGAAGTGTTGGAGTATTGCTGTCTCGGGCGAGATCCCGGTGCGTAGCAAGTCCTAGCGGTGACACTTTTGCTAGCTATTTTTAAATACTAACATTTGCTCGTCCTGCAGGTGCATCTTCCCGGGCGGTCATCAAACCCGACACCACCCTATCCATGGACGGTGAAGAGCTTCTCGCGAAGCTGAAGGAGAAAGGCGAGGCCGTTTCACGGACCTCGGTGGACGAGGAGTCCGGTCGGCTGACGGTTCATCCCGAGCCGAGGGCCATGGATGTTGAGGACGACGGCTATGTCCTGGCGCGTGTGAAGAGCCACCCTGCTGCGCCCAAGGCGGGACCCGGTAAGGGCAGGGGGGGCATTGAAGATTCCCGGTGGAGTGAGCCGGATTCCATACCGGCCGGGGTCAGTCCCGCTCGTCACCCGGGTGACCCGATTAGGCGCACAATCTTCTTCGTCTGACGGCCAGGGTGAGAAGTGACGGAGGATCATGGACGTTCCTCCCTCCACGCTGGTGACGCTGACCGGCGGGTCGTCCGGTGAGAATCTGGCCAAACGGCTCAAGGTAACCAGCGGTGCATCGAGTTCCGCTGGGGAAAAGGCTGCCGCTGCCCGGTAGAGTAGCCCCGTGCCTGCGGAGGCACAGAGGGGAAGCCCGGAGAGTGCACTAGCCCGGCAGCTGGCGGCGGACTTGGCCGGCCTTAGTCTGGACAGGTCTGAGGTCACCGGAGCCTTGGCGGGCGGTAAGCGCCAAAAGTTCAAGGAGTCGGTCCTGCAGGTAAGAATTGCCCGGTGCCATTGTACCGCTCGAAACTCATTTCCTATGTTGCTTGCTTAATTGGCTCTGTTGTTATGCAGCTGCTGTATAATCTGTACCAGCCCGATCCAAGCGAGGGGCTGAAGAGGCAGGTGGCCGAGCTGATAGGAGCCCGAGAGCGGCTGGAAGCAGAGAGGTCCCGGCTGGAGCGGGAGAAGGCCAGATCGGAGGAGAGGGCCAAGAAGCAGGTGGCCAAGCTGAAGGAGCAGGTCCGGAGCCTGGAGAAGGAGAAGGAGCTAGCTGAGGAGGAGAAGGCCGAACTGGAGGCCAGGGTGGACGAGCTCCAGGTGGGAGCTGCCGCTGTGTGCGCCGCCTCTGCCTCTGTGGCCGAGGAAGAGGACCCGGAACTGTACGAGCGGGTTGTTCTCAAATACCATGAGAGCGATCAGTTCCTTTAGATCCTGGAGAAGGCTAGGGAATCGGGCATCGCGGATGCGTCCACGGAATGGGAGCAGAAGGGGTACCTGGATACTTCCCGGATGTCGAAGGCCGCTGATGAAGATATTCATGAGCAGTCGGATATCCATGAGCAGTCGGCGGAAGAGCAACCGGAAGGGGAGGGTGGACCTCAGATTGGTGAAGGCGCGGCTGCTTCATCCGGAGAGGCTGGCGGATTGCCCGCTGAGGGGGGAGGCGTAGCTCCTTAGGATTTTGCCCTTGCTCTTTTTTGTAAACTTGCCGGAACGGCCTCTGCTTGTATTATCCCTTGACTATGAATATACTTGAATTGATGAAACCGGTGGAATTTTTCTTGAGAGTAGTTTGTATATACATCTTATGATGTTACAGCGGTTGAACCGGTGATATGCCAAACTAACCGCCTGGAGGCTTGGCGAGCCTACCAGCCCCGGTCTTGCTCCCGGTCGGGATCTGCTCTCCTTTCCCCTATATACCGTTGGAGCTGGCCGTTACTAATCAAACCCTCCACCGCTGTCTTGAGAGCACAGCACTGGCTCGTTCAATGAGTAGCCTCATCATGATAGGAGCAGTACTTGCCCGTTTGCGCCGTGGTAAGCTTCCCCTTCGGGTACTTTCTCCTGGGCGGTGGTGGAATAATATTCCCGTTCTCGAACAAAATGTCCTCGTATGAAGAGGTGAGAGCGGTGAAGACTTCTTGACCGGCGGGTTGTGCTGGCAGGATTGCCAGGGTGCGTTCTTGGCGGAACTGCGCCGGCTTGATAGGGGAGCACAATGTGCGACGATATTACATGCGTATGCCCTCGTTTATACTTTGTTTAACCCTTATTTTTCTAAGATAGAGTCATAATTTAGTTTAGTGTTAATTTGGTAGAGTTTGGCGAAAAATGGTTAAGAATCCGAAAAATGACTAAGTTTGAGAAATCTAGAAAATAGCGCAAAATATGTCTTTTTCGTGATTTTGAGATGAGTGAAACTGTGATCTATCCTTGTCCGAATTTATTGAAATTTGGTGTGCGTATTATTCATATACTGAGAAATGTTGTGTTAAAATTTCAGATCAATCGGAGTTCGGGAAGTCGCCCAAAAGATGGCTGCAAAACGGCAGTCCGTGCAAACCAATCCAGGGGCTTCCAGGATTTTCCTGGGACTTTGATCCAAGTTCGAAAAATCATTCCCGACGACTTACAAGGAATTTGATCGAGCCCTTTTATGGGGAGATGGCTATATATGTCTAGTTTATCTGAGACTTGGAATCGCATCAATTGGAGCTCCGAGAAGGGAGATATGTCGGATTTACTGGAGAAAGGTCATTCCAGCCGAGTTGCTGCCGGTCTTGTGTTCTTGCGGGTTTGGGGCATTTTTCCATGGACCAAGCTCACCAAATGGAGTTGTCAAGCCTACACAAGAAGTCCATGAAGATATGCAGCCTAATCCAAGGAAGAAAATCAGCAAAAGAAGTTTCCTAGAAGAACCAAGAAATGAAGGAACCAAAACCTTGTTGCACAAGGATTGCCTTTGCCGATTTGGACTAGGTTTTCTACCTAGGGTTTCTGCCGAATTTGCCTCTATATATAGCCATGTTTTCCTACAGAAAAATCATCTCATCTCAAGCATAAACACAAGGCCTAAACTCTACCAAAATTCACCAAAGATCCTAGACAAAAACCTTAACCGAAAACCACCTTCATCTCACCTCAACCAAGTTTTCTGCTTTGCCGAACCTTGGATTTTCTACCTCCATAACCTACTACCGACGTGACCTATTGCCGTGCAGCCTCACCCCAGCCTCCATACTTCGCCAGATCCACACAACGTGAAGCTCTCAAGGTGTCTCAAAGTGTGATCCACTCCCCTCTTTCGGTTTTAGTAATTTTTGTTTAGTTATGTTTAGTTTTGTCTATGAAACACTCATGTATGTTTGGTGTTGGTTTTTATGTCTATGTATGAACCGATTTTGGTTTTATAAATTGTATGTTAGAGACTTGTTTGAATCGATGCTTAGATTTATGTTTAGGTTTCGACAAGAACAATGATTTTGCATGCTAATTTGTAATATGTAACTTGTGGATTTCGTATGTATGGATAATTAGGGCAGTGGTATTAGAAGCATGTTTAGGATTTTAATTGGTTAGTAATCTAAGGGTGTGACTTAAAAACCGAAGCATTAGTATTGGCTGGAAGCATGTAAATCTAGATGTTAGGTTTCATCTAACCCGAGTTATAACGAATAAAACTATAGGCCTGACGGTTGTTTTGATTTGTTGTGCTCACTTAGGGTATAACCTTAGCTAAAACTTGCATGTTAAATAAGATGATTGACAACCTTGCTTATTTGCATGTTTTCGATTTTAGACTCTTGTGCTTAAATGTTAAAACGTGTAAAACCGGATTAGCATAAACTTTAGGATCGAAGGCAAATAGCATGATCTTAAAACATTAGATGTCTAACAATTGGTTAAAAGGCTAATCGCTCTAATTGTGGTCGAAACTAAGTTGAGTCTTGAACATGTTGAATACTTGTCTCTTACCTTCTCATGCAAATCTACATGTTAAAGAGTCTTTGGTGTTAAATGTTTTGTGAGAGATGATGATCACTTGTATATAGTAGTTTAGGTTTATTTTCGTGTCTTAAATTTAGAGGCAGCTTTGCTGCCAAGCCTTTTATCCCCCATAATTTCGTGTGTGAATATGTATATATGTATATAAGTGTGACAATTGTGTGCATATATGTTTGTGAATATTTGTGTTAATATTCTCATGTTTCAGGTACCCTTAATCCCTACTTATTCTATACTACTAACGATTGTAGGGTTATTATTGCTTGATGCTCGCTTCGGCGACTCATCACAGCTTGTGCTTACTGAGGGGTTTATCATGATAGGGCATTTGCTGCCGTTGCTCCCAATTTCTGCTGGGCCGGCTCGGTCGGGCGGATCGGTTCTCGGTCCGCTGGCTGGTCTTGTCTTCTTGGCGGGGTGGGGGGTGCTCTTCCCGGGGGTGGTCTTCCTGCTGCTCTTCCCGCTTCCTCTTCAGCAGGTGCTGCCCGTACATCTCGTGATCGGCTTGGGCGTGCCGGATGGCCATTGCCATCAACTCGTCATACCCCTGCGGGAGTTCCACCCGCACGGCGTAGGAAAATTTTCCTGGCCGGAGCCCTTGCTTGAACGCCATCTCGGCGATACCTTTGTCAAGGTTCCGAACCCCGGCCGTTGCCGTCTGCCAACGGTTGACGAAAGTCCTCAATTCCTCGCCGGGCGCTTGCATGCAGTTGAAGAGGATGGTCGATGTGCGGGCTCCCTCGACCCGGAGGATGAAGCGGCCTATAAACCGGTCGGCCAACTGCTCGAAGGCCTCGATCAAATTTGCCGGGAGCTCATAGAACCAACTGAGCGCTTCTCCTGACAGAGTTTCCTGGAAAATATTGCAGCATACTTCATCGGAGTATCCCTTGGCGCATGTCTGGGACCGGAAACTATTCAGGTGCTGGTACGGGCAGCCGGACTCTGAATAGGTGAGCTTGAGGGACTTCTGGTTACTAGACCTCCCCGACTCCATAACCCGGTGCGAGAAAGGGCTCATGCGTTCGTTGAACCGTGCGCCTTCCATCGGCCGTGTCGCTCTTCTCTCGTTGGCCTCCATTTGGGCCTTCAAATCCGACACGGTGTCGGCGAGCATCTGCAATGCCCCGTGCAGTCGGGGTCATGGCTTCATCCTCGAACGAAGCGTGTGGCTGAAGGGGCGTCGGCGAGCTCTTGGGCGGTGCCGTGCCGGCCGGTGACTCTACTCGCTCGGGATCACTGAGCCTCCTGCTTGATGACTGCCCCGCCTCAAACCGTCGAGACTGGCTTGGTAGGGGTGCTTGTGCCCTGGTCATAGCTTCGTTGCGCTGTTGTCCTCTCTCCAGGGCGGCTACCAGGGCAGCGTTCACCGCCTCCATTTCTCCACACCGGGCGTTGGACTTGGCTCTATCCCGGTCGCCCTCCTCACGCAGGCGACTGACCTCTGAGGTCATTGCCCGTATCTCTCCCGCCATACCGCTCTGGTCGGGGCTATACGTGGTGTCTCGGTCACTGTTACAGCGCGGGCTCTCCTCTCGGTCACTCGGATCATCCGAGAACGTCAGAGAAAAGCCCCGGTGCACAGGCCTGTCGTTCTCCGCCGGGTCTTTCCCAGGCGAGCTGTCGTGGTGTGGCCCCGGCGTGCCGGTCGGCCTCCCACAGCTCCCGCCTTCCTGATCGCCCTGGTCGCCGCGCTGCTCCCGCATAACGACCGGGGTGGAGACGAGCGTTTGCACTGGTGCAACACGCTGCTCCTCGGCGGTATTCATTTCCTGTCTTGCTTCCGAATTCTCTGCCATCGATAGTGCTTACGTGGTTTCTTGTCCAAAGTTCCCACAGACGGCGCCAATTGTTTCTGCACAAACCCGTAGGCCTTGTAGAGACAGATGAATCTTCACGTGATCTCCTGTAAACCTGCTTACTAAGAGGAATACCGGGCGGGCCGGTCTTCTCCTCTCCGATACCTAAGTTAGTATAGTTGGAATAGATATAACTTAAGCACGTATATAAGCGGTAGGAAGGATCAGTTACCTATTAATGAGGGTAGTTGGGGCCCTTATATAGGTGGCCAGGAGTGAGGTCTGGCCTTACCCTTCGATGTGGGACTGGTTCCCTTCTGCTTGCACACCAAAGGGCAGTTCTGGTGACCTCTCTGGCAGGCAGGCGCCCCCGGTCTCCGGGTCCCTGGTAGCAGGCTAGACCGCTGGACCCCGAGGCCGGGTGCTGGTGATCCGACCCTGGGCCTCGGGCCGGCCCCAGGTACACTAGCTGCGGGTCTGTGGGCCTGCTGTAGCCCCTCTGTGGCTACTGTCAACAACGGATAATAGAGAACTTGAATTCTTCAACATAAATCAACTGAGAAAGTAACAAATTATAAGGAGAGAAACTATACATTAAATTTGAGACTTGTAGGGAAAGACTAGATGTTAATAATCATCTCAACAGTATAATTTGAAGGCCTTGGTAAGTTTTATTTTTGATGAAAACCGAACATGACTGTGTTGAATACATACCAAACGATGCAACCAAAATAAGGTAAAATTGAACTCACTGTAGTAGCTATTCTTGAGTATAATTGAATCATATAGATAGAGGTTTACACAAAGACCAATTACTAGCATAAGGAGATCAAAAACGTCAAAACAGGGCTTAGTTTCCAATGAAACCATATATGTATATTTAGGAAAGAATTAAACAAGAAGATTAAGGACTCACGGGGAAGTAAAACCAAACATCAATTCTAAAGAACAAACAACCCAATTTTCCAGATTTTCTAAACAGAAAATCAAAACTTTAATAACCCTCAGACTCGGTTGTAATTCAAACCAAATCAATCCATTCAGTCCAATTAAACAGAGAGTAAGAAACGAAACATCACAACCATCACTCTTAACACACACTAAAATAAAATCAAAGTTATGAGGAGAGATTATTTTCCCTACCTCCAAAATCAAACTTTCCAACAGCAACAACAAGTCAAGAGCTCAATCTACTCAAGCAAGCCCAATCTAATCAAGCAACCCCCAATCTAATTGAGCAATCTAGCCACCTAAATAAGATTCAAAAACAATTTAATCTCAAACTTTTGAAATAGTTGCAGACCAAGAAAATTGAGTTTAAGGAGATTTAAATCCTTACTGGGACTAGCTGCTAAGGATAGAAGAAGCATCATCTCTGAGCTTGTTACAAAACTGTAGGCTTTGAGCAAATAGAGTCGGGTTTGCAGAATAAGAAAGAGAAGAGAAAAGAGGAAGGAGAAGAAAGAAACTGAACAAAGAAAGAGAAGACTGAACCCAAAACGGGTATTAGAAAGAGAGTATAATTAAAAGAAGTGTTTTGTGGCTGGATGCTTCCACACATATATCAGATAGGCATGTACAAGCTTATCTCACATCCTAAAGACTCAACAATAGAAAATAAAAAAAATAAGAAAAGAAAAAGAATGATGACATGAAAATATTAAAAAAAACAGTAAATGAAATTAATTTATAATCAAGCTATAAAACACACAACCAAGCAAAGCATACATAAGTAAAGTATCCTAATCAAAACCATGCTCGTCACAGTCTATGCTCCCAATCATGTCTGGAAAACCGCGGCATTGTCCTCTGTTGAGAAGCCTGTATAAGTCGGCTTGATTTGAAGGACGAAGGAACCAACCAGCATAAAGAAACTCAACCTGTCTACAAAATTGCCTGAGACATTTCAGGGATGTAGAAGCCCCCATCCTAGTGATTTCATCACATTGATCAGCAGCTGCACCATACGCAAGCATTCTTAAGGCACCCGTCATTTTTTGTTCGAGAAGCAATCCCAATTTTCCAGTGGCGTCTGTCTTTTGCCCCCAAAAGCTATCGAGGTTACAAAGGTCCTCCATTATGCGCTTGAATACATGTTTTTGCATTCTGTATCGCCTCCGAAAGTCTGCTTCGTCGTACACTGGACGTTCGACAAAATAATCCTGCAAAAGAAAATGGCCACAAACTTCTCTGTATCTTTCAACATTTGGGGCACGGCCGAGTCGTGAACCACGCCCTGTAGGCATCTCTGATAGTTGATATTGCGCCATCATTGCAGCCGCTTGAGCGTTTGTAGCTTGGATCCGCTCCAACTTTTCCATATTTTCACGCTCCCTATCTAACAACCATTGATTCAATTCTTCAATTGGAATAAGGAGAACAAAGATTGATAATAAGATTTCAAAAGAAATGTAGTTGCAGGAAATGATTGTGTGAGTAGAGAATGAAGTTTGAAGCCTATTTATTACCAATTTCGGAACAAAAAATATTATGATAAGTACACGTGTCACGTATGTATAGGTCAAAAATCTTATCATCTTATCAAATATCTTACACATATTTTTAGAAGATTAGGAAATCTGTAATTAACACGTGTCATTTGAACATTGGATGATTATCTTATTAGAAATCATAAATAATTTATGTAGAATATAAATATCAAAATTCACACGTGGCAAATAAAGATTGGTCGGTAATATTATCAAATATTAATTTTATTAATTAATTTTATTAATTATCTAATTATAAATGAATATATAATATTATTTGTATAAACGAATTATTCAAATTTAAAATATAAATAGTAATTGGTAATTGAATTGGCAGACGAATTGGTTTTACTAATGTATTGCGTAAGTTAGAGGCGATGACCAATTTCAGATTGGTAGTACTTATTTTATTAGTCGATTCGTATTTGGCCTCAGTAATTGCTTACAACTGATCGACTCCCTGAAATGGCCAACAGTAAAAAAGATCGAGGGTCCCACGGTATTGTAAATCTGGGAGTGGATAATACAATGGGGGATAGACCAAAGTCTGTTGCTTGTTTTTGACTGGGCGCCTTATCATATATCACGATTCTCATCTTCCTAACTTCTCAATCTTCTTCTTCTTCTTCTTCACTGAGCTAATGTGACAGACTCCAACTCTAAATCCACCACAATGCCGCCACCAGCCACACTCTCAGCTTCTTCCTCCTCCTTCACGCTCCTCTCCCCTCCTCCCTCCTCCTCCTCCCCAAAGCTCCTCTCTTTCCTCTCCAAAACCCCCTCCTTCCACTCCCACACGCGCTCCACGCGCCTCCGCCACTCGCCCCTCACTCCCCGATGCGCCGTCATCGAGAAAGAAACCCCGGAGGCCGAGAAGCCCGACACCTTCCTCCGCGACTCCTCCTCGCCGACCTCCGTCCGCGCGCGCTTCGAGAAGATGATACGCGACGCTCAGGACTCCGTCTGCGACGCCATCGCCGCCGCGGACGGCGTCGGCAAGTTTAAAGAGGACGTGTGGTCGAGGCCCGGAGGCGGCGGCGGGATTAGTAGAGTGCTGCAAGACGGCGCCGTTTGGGAGAAGGCTGGGGTCAATGTGTCTGTTGTCTATGGAGTTATGCCTCCTGAGGCTTATAGAGCTGCCAAGGGCGCCGCCGGAGCTGATCACAAGCCCGGTCCGGTTCCGTTCTTCGCCGCCGGAATCAGCTCGGTAGTTACTTTATTTTCTGAGCTTATTTTGTGAGAAATGTTGCAAATTTTGGATGCTAGTTTTGTGTAATTTGATATTTGTTTTGGTTTTTGTACAGGTTTTGCATCCGAAGAACCCATTTGCACCGACTTTGCACTTCAATTATCGGTATTTCGAGACTGATGCTCCCCCAGGTATGATCATGAAGGTTAATTTACGAAGTAGATAATGTAGTTGTATCATTGTATGTCATAATTGTATTGGACAATGCGAAATTGGAGTACTTACAGCTAGTGAAAGCATACAGAAATGCTCCTCTCTGAAAAATTTGGATAGAAATGTGCTCATTGTTAATTTTAGAATGAATAATGATAAGAAGAAATGTTCAGCTCACTCACTTGCAACATGCTAGAAGGAAAAAAGAAATGTTAATATTCTTGTTGCTTTTTTACGCGGTTGACTAACATTGAATATTGATCATAGTTGTAGATATTATTTGAGGTTGTAATACTGATAATAATACTATAGAAAGAATGGTAACATTACTATGGTTATAACATGTTTCTGATCTTAAATATGTGGATTTCATACCCGGAGAAGATGAAACATACTTTTGCTCTTTTCCATTCTGAAATTTTGCATCCTGCTTTACGTCAGTTGTATATGTACCTAAAATGGGAAAAGAAAGATGTTGGACTCTCCTCATATTTCATCTTGTGCAGATGCTCCTGGAGCACCTAGGCAATGGTGGTTTGGAGGTGGAACTGACTTGACGCCTGCTTATATTTTTGATGAGGATGTTAAACATTTTCATTCAGTATGTACTCCAAAAACAGAGCTTGCCTCTTGATGTTCTGAGCTTAAAGCTCCACTTTTTTTTTTTCACATGCTTTCTATTTTGAAAAATGTTATGGCTTTAACTTACTGTAGAGTGGTATTGGCCTTCTGTAGGTTCAGAAAAGTACGTGTGACAAATTTGATCCTTCCTTCTATCCTCGGTTCAAGAAATGGTGTGATGACTATTTCTATATTAAGGTATTGATTAAACCTTCAACTGGTAGTGGTATCAATTATGCACTCATATTAAAATTAAATAATAATATTTGTTTACTGTCTTGGAACTACCAAATATGTATCTAGCTGCCAAATAACTGATGACCATCATCAGGTATTCCTTATATACAAACTTTATGGTATCATTCTCTGAAATTGATTGGTCTGCTGAACTATGATCGTGGTGCAATTGCTTGGATTTTGATTCTGTGATTAAGTCCTGTCAAACCAGTAAAGGTTTAATCATTAAGAATTTCCCTGTAGACACATAAACATACATGACTGAAACTAGGTATACAATGTCTGTTTCATGTTTCACGTTTCACCTTGAGCTCTCGTGCTGACCATGTTGTCTGTAGTCATACAATACAGATGTATTGCTTATATCCTTGTAATATGAACTACAAAAACACTTTATATGTTTGATATTAACAACTTCATTTTTATGATTCTTATGTAAAATAAACAAAAGGTAGTGTGAGATAGGCCTTTCCTCGGATAGTGTTTAGTTTGCCTGAGTGCACCCGTTCCACTTCAATTGCTGTTTTGTTTTTTGTCGTAATGGAATGAGTAGAAGTACTTATGCACTTGGATTCTCTTATTTAAAGATGCCACAGTTTTTCTGATTATGTATTGCTTTATGCTTGATGATCAATGGATCACTTCTGTATGCAGCATCGTGATGAGAGACGAGGGCTTGGGGGCATATTTTTTGATGATCTAAATGACTATGATCAGGAGATGCTTCTTTCTTTTGCCACTGGTAAATGGATTCAAACATAGAGTGCTTTTTCTTTTTTGGTATTTTCCACTGGTTTTTATTAGTTTTAGTTGATCCATTCTCTTCCTGCACACCCTTTCCTTGACTTGCAGAATGTGCAAACTCTGTGGTCCCTGCTTACGTACCAATCATAGAGAAAAGGAAGGATACACCATTTACAGAGGACCACAAAGCATGGCAGCAATTGCGAAGAGGGCGTTATGTGGAATTCAATTTGGTATGAAGTCTATGAACACTAGTCCTGAAGATGTTATATATATATAATATATATCCATCGATAATTTTGTAAATGAGGTCCAACTTATCCTTTTCTTGTATACAAAAGGTTTATGATCGTGGAACAACTTTTGGACTGAAGACAGGAGGTCGAATCGAGAGTATTCTCGTCTCTCTTCCACTGACTGCTCGATGGGAATACGACCATGTAAGCTTCTTGGATCTCTCTGCATAACTCTATTTCCAATAGTACTGAAAACGGTTTGAAGTTCTGACTTATAATTGACCAAGTAATTCTTGTTGTTTGGTAAGCAGAAACCAGAAGAGGGAAGTGAAGAATGGAAACTATTAGATGCTTGCATCAACCCAAAGGAATGGGTTTAATGTTATGACGTGTATTATGTATCATTGTGAGATTTTTACTTCTTTTTTCACCTTCCAATTCCCCTTTTTTTTTTTTTGTTTCTCAATTGGTTGAGGGTTAGAAGTTCATCAAGAGTAGTCTAATACATGTACAAGGTGATGTAAGTTTTGAATAATGTTAGAAATGCAATTTTTTTTTTAATTGAACTGTAGCTGCATAAATTTCGAGATTGGTTAACATCTGCTTGCTTGCGGTGATATCAAGAGCAGCAAAACATTTCCTGCAGTCTATATTCCACTTCTTCTTTTTTTTTAAAGGATCTATATTCCACCTTGTTGCAGAATGCTTGTGGAAATTATACTTAGATTGACTTAATTACATTCCTTTGAAATTCGTAGCATTATGTTTTTTCTTATATGGTCCTCAAAGAGACCTCATGAACTTTTGCTTGAATTCCCAGAAACGACAGGAGAACGTCATGAAAATAAATGGTAGGCACAACTTAGTTTGATCATAACAGAATTTACAACATTCAGAGTTCTTGTACACATAACAAAAGATTGATGACACATCTTGGTTTTTCAGATGTTTCAGTTACTGAATTCTGGTGAGACTAAAGTTTCTAAGTGCACAGCCACTGTTGCACCAGGGGAAGCTTTACACCGAAGAACAGTCCTGTATTTATTTTCTTTGGGATTATATATTACTAACTCCTTTCCATCCAAAATCATCAAAACTTCACCATTCTCCAAAATGTGCTTTGGCATTAGAAACATCTTGTAAGGTATAATATTGGTAGGAATTTTCATGAGCTTTGTCCAGGGTTTATCGATCCCATATTCATTCATCACCCATATTGTTATTGGCATAGATCTGATAGTACTGTAAGTGTAATAGCACAGACGATTTCTGATACTTCCAATTCTAAACATTGTTCCATACACAATACGGCATAATTTCTCACATTTCTCCTTTGCCAAATCAAAGGATATGACTCTGGTAGAGTTGTCTTCGTAGTACTCAAGCCAATGTAGTGCTCCATTCACAAAGCACCCTTGCCCCCTCACATTGACAAACTTGGTGTCTTCAAAAGTCCTCCATGAACTTGTTTTAAGTGAAAATATACCAATTTTGGTTCCCTCAGCAACGCTACTGCTATCTTCCAATATAAGCTTGGAACCCTCAGTGGTGGAATCATAACCGAATCCATGAAACCTTATTGAACCATTGGTAACATTATGTTTCGGTACTCTCTTGCTCACTCTAGTACTAGGATTCCATATGAAAATATCATTACTGTATATTCCATTAAACATGGTTTCTTGCAAGCATATCAAACCATTGAAAGAACCAAGAATTATGGACCGGTCAAAAATATCCTCTGCAAAAGCATCTTGCTGACGAGTATTATCATGATCCTTCAGTCCTTGGAGATCTACGGTTCTGGGACAAGTAATTAAGGGATTCAAGAATAGAAGCCTGAACCTGTTGGATGTGTCTGTGACTGTATGTGCGAGGTGCTTCTTAACAAAATAAGAATCTGAGATTAAAGCACGCCATGACTTGCAGACTCTTCGGAATTGTAACAAGGATTTGACCGGAAGCCTTGACAGTATCTCATCCATGATAACTTCGACATCCTCGGTGTGGTTGTAATGACGAGGTCCTTTTGCCAAGGAAACCAGCTGCTGCTGCTGGATGAGGCCCTCTGCCATGTTAATTGATGGTGATGCTGGCTATAGCTTAGTTGCTTGCTTTGAAAGACAACCATAAAGCATAAAAATGGCCTTGTAGAATTTTTGCATTCCCCGGCCTAGGAGGACTTTATAAGCACTAGATCCCCAACAAACCCGATGAGCTTAGGATTATGTAGTTAATGTCTTGCGCCAAAAGGAAAAGGAGCACAATGGCCAAAGTAAAGAAATAGAAACCATCTATGATTTGGAAATCCTATCGTCCCACTGTTTGGGTAGGATAATGCCTTTTGACTTGGAGTCAATACTCAGTCGGTTCCTTTGACTCCTTTGATCTTTCAGTCGGTTGCTTAGACTTCAAGTCGACAGTCTATATAAAATGGGGGCTCTAGTTTCTATAAATCCATCGAAATTCATATCTTCTTCATAGCCATCTGATCGAAGCCCTTGTCACTAATTAGTTTCTTTAAACTCATCCATCGAAACCCTAGTTCCTCATCCATCTCTTCTTTCCTGAAGCAATCATTTCCAAAACAAAAGAATCAAAACCAAGAAACATACAGCAAGAGTTTGCAATGGAGGAGTGCAGAGGCAATCAATTTCCTGGTGAGAGGTTCTGCCCTATGGAGGACGAGTTGCTTCTCTTCTACCTCAAACCCTTTTTGAGCGGACAGAAGGTGCCCGGAAGAAACAAAGTGGTGTACGACTGCGACCTCTACGGTCATCAAGAACCTTGGGAGATATGGGAAGAATACAAGAACAAAAGACCAAACGACTTGAGGCTCAACAAAGACCTCTACTTCTTCACCCAACACAAGAAGATGAGTTCCACGGACAAACGCATACGCCGGACGGTTGGAACCGGCACCTGGCATGGAAACGTCTCCGGCAAGCCAGTGAAACATTTTGAGACTGGTCGTGTGGTTGGATCGAAGAAAATATTTAGCTATGAGAACAAAACATCTGTACACCACGGATGTTGGATCTTGTACGAGTTCTACCTAGATCGATCGCTCAGAGACAAGAAAGAGAAGGTCAAAGACTATGCTCTTTGTCTGCTACGAAAGAACGGTGAACCCAAATCCACGATCCAAAAGAAGAGAAAGCAACGTGAAGAGGAAGTGGTTCTTGAAAGTAATGATGCCTCTGATGATAAAGAACACTCGAACACGGTGCAAGAACAGTTGCTTGAGCCACAAGCGAAGCGACAACAAACCATGCAATCCATTGATAACACACCAGTACCGGTACCACTGCCAACGCCATCAGAAGATGATGCATTCGTAGCCCTGTTAGAAGATTCATTGGAATGCCTTGAAGATGATCACTCACCTTCATCAGAAGCTGAAGCAATTGGCTTTCAAGGTGAAGAGAACATGGGACTTCAACAATTAGCTTCTGAGGTGCAATCAGGCCCTTCATTCGGAGACGATCATCAAGTATTTTATCCACTGCCGGAGAAAGATTTTGTGATGGAGGATTTCGTAGAAGCATGTGTTAACATAGAAAGGGAAGAACAAGATCTTGGTGTGATCAACAACACCATTCTTCATCAACCTCCCACATCAACCATGTTTGCGGCCTGTGATGCCTTTGACATGACATATTCAGCTAATGAAATAGTTGGGGGTCGTGGCTTTCACCAAGACGAAAATATGGTGCAGCAAATGGGAGCTGAAGACCTAGGGGAAGTCGATCTGTATGGAGGGAACTGCAGTGACTCTATGCTTGGTGAAAATTGGCTCAAGTCTTTTGCGGAAGTGCTACTGAATGATGGGGAGCCAATTGCCATGGATGTGGGAGACTGGAATGCTGGTTATTCAGATTTTGAGTACCAAGCAGTTTAGTTTATAGTTTAACTCTTTCAGATCGATCTCTAAGAGAATCGAAAAGTTCTTGTAAATCATGGGGTTAAGGCATTAATTAAGTCCCCCCTATTGTATCTTCAAGAGTACTTCAACTAAGTATATGGGTGTGAGGGCCAAACCCCCCAGCTAGACTGGGTTCCAGCCCTCGTTAAATGCAACTCCATATTTTATGTTACATGCAGTATATTGGTTAAATGGTTTCCTTTCTTTCCTAGTTTGATTTTCTTAAGCTTCACTGAAAAACTCGCTGAAAAAAACTACTGGTGTGGATGTGCTGTGTAGTTACGAATTTGTGTGCTTCATGCATGCTCATCTGTGCCTTTACAACATACAACTGGTTATTCTGCCTTCAATGGAATGCCTGATCGGAGCCATTCTTTCATTTTTTATATTTTATGAGAATAGTTTAAAGGTCTGTGTAACGGTTTTGTTTGCACTAATCGTTGATTGGTGATAGTAATAACATGTGCATATAAGATAATAAGAATATAAGATGCTGGTCCATTTGAGTTATTGGGTAGTACTTGAGATTTAGAAAGCACCTGCAACCCAATCGAAAAGTAAATACAAACTCGAATAACAATACATGAATTAGCTGTATGTATTACATCAAGCAGAAAATAGGGAAAAAAAAATCTTAGGGGTGAACTAGAATTCTAGCATCAAGGTAAGTTGGTCCTAAATTAACCGCAATTAAACCCCCACGATCCTCACTGTTGGTTTGCTCCCAAAACTGGTGAAGTTAGTGGTGGCATTGTAGCGAGCTTGTCACCCTGAAACCGAGCATCCCGAACTAATGGGTTAGCGACTCTGGATGGTGGTGATCCATAGATAAATGGAGGTGGCGAGACTATTTCTTCTGTAAAGGAACCTTTTCCGAGGAGTATGTTGACATCCAAACTACGGCAAGGTTTGGGACAAACCATGGACTCTCTTGTAACCATCTTCTTCTCTTTGCAAACTGAGAAGGTGTTTCTTTGCTGTATCATGCAGTCATTCATCTTTTAATGCTGGTGTAAGAGAGTTCGGAGCTCAGCTTCTTATCACCTTTGTACTGCGGGCTATATATAGAGTGCTCTTTCCTTAGACTCCTAGTTTAATTAGGTAACACCAAAGGGAAATAACTTTTCCTCATTGTGATTATGTTTCCTAAGCTGAAAAGTATTTTGACTATTTTCTTAGCAAGTTAGCAGTATGAAAGAATTAAATTGAATTCTAAACCCAGGGTGAATTCTGTATTGGTTATCATCTTACATCCAGGGATGCTTTATCTGGAGTTAAAATCCTCTTAATAGGCCAGATGTACAAAGTGATTATAAGAATCTGACTCTAATCTATTGTTATCAGCTGAAAATTGGGATCGAGTCCATCATTTTTAATTCTCATCAAGTCATTTTTGGTTCCACTCTTTTCTTTGCTTGATGATGATGACGATTTGTTTCATTTTCCATAACACTGAAAAACTATTCATCAATATGATGCATGTATCAATACGGGTAAGACGAGTAATTTTACAAGAGTATCAACGCGGTTGATCATGGTGATAATCATGCACTTCAAAGTCCTCATACTGCAGGGATCCATCTTTCGTATAGTGAAGAAGAAAGTAGCAATTATCGCAAAAGTAGCAGGGATTCACTGGAGCCCATTTGTCATTGACAGTCATCTTTGTAGCTCTATATATCCTACACACTTTACATTTCTGTACATGAAGCTTCACTTGGAATAAGAGTATTGGATAAGCTGCCCTGTTTTGTATATCCTCTGGATGAAGCAACCTCATGTCTCGAATCACAACTGTGTGTCTGCAGTCACCCTGGTCCCAAGTAAACAACCCCAAATCAATTAGTAATATAGACACATTATAAGAACAGAACTATAAACACGAGGGGAGAGGAACTGTATATAAAGAAAATATACATTAATCATTGCTATAGTGCAGTTACCACCAGGTTAACAATGCAATAAACCAATGTCAGTCTGGTGGTATTATCTTGTACCAGAAATCTAAAAATCCTAATGTCGGTAACTTTAGCATCATCCATTCTCATGCTGGTTGTATTCATTATCCTGTTATCAATATCACTTCAAATGTTGGTCGGTCTTATGCTTTCCCATAGAAGCATACATAATGAACTAACCCAGAAGGTTAAAGTATAAGTAAGTAATGTTCTCTTTCTAACAATCTAGAATAGTACATTAATATACTGTTAAATGTATATATGTATAATAATAGACTTCTAATCTAACATTTCCCTGACATCACCATAAGAGAGGGACGGTATATGATGCTAACAACAAATTGCATACTCAACCACCCTGGAGGGGGCATTGGTTTGTTGACAGAAAGTACTGAAAGAAATTGACCTGAAGCAGTCCAGTATAAACAAAATGCATCAACCATGTAGATTGTAGAGCGAATCCTGTAAGACGCATTATAGGGGATGAGAAAGCAAGAGGGTATACCTGGTGACAGTATAGATATCCAGCACCAAGTTGAAATTTCAAATTGCAAAACTGTGTCCTGTGCATATCAGCAGCTTGGAAGCCAGGCAATTTTGAGCCAGTTATGTCGCCTACAACTGCTTTTTTCTTCTTTTGCATTTTTCCAGCTAAAATACACTCCCATTTTTTTAAAGCATCATCTCTTGAATTTCTTAGCCAATCCAATATTGATTCACTATAATCTATTGTAGAAGGATCCCTCAGATCATTGTAGAATGTGTCCTACATAGGATAAGCAATTTATTAGGATTTAGTGGACAGACCATCTTCATTTAAAACTAAACATTAGACAACTTCTTACTTCTATGAGGAAATATCCTGAACGATTACTCTGGCCATCTTTTTCCATCACCTTGTCTGTCAAACAATATATCTTATCCCTCAACTCAGTCAAGGTTTGTTGTCCTAGGACCAAGAATTCTTGGGTCTGCAAGCAAAACTAGTATCAGTAACAGCAGAAATTTGAAAATAAATTATGAGAGGAAACAGAAAGAGTGAATGGAAGAATATGAGGATGCAACTTGAGATTGCAATACTATATGAGAAATCTCATTTTCTATAGAGGATGTATCAGTTGTTATTGAGGATTTACTCCAGAGAGCTTTCCATCCGGATACCATGAAGTTCCCCGTCAAGAGGTTATGAATGGAAGCATCTTCAGCAAGTCAGATTTGAGAATGGATATCTTTTTGGAATTGGTAAATGTTTGAATCCTATGAATTGCGTCATTTTTTTTTTTTTGTTCTTTCTTTCATTAACAATATATAGCATATGGGTTGCACTTGAACACTTATACGCAAATAAAACAGGAGTCGAAGAAAATGCAAGATTGTCCCAAAAAAAAAAAATTGTAAACATTATTATCTTAACTAGTAAGATCCAAACAACAAACAAAAAATTTGCTTCAGCAGAAAAACAGAAAAGATAAGATACCTTGACCCAGCTTCGCACATTATGATAAACCTCAATTGAAAGAGCAACTTCTGGATGGTGTACAGGTATGCAACCCTGAATGCTGGATAGCTTTACCTGTGTTTCATTAGGGGAAAAAAGAAAAGATGGCCAACCATCTGAGAAGTCAGGGTCCGAAAATCACATGTAACTTCATGTACATCAGAAACCAAAGGCACTGATATAGGCCAAGTACTTTCTTTCATCAAAATGACCACATATTTCAAGTCTGGGTAAAATTATATAAGTCATTAAGCAGATATTATATTCGTCATCACCTGTGACTCTAATTTCATAATTTTTCTGCTATGTTTTATCCATACAATTTTTTCCTCTTCTGAATAGGGAAAAATATATCAGCTGAGTCATAAACAGTCTACGCCACTGTGTGATATACTGATAACCACCTGATCATCATGGACGAAAAGGCCAATGGTTTAAGAAGAATTGCACAGATTTGGCAACACTTTCTTACAACAATACATGTCATACTATGGTTACATCACTTAACCAAGTGTAACTTAAGACGGGTATATTTCCATTATCTCACGTTGTTGCAATTTTAACTCCGACAAGAACAGAACAGAAATAGCAACGGATGCAATATTAATCAACAGCAGAGATGATTATTATTATTTTGGGGTGGAAGCTTTCTTATGGTAACATGGGGCATATGGAATCACAAATAGAGATTATTATCTATGCACACCTTCACTGCTGAACTTGCAGATCTGAGGGGTTTCATCCTTTCAACTTTCCCCGATGAAGCACTGGCACGACCCTTGATTTTCACACTACGGCTGAATCACAATAGAGAAAACAATAAGTTCAAAAGAAACAGGTAGATGATTGAGTAAGTTCCGTAAAGATCTTACTAACTTGAATGAATGCAGTGTGACAGCTGCTTTATCCTCGCCCTGCTTTTCTTTGATTTTTTTAATATACTCAACCTTCTTTGCAATTTGTGACCAAAAAGCCTTTTTGTCCATATCATTTCTCTGGAATGTGATACAAAATTAAACATAAGCAAGGATCATTAACTATATAATGCCACGACAAGAATCCTAAGTTGCAAGACACTTACTAGGTATGCAATTGGAAAACATTTTGGGAGCTTATATTGGCAAACAAATGTTTGCTCCACACCTAAGGTTCTTCTTAACTTTGTATTTAGAATAAGAAATGCCAACGCATGCAAGGCAGTGGCCAAAGGTATGGTGGGGGATAATGAGGGTCATGGGGGATTTGGGGATATAGGTAGGGGAAATGAGTATATTTGTTTAGTGCGACGAACAAAGACTTAGCTGCAAATACAATTCCCAGATCACTTTTTCCTTGCTAGCCAAGACATACTTGCAGCTGATTTGGTTCAGCACAAGATACTACAGAGACACTACAGATTCCTACACAAAAAATTTCAAAGCCACTGTGAACCAAATATTTACAATGAACATATATACAAGTTCAGATAGTAGAAAGAAATGACAATAACTTCAGCTACAAATCATTTAACGAGAATGAGAAAACGGCTTTTCAAGAATGCAATGCCTACGCTATCAGAACAAAGCGGCCAGGTAAGGACTCTAGATAATCAAATACCACACTGAAAACTTGGACGGGGACATTAGCAGCACAGAGAAGTGAAAGACGTCTTACCTCAAGGGCATGATTATTTGCCTTCATACCTTTTCTTTTCCTTGATTTCCTTGCACAAATTTCATGATATGACGGGTCAGGATCATCTGCTCTCCTGATTTGATGTCATTTAATGATAAATAAGAATATGATTGGAAATTCATTTATCAGAAGCATAGAGAATACTTTTCTACAAAAGACTATTGTAAAACAGCGGCAAGAGTCAGGTAAATAGTGGGTTAATAATAATTTCTTCTCTAACTGTTAAAACCACCTAAGTAAAAGGATCAATTGGAACAATTGTTAAAATGATTGCCTACCAGGACGCAATAACAGAATGCTCATATATATAATTAAGGACAGAGAAACAGACACTATATTATCATGCTGTGAAGTACAATGACATAACATAAATACAATGTGAAGAATTCTGAGTACAATTTGTGAAACATGTATTGATCTGACCAACCTTTTATTAGAGGGCTCGACTGGAGTAGACAAAGGATTGGGGGAATCGTCATCATCCTGTCATCACCAACAACTTGGATAAGCACATTTGCAGTAGACAAAGAGATGTGGAAGATAATAGTATTCTTACCTTAATAGCAAGATGATTTGCCTTCACTTCTTTTCCTTTGCATGATGTAATAATTGATTTCTGAGGATCATCTGCTGTCCTAGATATTTAAAACTGAATAATTAATATGGACATAATTCTAAAATCCACATGGTAGATGAATGATTGAAGCAAATAGAGAATGCTTGTACAAACATAACGGGACATATGCATGAATCAGGTAAACGTAAACCCTATCCAGAATCACTAAGAGACAAGTGAAATTTGACACGCAACAAAATTTCAAGGGAATTACATTGCACAAATGCCAGAATCATTGCCTACCATGACAAAGAACAAATGCCTACATACGAAATTAATAGAAAACAATCCAGAGACAGCATGATGATGCACACTAGGTCAAGGTGATACAAGAAACGCTGATGGCCCTACGATGATAGAATGAAACATGTAATAATTTGGCTGACCTTTCCTTTGATAGCGGCAAAGCATTCAGAGCATCTTCGTCATCCTACAATTTCCAACAAATGGATAATTACACTAACAGAAAACATATAGAAGTAGAGGATCTTTCTTAACCATAAGCATGACTAATTACCTTCAATATTCTTCTTTTTCTCCTTGAATATGTTATATAATGTTTTAAAATTGATGTCTCAGGATTGTCTCCTTTCCTGACTATGGCGTATACAGAAGTCGATTAATAGACATGATAGAATTCAAAATTTGCATAGAAGACCGGTTATTACAAGCATATAGAGAATACTCATCATACTGACAAGAGCACTAGAAGACTATAAGACATCAAGGGAATGTCTGCAAATCTCTGATAAACCCTATCCAGTTAAAACCACCAAAAGTGCAATTTGAAGTGCAAGAAAAAATCAAGGGAATGCTTTGAACAATTCTCAGAACCATAGTTGAACAAGAGAACACATGCAGAGAAAGAAAAAGAAAAATAACTAATACGCAAGAATACAGAAAACACATAATTGGTGCCATAGGGTAATATGTATAAGGTACTTTGATGAACCTGCAATGACACGAGGTGCCATGTGTAGAAATTTTAAGGTAAAGCAAGTATTGATGTGACTGACCTTTCACAAGAGGGTTCCTCTGGAAGAGATGAAAGTTTGGAAGAATCTTCATCATCCTACAATCACCAACGATTTTGATTAATACACTCACATCAGATACATAGATAATATGTATCTTACTTTTCCTTGAGAGTATGATTATTACCTTCATTCCTTTTCTTTTTCTTGATTGCTTATTACAAGATTTACCATCTGATGTCTGGGGATCTTCTGCTATCCTGAATAGAGTTTACGAAAATCAAGTGATTAGTAAGTTTATAATTTGCTAATACACGCAGAAGTTAAATTATTAAGCGAATAGAGTATACTTGTTCAAAGTAGAAAAGAAGACTATTTTAAGACACAAGCCAGAGTCATGTAAAGACTGGCTTTCAATCACAGATTATCTTCACTATCATTTTCAAAATTAAAATTACAGGCAAACTGAAAATTGAACAATGGTCCTACCATGACTAACAACAAATTCAAGACCAAATGCATATATAAATAATTGAAAGCATAAGAATCCAGAAACATGAACCTGCTTTATGTCAATGTGTATATAGAGTATTCCAAGGCAAATTGTTCAAAGATAATGTATAGAGCTGTTTTGAGCTTCTTTTGCAGTCAACATCTATAACAAGTTCCACTTAAATTTTGTTTCACTGATCCCTAAGTTGGATAACCTGAGGTCTTCAATAAGTTGAGAATACTTCAGTACGCAATGTGGTGTTAAAGAAACATATAAACAATTCAGGTTCAAGAATAGATACAACTGACCTTTCACTGTAGGGCTCTTCCGGAACAGGCGAAGGATTGGGAACACATTCATGATCCTGCAATCAACCCAATAATAAAAATATGAAAACAATGTATCACTTGTGAAAGCAGCATAATGTCATAAGCATAGAACATGAGATTTACCTTTAAGACTTCCTTAATAGCCATATCCACCAAGTCTTCCTCACTCAAGATCTTGAGCTCATCCACCCTGCACATCAAAACAATATATCACTGCGAAAACTTACCGCCACTTAAAACCTTGAAATGAACACAAAGTGCTTACGATATATCTTGTTCGTCGACAACCTGGGAAGACCCTGAAGCCAATTCCACCTCCAAATCCTGAAAGTTTCAATTTTTATTAAAAATGAACTCCATCAAAACACTATTAAATTATTACCTGAAGCTCATGGAGAATGGAAGACTGGAAAAGAGGGACACTGGTGAGATTCTCAACGTAGAGGGGCCCACCTCTGGGAACGGAGAGCTCCTCCACCTCCTCTTCCACCAACCTAATTAATCCGATAATGAGAGAGAGAGAGAGAGACAGAAAAAGAGAAGCTCTGATTTCACCGGAGAAGGAGAGGGAACCGTCTGCAAAAGTAATTTGCCGGCATTTATATTACCTCCGCTGTACGACATGTCGTGTGAATAATTTTGTATTCTTCTCTTTCCTTTTTCTTTTTCTTTTTCTTTTTATTAAAACGGAAATTAAGAGCACAGCTGTTAAGAGTTCCAATGTCCATCAACTACAAATCATATGAAAAACAATGTCCGTAAACTATAAGAAAACCACTGTATAATTCGTAAGATCATGCTATTTGTTATCGATGCATAATACCTTCAATACATTAGGGAGATCAGTGTTATTCAAGGTAAAGGAGGATTCAGTGCTACTCAATAAACACATAGAATTTATAGATAATTACCCAAAACTACAATTTTGTACTCATAATTACCAATTGCAAGATCTGATTTTTTTATACCACTAGCAGGATTTAACACTAACAGACTTTTAATCCGTCCAATGTTAAATGACATAATTAACCCTGAAAATCTAAAAATTACAACATATGCCATCTATATATAATTTAAAAAAAAAAAAAAAAAACCCACAACCCAAACTCTCCTCTTCTCTTCTCCTCTCCTTCCCGACCAAAATCCCTAACCCTAATTTGCGATTGAGCGGGCGGCGGTGGCAGAGCAACGGCGGAGGTGCGAAGGCGCGAGGGAGAGAGGCGGAGGCGCGAGGCAGAGGAGCGAGGCGGCAGCGAGCGAGGCAGAGGCGCGAGGCAGCGACCGAGCGAGGCAGACCTCTCCTCTTCTCCTTCCCGATCCGGAGCAGATCGAGGCCGGAGCGAGGCGAGGTTCGGGTGCCGAAGGCGCGAGGCGCGAGGCGAGGCCGGTGAAGGCGGGGCTGCGAGCGCGCGAGGCCGGTGAAGGCGAGACTGCGAGGGCGCGAGGCTCGAGGGGGGAGGCGCGGCGAGGCTAGGAGGCGAGGCCGGTGAAGGCGAGGAATCGAGGCTCGAGGGCGAGGCAGGAGCGAGGCTCGACGGCAGAACGAGGCCGGAGCAAGGCGAGGCGAGGCGGGACGGCAGATCGAGGCCGGAGGCGGACGACGACGACGACGACGAGCGAGGAAGCAGAGGAGGAGCCAGGGGGACCGAGCACGACGGCGGAGCCGGGGGGACTTTGGCGCGACGGCGGAGCCGAGGGGACCGAGGCGCCACAACTCCTCTCCCTCTCTGCCTCTCTCTCCCTCTCTACCTCACCCTCTCTGGCTCTCTCTCTCTGCCTCTCTCTCTCTCTTTCTCTCCCTCTCTGCCTCCCTCTTTGGCTCTCTTTCTCTCTCCCTCTCTCTTTGTGTGATATTCGATTTGTTGTGTATTGATTTGATTGTTTTGTGTTTGGAATTGATTTGTTGTGTGTTGAAATTGATTTGGTGTGTGTTGGGATTTTTGCTTGTGTTGGGATTTTTGCTTATGTTGATTATGGTTGAGATACTGAGGATCAGTAATATTGAAACGCGGCGGTGGACGGCGGAGCTACTGAGGGTCAGTAGTATTAAGACGGCGGAGCTACTGAGGGTCAGTAGTATTAAGACGGCGGAGCTACTGAGAAGGAGTGAGGGATCTGAATTTTTTTTTTGGGAGAATTAGGGTTTTGAGTGGGAGATATTGAGGGTCAGTAGTATTGGAGCGCGGCGGAGGACGGTGGAGCTACTGAGGGTCAGTAATATTGAAGCGCGGTGGAAGACGGCGGAGCTACTGAGGGTCAGTAGTATTAAGACGGCGGAGCTACTGAGGGTCAGTATATTAGGTTGACTTCTGAGGGTCAGTAGCATTAGGCTCACTGAGGGTCAGTAGTATTAGGTTGAGTTCTGAGGATCAGTAGCATTAAGCTTAATGAGGGTAATTATGTAATTTAAGACTTAACTGATTCTGTTAGTTTTGGATGGAAGTTTGCTAATGGTAATTTAAAAAGAGGACCTTGTTATTGGTAATTATGTACCCAAAATTGTAGTTTTGGGTAAAAACCCCTAGAATTTACTCTCTCCCTCTTACAGCAGATACATGGTCACCATGCCACTCTTTTTTGGCTAAGAAATACATGACCAGAGGAGGTACTATTTTCATGAGGGAGGTACATTAAAGGTCACCGTATATGTTACCTACTATATACATTCTCTAGATCATGTAAATTTTCTAGGTCCATTCACTAGATTACAACTTCAATAGTGAGATTCATCTTCTTCTTACGTTTCAAGATTAATCTGATTAGCTTGCTGAATACCATGATCCATTGAGTTCTTCTGCTTCTGTTTTTGCTTTCCCCAAAGAGTTGCATACAGACCAAGCACTATCAAGAAAGCTCCCAAAATACTGAAAACATTTAGAAAGTCATTAGGTAAAATAATTCAATAGTACCTTATTCTGCAATCAAACAAGTCAACAAGCATATACCTTCCCAAGTATATAGCTTCTCCTATGAGGAGTACTCCCATTATAGCTACAGAAATGGTAGCTAGTGGTCTAAAAGCTGTCATGAAAACTGGGCCTTTTGTTCTTACTACTAAGGTCTGAACATAAACTGTGATTCCAAAAATCACAATTCCCTGCAAACATTTCACCTCATCAAATTAAATTTCATACACAGTATGAAATCATAGGCATTAGACAGTTGAGGATGTGTGACCGAGTTCTTACGCTATACATAGGAGCAAGCAGTGTGTTCCATGATAATTTCCAAGAAGAGGCTTTGTGATCTAGAATTGCTGCCATAATTGTTGAGAGTAGTGTACCCGATAAGCAGGTGAATGATGTAAGAGTGATTGGTGCTGGATACATTTTAATTGTTGATGTCTGCATAGGAGTATTTGTCTGTAACTGCATATTCTAAAAAAATAAAAGTTGTTTCATATATAATATGATATAGAATTGTTTGTGATCAAAGCTGTACCTGTAAGATATAGAATGCTGCTAATGAACAAAATGAAACAGTAAGGACAATGGAGCCCTTTATCCAGTCTGCATATGTAGATGATTTTGAGGTAGCTGCAGTTTGATGGGAGCTTTTAGTATGCGTTGTAATTACAGAAATCCCTTTGTAGAGGGTCATGAGTGTTGCACCAGCAAAGGCAACAAGAGTTCCTCCAATCTTGGCTTGGGTACTAGGCTTCGAAATATCCAACTTTTCCATCCTGAACACATCATAATGCAAAAAGTTGTTAGTTAAACGGACCTCGTTTATTTGATTAATCAGTAAACACATACCAGAGTATATTATTACCTGCAGAAAACAGCTAATATGAAGGTAATAGATGGAATCATGTTCCCCATGGCAGATGCAAAAGTTGGTGAAGTGTATTCCAATCCCATGTAGTAAAATGTTCTTCCCAACACTCCTCTGAAATTCAGAAGCTTAATTATGGAGTTGATTCAGATTTGCATTTTCAAAACTTAATGAGTGTGGCATGACACATGAAGGGATTTTTCTTCTACTTACCCCAGCAGGCCTAAGAAAAAGACATTTCGCAAGATCGGAAGATTGATTTTGCTCTCATTTTTCCTGCCATGAGAAACACAAGAAAATAAGTTTTCTGATAAGATATCAGCATGTATTCTAAAACGGTTTATGACCTTATTCTATCTTAACAACCAAGAATTCCAAGAAGAATGGAAACGATAAACCTCTCAAAGAGAAATGCGAAAATAGCAGTTGCTAGAGCTCCAAAAGCATGTCCATAAACCACAAGCACATAACGACTCATGCCCTTGTCTAGAGCGACTTTGGAGATAATATTGTACCCTGCAAAGCATAAGTTAGCAAATATACAGAGGATGTAGGGTTTCGACTCTTCCATTACCCTGTCCCTCTTACTGCTTCCTTTCAGTCTCTCTTCTTGCTCTTCCATCTGTATCACTATTTGCAGTTTGTTCCCCTATAACTTCCTTTTTAACAGTAATTTTCAGCTGCAAATGATCTAACTACTGCAGATAGTGCTTCATCTCTAGCTCCAATCTGTATCACTCTCACAACTGACTATGATTCCACTTCATTCAAAACAAAGTGCTGCGTGACTATGAGTCTATGTTATAGTCACCTCAAGAACTGCTTTCTTTTGCCAATTACTGTCTCAATTAGTTTCATATGATTCGGGGTCTACCAAAATTGCCCACTCACTTATTTTTTGAACAGAAGCATAAGAATCCATAAGAAACTTTTAAGTACACGAAGCTTCTTTTCCATGATGAGATTCTCCCAAATCTAACACATACGTAATATTTTAAGGTAATTGATCCACAGAAAACCCTGCAGGACCAAAAACAAAAGTATGCAGAAATGCAGAAAAAAAATACCATTGCCACATCCAAAGTACCAGTAAGTGCTCCTAGTGACCGAATACTGGTGAGCTAAGTGGGTCATTTTTATATACTCCACAGTCTCCTTTCTCCATAGAAATGGTTTTTATAGGTGACGTTATCTCACACCACTGAAATGGTTCAAGAGTGTGTAAGACACTAATTACTGTATGAGCTTCTTCTTCACTAGGAATCATATATATACTTCCCAAGTTGTTGTTCTTGCCTTTTGGCCTCTTACTCAATTAAAAGCAATTCAGGACAAACTCATTCAAACAAATTAGTTAGAATTTCACAGTACAACCAACACATTCAAATGAAAAGTAACATAGTTTATGTCTATTATATGGAGAACTTACCTCCAAAGTTCTTCACTTGCACGTTAGACTTTAGGCTTTCGACTCAAGAATGGTGGCTGCTTGCACCGCTGCATAAATCATAAAGAAGTTCTCCAAATAGAGATGAACCGAGTTTCTCATGAAAAATTTAATACACAATTGCAAAACATTGTATATTAATCATTATTTACGATGTGTCTCACACAATTAACTAACTCAATAATTCAAAATCATACTCTAAACGTCTCTTGTAATATGTTAAGAGATACAAATTAATTCTTTCTAAGTTATTTATATCATTTATATCAATTGAGAAAATTTAAAAGTTTTTTTTAATTTTTTTTAGGAAATACAGTAATTGAATTATGCAGTCACGGTTGTAAAACCCTTTTCTAAAACCCTCCAAATCAAAGCCCACTCCTTCACTCTCTCACTCTCACTGTTACTCTCTCCTGATCAAACCTCAGCAATGATCGATTAAAACCACACTCTTAACACACAATGAGTTTCTACCTCTCTCTCCGCCTCCGCTCCCTCACGCGCCACTTCTCCTCCACCACCACCACCAAAACCAAAATCCCGACTCTCTTCTCCCCCACCTCCGCCGCAGCCACCACCGCCCTCCAGCTCCTCTCATGGGGCCGCGGTGCCTCCGGCCAGCTCGGCGGCGGCATCGAGGAAATCCGGCTCTACCCATCTCCGGTGGCCAACCTCGCCGTCCCTTCCTCCTCCTTCAGTCTCTCCCCAACTCCCGGCAAAATCCCAACACCTCCCAAAGACGCCACCGCCGTCTTTGAGGTGGGCATTTCTTGTGGGCTGTTTCACTCTTCGCTTTTGGTCGACGGCAAGGTTTGGATTTGGGGTAAAGGCGACGGCGGTCGCCTTGGTTTTGGGCATGAGAACTCTGCGTTTTTACCCACCTTGAATCCATACTTGGATTCGATACGGTGCGTTTCACTTGGTGGGTTGCACTCTGTTTCGCTCACCACGCTCGGCGAGGTCTATACTTGGTCAGTACATTAGTAAAGACTTGACCTTTTTACGTTTTATGGATTGCATTCTAGTTTTGTAGTAAAGTTTGGCGCTTTGGTTATTGTTATATTGGGTTTATGATTTGTGTATATGGAAGATATGAATGCACGGTAGAATCTGGTTGAGTAGGCCTCAAGTTTGAAGCTTTAGTAGATTGTGATCACAAATTCTTGTAAAGTTCGAACCTTTTCAAGAGTAGTAGTTTCTTAGTTTCAACTGTAGGAAACTGCAAGTGTCATTTGGGCAGACTGCGTGTGCTGATTAGCTATCAGACTCACATAACATGCATGTGTTGCCATCATAGTCCAACACCATTTCGTCGTTTTGATAGAATTATGTTGTTTTATGAGTGCTGCAAGTTTTTATGTGCATTGAGTGTAGTGCTTTATCATTTCATTTTATTTGGTTGGGTGACTTAATTGTTTGTGGTCATTAAACATGAAGCTTGCAGGGGTTATGGTGGTTTTGGCGCACTTGGACATTCTATCTATACCAGAGAATTGTTTCCTAGATTGGTTGAAGGTTCATGGAGTGGGAGGATACAGCATGTTTCAACTAGTGGAACGCATACGGCTGCTATTACGGAATCAGGTTTGTTATTTTTATCTGTCATTGGAGTAATGTTTGTACTGGTTGGATGCATATACATATACATGATTTTCTAGTTTCTCACTTTCTTTGTGCGGCTTTGTGCATGTATAGTTGTTTCCATTTGGAGGATTGTCTGTTTATATTTCCATAATCTTTTCATTATGTAACTGGCTATTACATGTTCCATGTAGGAGAGCTTTATACTTGGGGTCGAGATGAAGGGGATGGTAGATTAGGCCTCGGTCCCAATCGGGGCCCAAATGAGGGTGGTGGACTGAGCATTCCCTCCAAAGTGAAAGCATTACCTATGCCTGTGGCTGCTGTTTCTTGCGGAGGGTTTTTCACTATGGCACTAACTGAAAATGGGGAACTGTGGAATTGGGGAGGTAAGATGCTACTTTTATGTGTACTTTGTTTGCTTCCATATGCAAGTCTGTTCACTTTAATCTTCTGCGGAACCTAGTAAAAAAAAACGTTGAGATTAGGGATCTTATGCCTTAAAATAATGGATTTCCTAATTTATAATATGCTGTAATCTCAGAACAAAATGCCTATGCCTAGGAACTTGGTGACTGTAAAAAAGTCGATAGGAGCATAATGGGATCAAAACTTGGTGCTGTAATAAAGTTGCTTGACCAAATAGGGGTATTGTTATCAAAACTTCTCCAACCTTCTTGTATCTTTACTCATTAGTTTGTGGGATAAATCTAGACTTGCAGAGTAATTCGATAGGAGCATAATGGGATAAAACCTGGAACTTATATATTTTACCTATGTAAGTCATCCGAAGTCTAAAAGGGTGGTTTCACTGGTGCTTCCCTAGAGGGGGTTTAATTGATTTGTTAGTAATCGGTGCCAATTTTGAGACTTCATCTCTAATTGCTTCATTTTTTGTGAAGTTACTGCCATATTTATCTCATTTTTTCCGTGTTTTTGCAGCAAACTCTAACTTTGAGCTTGGAAGGGGTGATAAGGTTGGTGGCTGGCAACCAAAACCCGTCCCTAGTCTTGTAGGTGTTCGTGTCATTCAGGTAGCAAGTGGTGGATATCATTCTATTGCATTAACTGGTAAAGTAACAGCTCTGTTGTGATTGAAGTGGTAACTATTTTATGGTCTCTATTTCTTGAAAGTTTAAGTCTTGTTTTTGGTCTTTCTTTCTTGATTTTGATTATATCAGACGAAGGTAAAGTATTTTCTTGGGGCCATGGTGGACATGGTCAGTTGGGCAACTCTTCTGTCCAAAATCAAAAAACACCTACAGTTGTTAAGGCTCTAGCTGATGAGCGTGTCATCTGTATAGCTTGTGGGGGTTCATCTTCAGCGGCTATAACAGGTAGGATGATGCCTGTCTTCTTTGGAACTTTGTTTTATTAGATGTTTTAGTGCACTCAAATTGATAGATTTACTGCATTTAATTTTACATTCCCTCAGAGTGTTTACAATGACATACAGTAGATGGTACTAATAGAGTCGTATTTAGAATTTAACCAGCCAAAATGGGATTTGTATTTAGTCATGCACCTGTATTTAGTTTGGTATGGGTTGATAGTTAGGGACTGGACTGAAAAGGGGGTTTGAGTGTGAACATGCTAATTCTTAGATACAGAGATGATAATTTAGAACATGTTAGCCGGTTATGCATATTGGTTCAAAGTAGTAAACTTGATGTTGTCATACTTTTCTGATTTTAGAATGATTGAATCGTCTTGTTTCATAATAGATACAGGGAAGTTGTATATGTGGGGATACACCAAAGATTCTCAGTTGGGAGTTCCTGGGCTGCCAGAGATACAATCAAGCCCTGTTGAAGTCAAATTTCTTATGGAGGATGATGGGTTAGGACCCCACAAAGTTCTTTCTATTGCAGTTGGTGCATCTCATGCTATGTGTTTGGTTTCAAGGTCAGGTTTATAAAGATTATTTGCTATGTGATTTTTTTATTTTCCATGTCTTAAAAAACAAAAAACAAAAACTAATGTAGATAGATTTCAACAGGGGTAAATCATCCAAGTGAGCTGCAATGGAGGAGAAATTGTATTTGCCTAATATTAAGAGGTTAAACTGATACAAGATTAGAATGAGAGAAACTGAGGAAGATGAGGACTGCTACTCAATTGAGATTCAGAGACCACAAAATAATACAGGATATGAATTTTGAAAACTTGAGTGCTACGAGTTCCTTCTCACTCTGGCACAGTTACTACATCAATGTTCACTACTGAACTTGTTCAAAATGAAACCCCTCCAAGTGCTATGCCGCAGAGCCTGTTGCAAGATCTGATGACATTTGACAGAACACAATAATTGTACCCATGAGAGTTTTGCAGATAAATTTTTTTATAAAAAAATAAGAAATAAAAAATTAATAAAAAAAATTATTGTAGAGGTGGTAGATATTCTATTGTGTATTATTCCTGTAATTCCCTATTGTTCTTCCCTCTTTTGTTGTCCTAGTTACTTGTACCAATCTGAGACTTTTGCCAAACTTTACTACAATTTTGGTTCAAAGTTTCTACTGAGGCTGTTCACATGCTGCAGTGGAGATCAATAATGAATAATCTATAGTTGCTGTAATGCAGATCAATAAAGCATATCTCACTGAAGTATGCTGTCTTTATATTTCTCACGTTATTTAGTATCTGGCATCACTGATTCAGTCATTTCAGTGTATGCTGCTCTGCTGTGATTTAGATATTCACTGCGTTTTTAGCTGTGGACAATACTTTCACTTTTACCCTAGTGATATGGTTAAAGATTTACGCATGGCTTTTCTGAGTATGTAGTACCTATACTTTGGTTGCTTTCTTTAGCAACCATTTGCTGATGTGATGGGGCTTCAGGTATTGTAACTTCCATGACAGAAACCACATCATTGCCATCCTTGGCTTCACCGCCACGACTATAAACCTGGTTTTTGCAGCGCTCACTTATCTTGGTCCCCTCTTCTCTGTAAAAACAGCATCCTATCTTTTCTGGTGGAGACCTTCACTACCATTGCCTTGTGTTATAAACTATGTAAGAACGTTGGGAGTTTTCCCCCACCTGTGACCTGGGTAGGGTAAACTTCATTTGCTTGTAGGATAGGTTTTCTTGGTTCTATTTGATCTCCTGAGAGTCGAGCAGACAATATATAAACGTGATAGTGGACCACTCGACGGCAGTCCCTTCCTCCTGTGAGTCGGTGAGACTGTGATGATCGTTTGGTGGCGTGACAAACTTCAATTATTCTCACTCGCACTTTGGCTCCATCATATTCACATCTCTCACGACAAACATTTACGAACCATGGCCCCCCGGCCCCCATTAATACTTTCCCTTCCCTTGCATGATTTCAATTCACAACGGGAAAGTTACTTCTTACACTATATTGATCTGTTCTATGATGTTTCTAGTACTTCTAGTCTGTCACCTCGTAAACAAGTAATGAAGTACATCATCGGTTAAGATTACTTCGAGGATTTCACTGCTAGCTTTTGAGTTTGAATTTAAGTACCGGTTAGTCCCAACGGCCGATTTAGCTTCCGTTCAATCTCACTGCTCTCGGAACGGAGGCTTTCACTTCACTTACTTCATGGTTTGCGTTAGTATTACTCTGTGATCACCGGCTTAGAATCTTGTTTTAGCATTTTTCTGTTATTCCACATTTGAAGTGTGGCAGCTAAATAGATAAACCATACGTGAAATTAGCTCACTAAACCATGGTTTATATTTGAGATATGATATTGACATGACATCCAAAGAACTTTATTATAAAAAAGACTAGCAATATAAGGTACTTTCTTTACAATTGTCTATGGACACAGACAAATACAAGATTTAGATATATGATTATGATTGTAACAATATTTATGTTCTACAAACTTTCTTAATATATTGTAGCTGCTCATTAATTTAGTTGCAGCCTATGTATGACCCCAATTCCCACTGTGTATACCAATGTGGCCACCTAGCCGTAGTTAAACACCGAACACTGCGACGCCGGCCGCGACAGCTCCGTACCCGCACTGGACGGGCACGCCGCAAGTCCGACTGGCGGCACCATGCAGTTGTAACTCAAGCACAACGACACGGTATCCGGCAATGCCGACCCGGGCTCCACCGGAAACCCTGACAGGTAATTGTGTTGCAAGTACAATGTTCTGGTAGTGCCCACGTACACGCTCTTAACGTACTCCCTCGGAACCGTTCCCATCAGACGGTTGTTATTCAAATACAAACTCTCCACGCCAGCCAAGATCGGGGACAGCTCGCCCGTGAGGGCGTTGTGGCTCAAGTCCACGATGGATCCCTCACCGTACGATGGGGGCTGATCCTGATCAGGGACCACCGGAGGGACCCACCCGGAGAGATTGTTCCGTTCCAGGAACAGAGATGAGAGAGAAGTACGGAACAGCGACGCCGGGAGGGCCCCGCTGAAGGCGTTCATGCTGAGGTCGAGGTGCACCAAGTCGGAGAGGGTGTCCATGCCGGAGATGGATCCCACTAAGTCGTTTCCGGAGAGGGAGACGTAGCGGAGCGTCGAGGGGAGGTGTTGGGGAAGTTGGCCGGTGAGTTTGTTATTACTGAAGTCGAGGTGGAGGAGGTTGGATACGACGGTGGGAATGTTGCCGGAGATTTCGTTGGAGGAGAGAATGAGGACTTTAAGCATTGGGAGGCGGAGAAGAGGAGGAGGGACGGAGCCGGTGAGGCGGTTGAAGCTGAGGTCGAGAGTGTGGAGGTTGGTGAGGAGTGAGAGGGTGGTAGGGACCTGACCGGTGAGGCGGTTGTTGGTTAAGGAAATGACACGGATGTTGACGAGGCGGCCGAGCTGGGTTGGGATTGGACCGGTGACGATGCCAGGGTAGAGAATGAGCTGAGTCAACTCGGCGAGGTCAGAGAGAGACGGAGGGAGGGAGCCGGCGAGGCCTGGGGATTCCGCTAGGCCGGTGCCAAGGGTGAGAGTTGTGACACGGCCAAGGGAGGAGCATGTAATGCCAGAGAAGGAAGAGCAGGGATCGGGTGAGGTGAAGTCCCACGTGGAGAAGTAGCTGGGGCGTGAACGGCGGGAGGGGACGTCGGTGAGGGAGTTCTTGATGGAAGCGAGGGCGCGAAGATCGACGGGGTCGAGCTTCTGTTGCAGAGAGGGAAGAGCGAGATTAAGGAGAAGAAGAAAATGGAGTAGAAGCAGTGCATGTGGGTTTTCCATTAGCACAGACACACTGAGTGAGCGAGCTTGTTTCAGTGAGAGCTGAGGAAGAAGAAGAAGAAGAAGAGATAGATCGAGGTATATTACAAATGATGACGATATAACCGTTGGGGTTTGTACAGAGTATTTATTTTGAGTCGACGAGTGGTATTTATTGGCATTGGCTTATATATATATATATATATTTGGAAATAGCGTCGGTTAGGGTTTATGAGAGTTGCTTAATATGGATTCTCCATGATTATGAGCTTTAAGCCTTTTAGTGGTTAGGAGGGTGAGGTTGGTTTTTAAAAGCGTACTGGTTATAAGATCTCGATCATACTTAATTGGCCTGGATCATACTTTCTGGTGATCTATCTCATGGTGGGTTATCAACTTTTATTTTGCTTTACATAAACGTGCTTGCAAATAACAGAGGATGATTATGGAATCATAGGTATATATATATATATATATATATATATAGTAGCAGAGAGCCACCATGCATGCATGCTTGGTTGTAAGTTACGGCTTTTAAATCTTTAATATACACCTAGCTTGATCGAATTGCTCTTTGATGATTGATTTATGGTTTATCGATCAGTATCGAACAGCTTGCATTTTATGTCACAGAGTAGGAGCAATGATTTCAGTAATGTTTACCTACTAATTAATAAACCAAAGAAGATAATTATCGATCTACACACTCCTACTATTAAGATAAAAACACATAAATCGAGTTAAAATTTTATTTATAAAAAATACAATTTTAGTCACTTAAATTTTACTAGATTTATATTGTCGTCACTCTTATTTATAAAATGTCGTCACTGTAAAATTACTCGACTTAAAGTTTGGGTATCACTTTAGTAAACCGTATTTTTCCGATAAAAAATATCATGTGACAACTCGGTAAAACTGTATGTAATTACTCAAGCCTGTACACCGACAAAATTCATCTGATACTATCAAATCCTTATATTTAATCAGTTTTCTGATATCTCCCCACCTATTCCAAGTTGGGATTCACAACATCGATCGTATGAAGATCCACCAATGTTGCGCAAAATAACTCAAACTGACCTCACACTTCACATTTCCCAATCTAGCTATATATAGTTAAACTTGAATTGGCCAAACAAGTAGAATCACTACTCTTGACTGGCCGGTTACTCATTTGATTCCTGCATATCCAAAGATTCACGCCAACAACTTTCTGATGCAAACCTAGTTGATTAAACCAACTAGTTACAGTGTTACACTGATCCATAACATGAAAAAAATACTTGTTAACTTGTTTACTGACCAATGACTTAACTTATTAATATTGACAAAACTCACTCAAAAACAAAAAACAAGAACAAGACAATATATATAGTCTTAGCTAAACTCCACTGCTACCCTAGCTAATTAATCTAATCAGTATGACATGCATGTTCTTAGTCAATTAGATTCAAAAGTTATGCACATGGAACCAGTGTGGACAAACATGCATCAAAATCCATGTTTATTCTATTATTTCATACTACAATAATTGTAAAAACACAAGAAGTACGTATATGTGACACATTGTTAAATGGAGGACTGACTACATGTAGATCCACAAACAAAGCTTAGGTAGGAACTTCGTGACGCCACTGCTGGAAAGATTCTCCACTCTTTGCTAGTTTAGTCTGATACAATATGAAGGCCAAAAACAACATTAGAAATAACCAAAAATGTAGAGAAAAAAAGAAAGTGCAGAAGGAGCTTAATTATAATAACTTGGGTCAGCTTTACGTGGCTGGTTTCCTTCGTTTATGTACATGTCGACGACCAGCAGATGGTCCATTTCTTAAAGAAAATGTTGGTGATCGAATTGCATAGTGGGAGACGTAGGTCCATAAGTACTACTCTAGGCAAAGGCTGCAAATGCAGCGCATGCGCCATGTCCAAGACTATAATGAAGGAATGGGATCGCTGTTGGTTTTGTGTTCTAGGCGCCTCATATCACTACCATACGCAGTTACGCACACTACTAGAATTTTCAATTGCTTTTGTAACGAGTGCTTTCAAGGAGAAAGTGTTCAAACGAGCTTTTTGATGCAAGTTCCCGGGCGTCTTTCCAAGCTTTAGATGCTACTGTTTCAAAGGATGGACTAGAGGCTGAGAGCGAGTCTGAGACTCCGCGCTCGTTGTTGCACTTATGCTTAGGAAATTAGTAGAATTCGAATGCTTGTGCTTCAAATTAAAACGGTAGTAGTGCATGCTGATCGACTTTGTTGTAAATCTGCTTGAGATGGAGCTTCATGTACATGTAAATCCAACTATACACAATCGACATCTCTGATCATCCAAAATATATATCGAGTAACATGTTCAAATATATAGTGACAGATCGACAAACTGTATGCACACTGTTGTGTGCTGATCTTGTGTATCAGTTTCACAAACAGAAAATTAACCATGTAATGAAAGCCAACGTACAATACTAGCTTTGGTCTACAGGAGTACTGTGGAAAGCCAACGTACAATACTAGCTTTGGTATTCCATCCTACTGATCGATTGAAAGCCAACATATACAAATCCTCAGATTAGACTGATCAATAATGCTAGACTTGGCTATGACCATGCACACTGATCATTTTCTTGACAAACCAAATCTACCATGTCTTCACCAGCCCAAACAATATATATATATATATGTACTTAAACTAGTAAATTAACCCTTCAAGATTCAAATGAAACTACTCAATACTTACTTACTGATCAATTATTGTTCCCATTAGGTCTGCTGATCGATCTAGCAGCTTCAAAAGCAAGTGACTCCCTCTTTGCCTCTTCCGTATAGTACCGGGTTACTGGCCAGTACTAAACAATAACGCTATATAGCCAAACTCTGTCAATTTCAAAACACCTGTATAAAATTCTGAAGAATCTGAACTCATTCAAACGCTATATGACGGCCCTAATGGTGGAACGGAGCGCCCCAAATCCACTTGTTGCCCAATATTCAATAAAATTCAACTTTCACAATTACTATATGGCTCCTCAATTTTAACTAGCAGTCAAAGTATAATAGCCGGTGTTATAGGTGAAAAATATGCTTAACAAAGGTTTGGATTCGACAGATACCTAAAGCGTTCATATGGATGAACATATTCTGATCATTTGGTTGGTTGGTTGGTTAAATAGTTTAACTAATAATGTTAAAATCACGGGTTTAAACCTCATTGATGTAAGTACTGTTGAGTGATTTATTTAATAAATTTTTTATTTTTTTTAATATCCTAATCATTTGGACATTCCATAATCTCATATAAATGTATATTTCTAGTTTTTGTGATTTTAAACACATCGAAATACAGTAACCAGTAATCAAATGAGGACCACTGAAAGTTTGAAATGTCTTTGATGTATGATTGAGAGGTATGAATTCATATCCAAGATGTTGGTATCACCGACTCGTACGTTTGCATTCATAATTTATAGGTCCGATTCAAAAAATCTGATGTTCATAAATCGATTTCCACCAGAAAAAATCGAAGTCAATTTACAAAACTATATTTGCATGCATGGGTTTTTTGTTTATCTCTCCAAAGTTGTGAAACATCTGAATCACATTTTCTAACATATCCACAGTAGCGATCCTTTAAATACCACACTTTCTTAGACAAAAATGCAAACCATAATTAGAGCTAGCCAGACATTTCCCTCCCCACTACTATAGCTCAGCTCTCCTTACGTATGCATATGGCTTCGGGTAGATTTCATTCTATTGTCCGACACATTGATACTACTCACGAACATGAGTATGGTAGATTTCATATGGCTTCGGGTAGATTTCATTCTATTGTCCGACACATTGATACTACTCACGAACATGAGTATGGTAACCATCCTAGTAATCCAGCACCAGTGCTTGAGATAGAAACGGCGGCTAGAGGAGACTCCTTCCGGTATCAAGACCAGAACCATGTAGTTCCGGTCATGGTGGTTGATGAGGGTGTGTCCTTGACATGGCAAGATCTGTGGGTGACAGCACAGGGAAGAACCTGCAGATCAATCCTCCAAGGGCTAACTGGTTATGCCAAACCAGGGCAGCTGTTAGCTATAATGGGTCCTTCTGGTTGTGGCAAGTCTACTCTTCTTGATGCTTTGGCAGGTAATTTGATTAATCATATCAATTTAACTAGTTCAAATTCTAAATTAGTAAGTAGGTTCTTGTATAAATGCGTAGCATGGAAGCGCCACCTTGCTTGCGTTTCGCGCTTCGGAAGCGGAAGCGAAGCGGAATCGCGTCGGAAGCATCCGGAAGCGCTCTTCCGAGAAAAGGAGGTTTTGGAAGCGCTGTGGAAGCGCGAGTTTCCGATTTGGAAGTGCGGCGGAAGCTTTGCACAAAAAACCCTAGAATTTCAATTCAAAAATTCTCCTTACCTGGGTTGAATTTGGAAGCGCGGCTGAGGCCTTCCATTCCCGACCGAAATCGGGTCAAACGGTGGTCTGAGGAGCGAGCTCCGGTTCGAGGCAGTCGAACCCTCTCCGCCTTTGTACGCCTAAACGGTCCGAACGTGACTGGTGCGGCGGTCTAATTCGGCCGGACGGCGGAGAAAGGAGATCGGCGACGAAGGTCGGTGCAGAGGCTCGGGACCGAGTCGGGGAGGAAGAAAGAAAAGAAAAAGAGAGGAAGAAAAAAAAGAAAAAAAATGTTAAATATATATTTTTTATTTATTAAAGTAAAAAAATTAAATATATATATATATATATTATTTTATTCCAAAGCTTTCAAAACGTACCATCTTCTAATTTTTTCTCGAAAAAAACGTTTCCGCGTTTCTAAACGCTTTGCTTCCACGTACCCGCACCCTATTCCATGCAACTTAGTACATAACAATTATTGAACAACTATATATATTATTAATCAGGACCTCTCATTTCCACAAAATATCAATTACCTCGAGAAGTAATCAGGACCTCTCATGCAATTCCTCAAAATATCAACCACCTCTTACTAGAGTTGTAATCAGGACCTTTCATTTCCACAAAAGAGACTTCAATTATGTCACTGATCGAACCAAATGTGAGGTTTCAATAATTTCAAGTCGTTAATATATATATTTTTTCTATTATGAGCAAACCTTTACTCTGAAATTATCGTGCGAAGTTCTTTCTTTGACACATTTTTCAATAAAATTCTCACATCTCCACTGCTAAGATGTTAGAACCTATTGTATAGATCATATATGCAAAATTTCATCTAATTTGGTCACGTTCAGATATCGAAACTATATTAAATCAATGAAACGTCAAATAATTATCAAGTTGGATGAAATTTTACAGAGATAATCTATACATTATGTTCTAACATCTGAACGGTGGAGATATGAAAATATGACCGAAAAATATGTCAAGAAAAAGAACTTTGTACGTTAATTTCATAACAAAGTTCGCTCTAATTTATCAAAGAATTCAAAGCCAATATTTGAATTTTTCAAAACATGTTGAGCATTGCATAACCAGCTCGATCAGCCTTAGTAGTTGTAAGCTTCAAGTCTCTAGTGTCAACCAAAAAAGATTTCTGGATTAAGCCTCTAGCTAGTTAGTTTTGTGCAATTTATGGTCAACTTGTGTTAAATATATGTATATACTCATAGTCTCATACTGCAGGGAGACTCAGTTCAAACACAAGGCAAACAGGGGAGATCCTAATCAATGGACATAAACAAGCACTTGCATATGGAACTTCTGTACGTACCAACAATACAATTTATTTGTTCATTATTTTCTTTTTACATCCTACATATAATTGGTCTAATAATGAAGACATAAAAATAAACAGGCATATGTGACACAAGATGATGCTTTAATCACAACATTAACAGCCCAAGAAGCCATATACTACTCAGCTCAGCTGCAATTACCAGACTCCATGTCCATGTTGGAAAAGAAAGAGAGAGCACAAGCCACAATAAGAGAGATGGGTTTGCAAGACGCCATGAACACGAGGATCGGAGGCTGGGGAGCTAAAGGCCTCAGCGGAGGCCAAAAGAGAAGAGTCAGCATTTGCATTGAGCTTCTTACACGACCAAAGCTTCTCTTCTTGGATGAACCCACAAGCGGCCTTGATAGCGCGGCGTCTTACTATGTGATGAGCCGAGTTGCAAATCTTGGTTGTGATTCCTCTCCGAGGACTATTGTTGCTTCCATCCATCAGCCTAGCTCTGAAGTCTTTCACCTCTTTGACAGTCTCTGTCTTCTGTCTTCGGGTAGAACTGTGTATTTTGGTCCTGCTTCTGCAGCCAATGAGGTAAATATGTTTCTCAAAGCTTTACGAATCAATGATGTAGAGTTTTGTGAATCTAGCTAGTAGTTAATACGTAACTAACAAATATTAAAACTGCTGCTCGATCGCTATCATATCGATCAATGGAATACAGTTTTTTGCTTCAAGCGGTTTCCCTTGTCCAACTCTTCAAAATCCATCAGATCACTTCCTTAAGACCATAAACAAAGATTTTGAGCAGGTAAGCCATGCCATCTCGTAGTTTTAATTTTTTGAAAATAGCGGTTTAATTTCCACGTCGTATTATACTAAACTTTACATGCAGGACGTTGAGCAAGGCATAGTTGGAACCACATCCAGTGACGAAGCAGTTGATACTCTAATAAAATCTTACAAGTCATCTGAAAGTTATCGCCAACTTCAAAGACACATAGCTGAACTGCATAAAAAGGTATGAGCTGAGTACGTAATGCAATCTAATTCACCATACCGGCTTATTGGTATCGTCAATTGTAGCTAATGATTTGATTTAAATGAAATGACTATAGGATTGTGAAGCATTAGAAAGGAGAAGCAATGCTGCCTTTCTTACACAATGTTTTGTGCTTACAAGAAGATCCTTCGTCAACATGTGCCGAGATCGAGGCTACTACTGGTTGCGCCTTGTTATCTACATCGGCATAGCTGTAGGCCTAGGCCTTGTCTATCATGATCTGGGGCACACTTATGGATCTATCAGGGTAAGAGATCGGTCAGAGATAAAGATTATGGAAGTGATTTTGGCACCTCATAATTCTACATATTTGGAATTATTAACTACTTACAAAGTTAAGGTGAAGTGCAAATGTGAAATTTGAGTATTAAAAACACACTACAGTAGGTATTTGCATCATAAGTAGAAGAATTTGATTCATTTCACGGTGAGAAATTATATAATTTTTTGTTTTTTCAGGCAAGAGGCTCGATGCTAATGTTTGTAGATTCATTTTTAACATTCATGGCCATTGGTGGGTTTCCTTCCTTTGTGGAAGACATGAAGGTATTCATTTCCTAATTTAGTGAAATTCAAGTGTGATGCAATCAACTTAATTTTGTGGAACCCTTAATTGTAAATTAATTTACGAATAGGTATAAGTGTATAACTCATATATATGTACGTATGTACTCTTGTGCATTTCAGGTATTTGAACGCGAGAGACTAAATGGCCACTATGGTGTTAGTGCATTTGTTTTTGGCAATACATTTTCCTCAGTGCCTTTCTTGATGTTGATTTCACTGATTCCTGGAGCAACAGCATACTACCTTGCTGGACTTCACAGTGGATTTGAACACTTCCTCTACTTTGCCTCTGCACTATTTGTTTGCATGATGCTGGTTGAGAGCCTAATGATGATAGTTGCGAGCATCGTCCCGAACTTCCTAATGGGGATAATTGCTGGTGCTGGAATCCAAGGGGTGATGATTCTATGCGGTGGTTTCTTCCGGCTACCAAATGATCTTCCAGATGTTGTGTTCAAGTACCCTTTATATCATATTGCTTTCCACAAGTATGCATTCCAAGGAATGTTCAAGAATGAATTTGAAGGAACAACATTTCCGAACGACAGTCAGCTCGGAATGAGTTCCTCTAAATGGCTGAGTGGGGAACAGATTTTGAAAGATATATGGCAGGTCGAATTGGAGTACTCTAAATGGGTTGATCTTGCTATCTTGCTCGGAATGGTGGTTCTGTATCGAGTTTTGTTCTTTGTTATCATCAAGACTACTGAGAACATGAAGACTATTACCTCAGCTCTTCTGTTGGTGGCTCCGAAGAGGACCACTCAAGTAGTGGTGAATCCCTCCTCTACTCCGATGCATGGAGAAAGCAATTAGATTTGTAAAATGTAATAGCTTATTATAACTAGAACATAATAGAAATTAAGAGTCTTGCATGCATACAATAATAACAATCAGCTAGCTAGCTATAGGTTAATTTGTGGCAAGGAAAGTTCTGATAAACTTGCCAAGTTTGCTCAAGAATGTATCCTGTGTCTTCTCCAGAAGTTGTCGAAGTGTTAGTTGGTCGTCAAGCTTGGTCTATGGCAGTTCAATATGGCATCTCCAGAGTCCATGACTCCAGTTCTGTATGAATCAAATTCTCTCATGTTTCATCAAATATACTAAATTTGTTGTGAAAAAAAAAACAGATTATTTACTTCTTTCCTGCGATTGGATTGGATTGGATTTGCTTTTACCTCTGTATTTGCTTACTAGTAGTCCACTACTGGAAACAAAGACTGAGGCGACGAAGATTGGAAAGGGAAAATCAAAGTTCGTCGCCTCAACACATTGAGGCGACCAATATTAGAATGGTCGCTTCAGAAAACGAGAGCGACGACTTTTGATCAATAGTCGTCGCTCATATCTTGTTGAAGCGACGAATATTGGTTTGTTGTCGCCTCCCAATAATGTTTTGTAAACTGTAGTGACGAAAATTCAAAGTTCGTCGCCGACGTAAAATTCAAGCGACGGATTTTATAACTTTCGTCAATATTCGTCGCTGACTTGTTATACAAAGCGACAAGTTTTGAGCAATAGTCGTCGCTTCATGTTTTGAAATCTAGTCAACCATATTTTCATAGTTTGGAGAGTTGTAGATTTGGCATCTGGTGTCCGATTGACGATTGTAATACATTTTCGGAAAGGAAACGACGCCACGAGTCAAACTCGTAGCGCCACGACTTGTGGGCTTTTTCGGGATTTCGAGTTCGTTTAAGCCTTCAAAACGGCAGTTTTATATGTTTTAAATAAGGTTGACCTCATCGATCGAGGCTCTAACTTTGTCGGATTTAAGTGATTTTTTTACCATAGCCGTATTTCATCATAACGATCAAATGTTATTTCACAGTACTTTTCAAAATTTTACTTCTTTTATATAGTTGCTTCGAAAAGTTGTACACTTGAGTATAATCTTATAATCAAGTTATACCGTATTAGTAAGCATGTTGTCGTTATAATGGCTAAATTCACAAAATGAAAATTTTGACCGTCTGATGTGATCGTTATAGTTAAATATGAGTAGCGTATAAAAATCAGCTCGTTTCGTAAACGTTCGACGCTCGATCGAAACGGTCAACCATATTTTCATAAAACTTATCACACGAAAACCCTATTACGTACCTTTAGATGACCTTGTTTCGTCGACTCTTCCAAACATTAAATTCTCAAATAGATTAGACGTAATCAGCCATGTAAAAATTTGGTAACTTTTACCTCCCGATATTATGGTTCCCCATAGAGAGAAATAAGTTTAAATAAGGTTGACCGCGTCGATCGGGGCTCTAACTTTGTCGGATTTAAGTGATTTTTTTACCATAATTGTATTTCATCATAACGATCAAATGTTATTTCACAGTGTTTCTCAAAATTTTACTTCTTTTATATAGTTGCTTCGAAAAGTTGTATACTTGAGTATAATCTCATAAAAATTTTATAATCTTTTAAATATTATTGAAGCGACGGATTTTGTATTACTTTGTCGCTTCACTTTTAAATATTATTGAAGCGACGGATTTCGTCTTACTTCGTCGCTTCAGTGTTGAATCCGCGCCACATGCTGAGAACCAATTAAAACACATTGCGCGGATCGACCCTATGAACCGTCAGATTTTCCAGATCTAACGGCCATAATTGACTCCCCTTTTATATATATATATCTTCCCCCTCTCCTCCTTCCTCTTCACTCCCTCTCCTCCTCTGCCGTCGCCTCCTCCACCACCCAAGTGGCCACCGCATCTGCAGCTCCACCCAAGTGGCCACCCAACCTGCTTCATATGCAACGCCGACGAGATGGACTTCGACGACTTCGTTTCCGCCGTCCACGACGACGACGAGCTCCACCCCGGCCAGCTTTACTTCGCTTTGCCGATGAGCTGGCTCCTCCCACCTCGCCTTCTCCACCGGAGCTCCTCCCACCGTGCCGGCCACTGCTGCAGACTTCACTCCCACCGCTCCTCCCTCCTCCCGCAGCGACGGCAGAGCTCCACCTCTACGGCGGCGTCGTTCTCCGAGGTCCACCTCTACGGCGACGTCGTTCTCCTCCTCCGTCGCCTCCCCGCCAACTGGACAAAAACAAGTTAAAACAAAATTAAACGAAATCGGCGGGAAATTTTTTTAAAACGAAAATGGAGACATGAAGCGACGAACATTGATATTCGTCGCATGAAATTTATCATCCCATACACTCTAGCAACGATTTTTGAACCAAACTTCGTCCCCTCAAATTGTAAGCGACCAACCAAAATTCGTCTCCTAGAATTGGAAGCGACGACCCAAAATTCGTCGCCTCGAATGTAAGGAGACGACCCAAAATTCGTCGCTCAGTATGTGGCGACAAACTTTGAAGTCGTCGCTTAAAATATCCAAGCGACGACTTTTGTAGCAAAAGTGGTCGCCTCGAATCGAAACGACGAAAACGAAGCGACGACCTCGAGCGACGACATTTTGGTCTCTTCGGTGTCGAAGCGACGACTTTTGACGACAAAAAGTCGTCGCTTCGAACCTGTTTTCCAGTAGTGGTCTAGTACCACACAATCACACACTGGCACACTTACCTCCATATTTTTTTTTTTTTTTTTTTTATAATGAGACTTACCTCCATTCTGATTAACTAGAGATCACCCTATTCTCTATGGCTCAAATTTCTTTACTGTTGCGATTTCATAGAAAGAGTAGCCTCCATTATAGTTATGCATGTTACCAATTTAATACCCAAATTAACTGGTCGATTAAATGACTGGGCCAAATTTAATTAAAATTGAGTCGAAGATTCTTTTAATGAAATTTAAAAATCGGATTGAACTGCTTTTGGTCCAAAGTATGCAACTTGCATAGTTGCTTTACCTGATGTCCTGACCTTAGTGGTTTCGCACTTTCGCCAGTGGTACATTACTACTACAACCTGCTCGAATGAAAGAAAAATTTGAAAACTTATTGGAGTATACTTACCGTTTAAGTAATATTTTATAAACGGTAAAACTTAAATCGAATTTTTATAAGTTTTAACTTTCCTGAATGAAGAGAGTTTGAGTTTAACTTTTAAAAGTTAATTAAAGAACTAAATTCTGCTTACTATCCTGTATTTTTTGGGTTTCATCAATTCAGTCCTTAAACTTCTAATTTAATAAAAAAAATCATTGTACTTTCCAATCTCATCAAATCGATCCAGTCTGTTACCAATCCGTCAAGTGTCTCCGTCAACTTACTGACCTGGCAAGTGCAAACCTGACAGATTAACTTGTGAGGACCTTCTCACAGAGAAATTTTTCAAAATATGCCATCAATTTTGTTTCCTATGACATATCAACTTGACGGATTAGTAACAAAATGGATCGATTTGATGAGATTGGAAAGTATGAGGATTTTTTTGATTAAATTAGAAGTTTAAGGGCTGAATTGATGAAACTCTAAAAGTATATGGTAGTAAGCAGAATTTAGTCATTAATTAAATTACCTAAAATTGCATTTAATTTTCCTACCAATATCTAACTATCTAACTGTAAAACAATTATTTAAGTTCATAATGTTGCATGATTAAAACGTTAAAGGTCTGCTCCTGGAGCTAGCCCCATTGGTGGTGGCCGTGAGGCTATAATGTAAAATAAAATTCCTTAAAGGTGTGAAATTGCTCAATACCTGTTTTCCTAGTGGAGAACGCATTTTGAAATATATATATATATATATATATATATATATATATATATATATATATATATATATATATATAAATGCATGGCAGGTGGAAATGAGTTGATCTTGAAGTCTTGCTATACTTCATTGCAGGGACAGAAACCTAAAATATTGGTAACAATGTAATAGCTCGCTAATTATAGAATGCACTAGAACAGCCAAGCAGCAACGTGAATGAGTGTCGCATCGATGATCGATCTTAATACAAAGTGTAGCATGACCAGCATCTTTTGCTGACTGCCATGGAATTTACTGGCCATGGCTACACGGCCTACACCAGACACCACCGTTAGAAAGTACGTAGAAACTGGCACTCTTTCAGAATTAGTTCCTAAATGAAAACAGAAGTGTTGGTGTATAAAAATCAATGCAGTCAAAAGCGATAACCATCAATTGGGCCGGTGAACTACCGCCATTATGAGTAATACCAGATCGAGTTGGGCATTCAGCAAAATTATCAATGGCACTACTCGAGTATAACCATGCAAGGAAGAGGAAGAGGACCAGGACAACCCGTTTCTGAAAGACATTTCAGAAATTCAGTCATTCAGAGATTGATAAGAAATTTCAATACGTTAATTGTTTACTAAAGTAGGTCTATGCATTTATTTTTCCAACCAAATTTGTTTTGAACGTTGCATGATAAAATGGCTCAAAGGTCGATCTGGAAAATCTTAGAAACTATTTTTATAGTTGGAGTATTTTTGCACGATATTTCCAACTATATATGTGCATCTCTCGAGCTCACTTAATCACGCATTGTCTAGATCTTCTTATGGCTTCAGTTACATCTCATTGTAACGTTCAGCTTGATAATTCAATTCTTGAAAGTGAATATGGTTACCATCCCAGTAATCCCACGGCAGTTGTGGAGGTTGAAACAATTGCTAGAGGAGATGCAGCAGTGACAGAAGGTTCCATTCAAACCCAAAACCATATAAAGATTCCGGTGATCGAAAATGATGATGGGGGTCTCTTCTTGACATGGGAAGATTTGTGGGTGAGAGTAGCTTCAAATTTCAATGAGAGGGAAAAGCACAGCGGTGATGCAAGACGTTGCAAGTCAATCCTCCGAGGGTTAACTGGTTATGCCAAACCAGGTCAGCTCCTGGCTATAATGGGTCCTTCTGGCTGTGGCAAATCCACTCTTCTTGATGCTGTAGCAGGTAATGATGTATTTGAAGCTGCCCATATATGTATGTATATATAATATGTACTTGCATGAGATCGATGATAGCCGATGTATTGTTGGATTCATGAGAGGATCTGCTATTACACTCCCTTTTGTTTTTTTGTTTTTTGTTTTTTATTAAAAGATGAGAAAAAAACATTTGATCTTTTAGATACCAGTCTCTATTTTTCAAAATTTCCAAAGGGAAACTTGGTACTATTTAGTTACTTGGTCCTAAGAATTTACTTGCAACGTTTATAAATTTTATTAAAGTGACTAAAATTGTACCAAACATACATTTGGTTCGGTCAACTGAATGATTTTTTTTTTCCTAATATGATAAACAATCCATTTTAGATTATATGCAGGTTATATGCAAATTAATTAATTTAGTTTTAATTGACATACATGATCGATGAACACTCAGGTAGATTGAGCTCAAACACAAGGCAAACAGGGGCTATCCTTATAAACGGTCGTGAACAAGCACTAGCATATGGAACTTCGGTACGTAAATTAGCGATAAAAACTGATATCAATTATCATTTAATTTGTACACAAGGTTAACATTAATGATGACCAACTATGTGCGTGTGTATGTATTATACAGGCATATGTGACACAAGATGACAGTCTTATGACCACACTAACCGTAAAAGAAGCTGTATACTACTCTGCTCAATTGCAGTTACCAGATTCAATGCCTATGTTGAAGAAGAAAGAGAGAGCACATGCAACAATAAGAGAGATGGGTTTGCAAGAAGCCATGAACACGAGGATCGGAGGTTGGGGAGCCAAAGGCCTCAGCGGCGGCCAAAAGAGAAGAGTAAGCATTTGCATTGAGCTTCTTACGCAACCAAAACTTCTCTTTTTGGATGAACCAACAAGCGGACTCGACAGCGCTGCGTCTTACTATGTGATGAGCAGAATTGCAAATCTCCGTCATAAATCTTCTCAGAGGACCATAGTTGCCTCCATCCATCAACCTAGCTATGAAGTCTTTCAACTCTTTGACAATCTCTGTCTCCTGTCTTCTGGTGAAACTGTATATTTTGGTCCAGCTACTGCAGCAAATGAAGTAAGTTCGTCAGTTTTTCTCGATTGATAATTTGACTAGTATTTAGTAACTACCATGCAAGCTCTAATGTCAATTCACTATAGTTCTTTGCTGCATGTGGTTTTCCATGTCCAACTCTCCTTTATCCATCAGATCACTTCCTGAAGACCATAAACAAAGATTTTGAGCTGGTAAGCAATTTTCTCAGTATTGGTACTTTGATATATATGTTTTCTTAATAATTATATTTTGAATTCGGTATTTAGCTCCAAAGTAATTTGTACTCATTTTGTTACAATTTAAGGGCAAAAGGAATAGTACCCTTAATGTTTTTCAAAATGCTTTCATGTAAATGCAGAATATCGAGCAAGGTTTAGCCGGAAGGACACCTACAGAGGAAGCTATTCATATTCTAATGGAGTCTTATAAAACATCTGATAATTTTGGCCAACTTCAAAGACAAATAGCTGAAATATACAAAAAAGTACGTAATTAAAAAAAATCATCAATTCGTTCGTTATTGCAAACGACTGTGCCGCAAAATCATATAAATCTGATCAATATTGCAGCTAACTTTATTCATCTTTGAATCGAATTTACGTACATTAGGATTGTGAAGCATTAGAAAAGAGAAGTCATGCTGGCTTTCTCACACAATGTTTGGTACTTACAAGAAGATCCTTTGTGAATATGTTCCGAGATCGAGGCTACTACTGGCTGCGCCTTTTTATCTACATAGTCATGGCTGCCAGTCTAGGCACTATCTATTATGATCTTGGATACACTCATGCATCAATTCAGGTAAGATATTGATCGAAAGGTGTACGTGATCCATCTACTATTTTTCTGTAAAGAGCACTAAATGTGTTGGATATACATTACATTTTTTTTTTTTTTCAGGCACGAGGCTCTCTAATAGCATTTATGGCTTCAATTCTAACTTTCATGGCCATTGGTGGGTTTCCTTCCTTCGTGGAAGATATGAAGGTATTCATGACCTAGCTTCTAATGTCTTGGCCACGATGAAACAAATTAAAGTGAACTAATAATAATCACATTGGTTAGCTCTTAAGTAGACCTCTTACCATATGATAACAAGTTTTGTTATATAAATTTAGTAAACTATCTGATCGATTACATTCTTAAGTCTCTACTTGATTCATTTTGTGACACTGCATATAGGTTAATAATAAGAAATAGTTTTGCTCTTGTACAATGTCAGGTATTTGAGCGTGAAAGACTGAACGGCCACTATGGTGTTACTGCATTCGTCTTCGCCAACACATTTTCTTCGATGCCTTTGTTGATGTTGATTTCACTGATTCCTGGAGCAACAACGTACTATCTTGCTGGACTTCACAGTGGATTTGAACACTTCTTCTACTTTGCTGCTGCTCTATTTGCTAGCATGATGATAGTTGAGAGCCTAATGATGATAGTTGCGAGCATCGTGCCGGATTTCCTCATGGGCATTATAGCTGGTTCTGGATTGCAAGGGCTAATGTTGTTATGCGGCGGATTCTTCCGGCTACCAAATGATCTTCCAGATCCTGTGTGGAAATACCCTTTTTACCATATTGCCTTCCACAAGTATGCATTCCAGGGAATGTTTAAAAATGAATTTGAAGGAACAACATTTCCGAATGATCAACTTAGAATCGGTAACTCTAAGTGGCTTAATGGAGAAAACATTTTGAGAGATATCTGGCAGGTGGAAATGGGTTACTCTAAATGGGTTGATCTTGGTGTATTGTTAGGAATGATAGTTGTGTATCGAGTTTTATTCTTGATTATTATCAAGATCACTGAGAAAAGGAAAACTATCACTTTAGCTCTTCAGTCCGTGGCTCCCAAGCGAAGCACGCAAGTATTGGTGAATTCCTCCTCTACTCCATTGCATGGAGATCAAGAGCCAGTAGAACTATAACAACATTATAGCTAGCTTGTATGTATATATACGTATGGGCGTCTGATATACGATGATGATGATCATCTTATTCAGGTACTTGAATAAAATTGGAAATAAGTGGTTTTCTTTTTATTTTTGGAAGAAGAAGTTGGTATCAATTAGCTGTGTAATTTATGGTATTCATGGGTGCATTTATATTGCATGTGGAGGTTCATCTAAGGATAAGTAGCTGAACTTCCACCAAAACAATGTATGTACCTAAGTTAAAACCTACCCCTGAATTAAAAGTCTCTATGTAACGATCATAAAAATAGCATGGTCGTAATTAACTTATAGTTAATTAGTGCTGGAACTGAACAATATATCGTGCATGTGAGAAGGTCATGAAGCTAATTAAGTTGGGAGTGCTTATCTTAGAAGTGCGTTTGCTTCAAATCGGGCGAATCCAACTGCATGCATGCTTCAAAAATTCCAAAATGAAAACTCAACCATATCCTACTGGTTTCTAAGTTGGGACTTCACACGTTTTTATTTGATTATTTTTCATTTTAATTTTTTTAAGTAATTCCCTTTACACGTACAGAAATAATAGTGTACGAACAAAATCCGTAGTAAAGGTATGACATACGTACGTAGTTGGTGCATATGATGTTGATATTTTATTCCCCAATGGATAGCTTGACAAACGAATGCAGTCAAAAAAGACAGTAGTACACTCACGGGAAGCTCTATGGTTCTGAGAGAGCTGAGGGTCCATTACGATAGAGACGACATATAGGCAAATCATACAGGGTCAATTATAAATAGAACAACATATTCTGAATATATCAAATCAACGTACATGAACACCTTTTGCCACAGTATATCGATCTGATATACAATGAGAGGAACCCAAATTAAAACATAATACAAATTACAGACGTTAATTAAGTAGCCTCATGAAGTAGTTTTACTTCCAAAGTTTCATGATCGGTAGATCACATACGTACATGCTATTATTAACTGCTAAATATTACCGGAAACCCTACTCAAGATTTGAAAACCTCGTCCGAGAGACTCAGCAGCTTATGAAGGGCACTTGAATCCGTCCGGTGGATATTTCCCACAGTCGATGAGGACCTGAAGAGCAAGAGGTATGATGATGTTGATGTTGAGGAGCTTAAGCCTGATGGTGGTGCAGAGACAAATAGCGGCGTCCAAGTCCAGCAGTCCTTGAAGCACAGGACAGCAAGCTTCTTTAGCACTGCCCCCGATCCCAACGTGAATCAGCCCTCCGAGCACGTCCACACAAGCCCCTAGCTTGAGAGCGTCGATGGGGCATGTGTCTTTTGGTGGTGGCGGTGGGTATGGCACTACTTTAGGTGGTGGAGGAGGGCATGGTGTTTCTGTTGGTGGTGGAGGCGGGCTAGGGGTCACAACAGGTGTTGGTGGTGGACTGGGGTACACCGGCGGAGGGTACACGATAGGTGGCGGGCTAGGGTACACCGGTGGAGGGTACACGGGGGGTTTGGGAGTGATTGGTGGATACACAATAGGTGGTTTAGGGATGAAAGGTGGGTGCACAATTGGCGGTTTAGGGATGAAGGGAGGATGCACGATTGGTGGTCTTGGGATGAAGGGTGGGTGGACAATGGGTGGTTTTGGGATGAAGGGTGGGTGGACAATAGGTGGTTTGGGATAGTGTGGTGGTTGTGGTGTTGGTACGTGGGGAGGTTTTACATGTGGTGGCTTCACCGGTGGTTTAGGAATGTAGGGAGGCTTCACGTGTGGCGGCTTCACCGGTGGTTTGGGAGTGTAGGGAGGCTTCACATGCGGTGGTTTTACAGGTGGTTTGGGAGTGTATGGAGGCTTCACATGCGGTGGTTTTACTGGTGGCCTGGGAGTGTAGGGAGGCTTCACATGCGGTGGTTTTACGGGCGGTTTGGGAATGTAGGGAGGCTTCACATGTGGTGGATGTGGTTTAGGGTGAACTGGTGGTTTAACATGAGGAGGGTGTTTGGGAGGGAACTTCGGAGGGTATGTCGGTGGTGCACAGTAGGGAGCGTTTGCAAGAGAAGTGAGAAAACTTCCCAGGTTCAGAATCAGAACCAAGAGCAAGGCCAGAACATAGTTCGTCCCCATGTTCTATGCCTGGTTCAGAAGAGAAGGCTAAGATAGATATCTGAAAATCAAGACCATGCAAGCCTTCTTTTATAGAGTTTAGACCGCGATATTGTATTGTGCATGACAGAGTGAGAGTGAGAAAGATGCCAATTATACTCCTGTGCCTTTCTTTGTGGTACCAACTTTGTAAAATAACATTAATAATTTCTGTGCATAGATTAGGTTTGTCAAATTATCATGATTTCTTTGACCTAAGCAAACTCCAACTTGAAGATCACGGCCATCCTTTACACTGGATTGAATTTCGAGTCAAGTTGGGATACTTGTAGTTACAGTGATGTTTTGTCCATAAAAATTTGCTGATTTATATTTTCGGACAAGAGGTAGAATCAAGAAGAACTCGACTAGGATAGAGCAAGTTTTAGCATGTAGTGGCTATTCTGCCCGTGATTGGGTTCGTGATGCCAAAACAGGCATGTGAAACTTTCAGTATTGACCAGCTAGCACACTTGTATAAAAAAACTGGGTAAGGAAACTGTGCGAGGGGACAAAACGCGCTCAATATTTTTCAACTTGAGGGTTATGGCATGGATTTCTTTCCTAGTGAATTGACGCCTCAATAGATCTTACCTCCCCTCTTGTCTAAGTGTCACTAAAACCTAGAATAGACACATGGATTTGTATTTGGGTGTCGGCCAATAAATTCCATAATTATGTTCAATATATAATTACGAAAATTTCCTATTTTTGTTTCACCGTACCATAACCCATAAGTATGTCATATATATATATATATATATTTTATCCCTAATCAAATTATACTTCTTTACACCGGTTACATGTAATTGACAGCATGATGAACTATTAATTAGTTTGCAGTCCCAAATTTTCACTTTCTCTTATTATATATATAGCTGTCATAACCAATTATATAATCTATAGAAATTACATTTCACGTAGGCAAGTCAATCACACTAAATTAAATCGCTATGTGACTTTGTAAGTCCGTCTATATTTTGTCAAAAAGAAAATAAAGAAAAAGTGTTTTTTTTTTTAAGTGGATCGGAGGATAATTATTCACATGCATAATAGTGATAATTAATACACCTACAAGAAATCGAATCTCCATGTTTCGCGGTTGCAAATGTTGTAGCAAAACATTAGGGCTGCGCTAGCTGCCATGTGAAAAGCCGCCATATATATATATATATATATGCCTGCAAATTAAGGAACTTAAAATGGAGGATATATAGGTGTGAGATCGTTTCTTCCCGTATCAAAGTAGAGGCTTAATTTGATATTATGGAAACAATAACATCCATCAATTTAATCGTTATAAAATAGTACTAGGAATTAGTCTAAGCAGGCTTTATTGAGGAAAAGGTCAATAAACTTTTTCACTCGATCGATGGATCGAGAGACATTCAGATATGTCTAGTTAAAGTGTAAAAGTAGCTAAAGTTATTATAATAACCTGCTAATTGCAAAAGCACCATCACCACCATGCATGTATAGCGTGCTAGCTAGCTTGTGCAAAATATCGTTTGATACGTACGTACTTCTCACGATGTATTAAAGGATCGTGTACAGTTCATTACTCTCTCATCTTCGATCAGTTTCGATTCTTTAGTATATATGAAATATGCATATCTCGTAACAATGTTATGTAACGTAGTAATTGTATAGTACTGTTGCTTTAATTAAAAAGTGAGCGTAAAATAAGATATAATTTTTAAAATTAATTAATAGTCCGCAACTCTGTTACATAGCATGTAATTAATGTTATACCATAAACCATATGTGTATCAGAATCGAAATTGGTATTGTCGATCTTTATTTTCTTTAGTCTATCTATAGCGCCCTAGCTCGCTAGTACTGAATTGAATTTTCGATGTACTCTCTAGTCATCCATTGTAGAAGAACTCGCATCCATCAAAACCTGCCACCAAGTATGAAGATAAATCGTGGAATTAAGGACTTGTTGCAATTCTGTGAAGTTGAAATGATATATATGTCCATTTAACACATAAGGGAAAGATATATATAAAACAATCAAGTGTAGCTAGGGTCAAGAGATATTAGCCTAAGGTTTGGCCACAAATCTATTGAAAAGGACTTGTGATCACAATAGTTATTAAAAGTAATAACGAGTTATGAAATTGATCCGAGTTTGTTTACTTGCTCTTGACAGTCCCATAATTCCCCGTCAATTTTATTCTCATTTACCTCTATGAAGCTTCTAAAAACTGCTACTACTGTCTAGGTAAAATGTAGTCCAAAAACAATTTGTTTATGAGATCTACGACCTGCCAAAACTTTGCAATTTGTTTCAATTCCTTTATGATCCAGAATGAATTAAAGAAACCCTAATTTACGGGTTCGCTAATGGGGGTACGTAGACAACAAAAAGTAATTGAATTAGCTCGCACGTCCAAATCAAAATGCAAAGTGATCCATAGTTTTCAAAGCAGAGACATTATTTACTCGATAAATTTTGGAATTTGTCAAAACTCCAAAGTAGCTAATGCCTTGATTAATGCTTTTATAATCACCTAATCTCCATAATTTCAAGCAAGCCAGGGCATGATCCACCAAACCCTAACTGGTCTGGTCTGGTCTGGTCTGTCCGATTCTTACGTGTATGGATCGGACAAACCTTTAGAGTCGGGATACAGATGCAGCAAACGTATCTGGGTTTTCTATCCAACACTCCACTTGTCCCTTAACACTGTCCCTAACGTGTGGTTTGGTATGGAGCTGTGTGGTCTCTGTTCCCTACAAATTCCTGACCTTATTTTGGGTTATCTGGTTTCTGGGGAATCCGAAACCCTAAAATTAAATACACATAGCGACGGTGCCCGTTGACTATGGAGACTAATAATACAATGAAAATGGGCCTGCATGAATGGGACTTACTTGGATCAACTGTGACCAGCATGGCTGTCCCTCCGAAGTCACAAGTGCCTCCGGCCACCTTACTTCTCTGCCAGTAACTGTTGAACGCATACGAGGCATGGGATAGCAACGTGGCGGGCTGGTAGCACGATCCATTAAGTTGGATTGACTTGCAGTCCGCACCCGACCCACATGCGTAATCCAGAGCCGCCTGGACGATCGGGTCGGGCACGGTCGGCTTGGCTACACACCACACTGCAAACTGGGGCTTTTTGGGTGGTGGAGTGTTTTTTGGTCCAGTTGGTGGGGGAGACTGGGCTATAGGGGTGGGATTGACTTGTGGTGGGGTTAGTGGGCTTATGGGTAGGGTTGGAGGAATTATGGGTGGGCTTAGAGGATTGTTGGGTGGGGTTAGAATGATGCAGGGTTGGTGTGGGCTAGGCCCATATTGTGGTGGGTATGTGGGAGATGAAGTAGTACTAGGTGGTTGTGGATTTACACAATAAGGAGGAAAAGGAGGGAGAGCTGCAGAAGGCAATTGGTTTGGTGCTGGTGAATCAGAAGGTGGAGAAGAAAAAGGAGAGCTGGCTTGTACTACTGGTATGTCTATGTGGTTGGTTAGTTTCAGCTTCTTCACTATTTGATTAGTACTTCTGTGTTGTTCTTCTTTCTGGGTTTGAGATAAACTTCTTGCATCTGTTCTAAAACAATTCATAGAAAAAGTTGTAAAATTTGGTCAAAGTATTGTAATTTATGCACAATGTTAGTGAAGTAATATGAGTGAATGGTATTGGAGTAAGGTTCTTACCACACAGAGTGCTTGAAGTTGTGGTGGAAATGAGGATGTAAAGGATTAGTATTAGGGACTCCATCCAAGAAAAGCCAGACTGATGAAAGCTGAAAAACCCAGAAGAACTAACTGAAACTTGTGCTTGATTAAGTCATCTCCCAAGCAAAGCTTGGGTAATAAATAGAGGGGAGATATGTAGACGACAATAGTAACCAAAGCTCAAGCCATAAAGTGAAAAGATCAGCCTAGAGAAACTAAAGTAGATTCCAGATTCCTTTGTTCTTACTTTCTACTATGACTCATATTTGTGTACAAGTGAATTTTCTGTCTTTGTGTCTTCCTTTGAATATATTCTTGCTTGGCAGTGGAGAAATATGAAAATTGGAATTTCTGAACTTTATTTTGCTTGGTTTCTACTCAAAAAGAACCCTCTCCCTTTCTATTAACATGTTCTAAAATCAGCAAGTATTATTTTAAACTTCACCTAGACGGTTGTAGGTGAAGCTACACACTATCAGTCTAGTACTCTTGTTTAGCTCACCTCTCAATATGTCGAAATTTTAACGTTTTTAGAAGATCAGCATAGTATGCTTCAACAATCAGCACCGCAGATACATACCCTAGTATGCTAACATGTTAATTTATATATGAAGTTAGTGCTAGAGAGGTTAAGTTAAAATTTAACATGTACATATGGTGAACTTGAGGGTATGAATCTTGGTTGCATTTTACACTCCAGGAAGCTTGGTTCATGGATGCTTGTCTTCATACTTGACATCTATGAGGTATTATAAAGAAGTTGAAAGATTTAGTAACATCTGTGCATAACCACTCACAAACTAAGTAATTTGGGAAAAAAGTGCTAGAGAAAACTGTTACTGATTAGTATTGATCAAAGCTAAATCCTGGCAAAATTTCCCATGTTTGTTTATGCATAGATCTACTTTGCATATTTTGGTTCTCTTTGGAGCGACTTTCAGAGTTTTAACTAAGATTAAGTAACTAGCCATATGTATACCACGACACTTTCACATTCAATGTGAAGTTCTTTGCTGCATCTTCCTTTTTCTCATATCCATCATTCGTCAGGCTTATTATAGTTAGTTCATATTCTTGTGGATAACTTTTATAGTAAAATCTCTATGTCAGTCTGTTTAGTTACTTTTAGCAAAGCCCTTATCATCTACTTATCTGACTTTTGTTAACAAGGAATTTGCAAATGAATTTGTCCTACTTGGTGTCTAAGTTATGGTATAGAGTAAAGTTTGAACAGAATCTTCATTCTTATTTGGGCATGGGATGGCCTTGAGTACGGCTGTTAGCTTTGCAGCAAGCCAAGGTGGAGACTTCCTCGAAATAGAGGAAGAGAAGGAAACTACGTTCTCCTTGGTTGCAGGACAGGTCCCTCCATCAGAGGTAGTGACAGAAGAGCTTCTGTTTAGGTGCCCAAAGGAGCTGCAAAATTTGAGAAGCGCGGAGTTTCACCATGTGATACCTGACATCGTTGAAGCAGCCAACCTCATGGCCAGAATGGCCATGGAGACGAAGGAGAGCTGGTTCTTTGCAGACGACCCTCCACTGGAAATAGCTGCAAGTCTGAATGCTTATGTGCCATGGGGTGCATCCAAGCAATCTGTAATTTCATTCTTTCATTTAGTTGCATCCTTTTTATTTTCTTTTTAAAATGGGGGCTTCTATTCATACCTCCCATTTGGCTATTTACACCTCCGGTTATTTTTAAATATTTAATAATCCAATTTTACCCTTTTAGCAAACTCAAAGAGAAAAAAAAAAATACACTATAAATCTCTTCCTATCAAATTATAAGCAGATTGTACCCAAAAGCAACATATTGCCAACGTAAACGATGCTACAGCGATTGACCAAACATGTTCCAATTTACTTTCCAACATGTTAATCATGATTATATATTTCTGATAACATATATGGATGTGCATGAGAGGTTGTTAATTTGCTGGTGCCGTGTTTGAAGAGATTGGAGTACAATTTTTGTTGAGGGAATTTGGCTGCAAAGTTTCCTTCCTCCACTTCCTCTAGAGCTTCGATCTTTAAAGCTCATTGTTTTATTTTTCATTTTTATGTTTCTTTTCTCCAGTCTCTAAATAAGAAGAAGAAGAAGCATTCAATTTATCAAAGAAAGTTTTATCCCCAGAAAAGAAAAGTAGCAAAGGTTCCTCTCTTGCTGGGTTTTAAGAAACATCCATGGTGAAAATCAAGAGTTGTAGAGGTAAAGATGTAAACCAAAAAGAAGTAAAGGACAAACGTGGAAATTTGTTGATCAAAATTATTATAGGAGATCTAAATAGCCAAATGGGAGGTATGAATAGAATGTCCCTTTTAAAATTTGTACATCTTTTTTTCTGTTTTTGCATGGTAAAATTTGTATTACTTAAGGGTTCAAGGATCGTTACAATTAGTACTTTCGGTAACCTATTTATATAATCTCTCAGAAAAAATTTAATCCTCGACAATACCTGAGTTGATATACAAAAGTCTGATTCCTTTCCTTTTGCTATGTGTTACAATTGCATTAGATGGCCTTTTGCTATGGTTTTAGCAAACTGCCTTTATTGCCTAGAATCTGTAGTGACTGAGTTGAAATACATACTATCGTTGGACGATAATTACTACCATGATTTGTATATATCGGTTTGACCGTGATAATGATGCTACAGACAACAAGGATTGTGGAGCATCTGACCAATTCAATTTCTTCTTGTTTTGTAAAACTGTCTTTATTTTAGTTGATACATTTGGAGGTAATGTTCAATAAGTTGTGTTGTAAAGGAAGGAATGGCCTTCCAGCTACCGGCGACTATGGCCGGAATATGACAGACCAAAGTCATGTGGACTATACCGGCAGAGAAGGAGGAGAACCTAAAAAGAAAAAATTGAGTGTGGGTGGGCTCAGAAATTTGTTGGGTTTACATAGAAGAATCACATGGGGCTAAATCAGGTTTGGTTCTAACGGCCGAAAAATAAATTCCAACCGACTTTTAAAAATACAGTGTCCCAATGCAACGGTAACTTTCCTATTCTGTCTTCTTCTTGCTTGCTTCTTTGATTTTAGACCCAACAAAACCAAACTGCCCCATCACAAAAGTTCATAGCTTTATTCCACAATGGCACTAGAAGAAGCAGATTCATTACTCACTTCACTGAAACTGCAACACCAACAAGAACAAAGAGAGAGGCTTATTGTAGTAAGTGGTCCTTGCAAGGTGGTCGAGTATTTGCAGCCAGTAATGTCAAAGGAGCTTCTCTGCAAGTTCCCAGATAACTCTGCCTTCGATTTCGACTACACGCAGAGCTCGATATGGTCTCCGCTGGTACCACGGGCTTACGCTCCGATGGATTTGGACTTCGATTTCGATTTCATGACCCCGAAAAAGCTTACATTTGATCAAGTGGAGTTGGAATCCACCAATAAGAGTAGCAGCATCAAGAAAGTGGGTTCAAGCGGTAAGAAGAAGACGTGCACTGCTGGGTTTAATCTGAAATTGAGTGCATTGAAGAAGACGAAGTGGAGAGGCAAGAAGAACAGGATGGCATTGGTACCTGAATTTTCTCCGACTCCTGTTAAGGGTAACTGTTACCCCATTGCCTCAAAGGTACTACAATCTTTTCTGGTTTCTGTAGATGTTTTACTGCAATCTTTCTGGTTTCTGTAGATCTTGATTTCAGTTTGATTTATGCTATAAATTTAGCTCATTTTTGGATGAAAGAATCTGACTTAGAGATCACTGAATTTGAGATTAAACCCATTATACTTCCTATGAAGAAAATTAGGAATCAGGGAAATGAGATTTTAGAAGCTATGTACAAATTGAATTCATTGGGGGAAGATATCGAAACTTAAGGAAACCCAGTAAAGGCAACAGCATTATATTTAGCAGGTAACTAATAGCCTTCTGTTTGATCTATATTTGGTTTCTAAACTGTAGATGTGTTTGCTTCAGGTATGGAATAAGATGCTCAAAGCAGCCTCTAAGCACTTCAAGAAGAAGAAGAGAGATCCAATGGCTCATGTAAGGCTCTCCAATTATATCAAAGGGGAAAATATCTGAAGCCGTCCACTTTCAGGCCACTTCCTCAGTTGTAATTCTTTATTCTATTATTATTTTTTAACTATTCATATATGTAATCTGCATTGTCATAAGTCATAATTATTTATTAACTTAGTACTTTTGTATAAAATGTCTGATCGTTTTATAAATGTCACATAGTACTAGATAGAAAATGAATACATTGATAAAATTCTGCAGAAGTATTGCAGAGCTCAAACTCAAGTGCTTTTAAGGCTTGCTAACATGACCTCAATTAAGCTTCTAAAAGAAGCAGAAGAAGACCCACCATCATCAACAGCCTTCCTACATATTCCGCTCATTTCCTGAACCCTCTTCCTAATCTCACCATCACCCTTCATCAAACGTCTCAGAGCTCTGTCAATCTCATCTGCTGTCACAAAATCACCACCATCCTTTTTGTATACAACTCTCAACTCCACCCCCAATCCCAAATCCCTCGCCATTTGAAATGCATTGATCTGTTGCTCTGCATATATTGGCCAAGTCACAATAGGTACACCAAACCATAGGCTCTCCAATATAGAGTTCCACCCACAATGCGACACAAATCCCCCGATTGCTTTATGGCCTAAAACCTCCGCTTGTGGCGCCCATCCACACATCATTCCTATCCCTTTAGTCCTCTCAGAAAAATTTTGAGGCAAGAATTCTTCATAATTTGTGTATTCACCTACAATGTTTAAACAAAAAGAATATGTATTCTTTGGTGATGACATAAATTTGTAGACAAGGATGTAATGAAAACTTCAGATCATGCTAACCAGGCATTCCCAGGGTTCCTGTAGGCGGCCTTTGACGCACTGACCACAAGAACCTCAGGTCACTCTGCTCTAGACCAATTGCTATCTCTTTCAGTTGGCTCTCATCAAAGCTCCCAGAGCTCCCAAAGCAGAGGAAAACCACTGATTGTGGGGGCTGGTCATCAAGCCATTTCATGATCTTGTCAACTTTGATTTGGTTAGGCTGAACTTGATACTTACTTTTGATGTCAATCAATGGCCCAATTGAGTAAACCTGCGGCAGCGATTGACTTTGATCATCATCACCATCAAAAAGCGAGTGAACAGCATGGGATTCTAGCTCAACCAACGTGTTGACTATGATAGCCTTGGTTTCCCTGAACCTCCTAGCATGGTTTACAAATGACATGTATCCACCATTGTTGAACGCAAATGCAGGCAATGCACTTGTAGGAACTGGGTGGACATAACTTGGTATGATCGATTCGCAATCCGACTCATCAAACAACTTGCCAACTCGTTTGGGGAGGTACAGCAACAAGCCGAGATAAGCTGCACCGGAAGTGAAGAAAAGAAAAGATGGAACCTTGAGCTCATTGGCTATGTCAATCATGGTGGTGCAGAACATGTCAATAACCATTCCAGCCACTTGAGACGTGTTTGGCAAGACCCGGTTGAGAATGGTGTCCCTGACATGGCTCTTATAGTTCTCAACGTAATCAGTGAGGTACTTTTCAGCAGAGACTCGCTCAGTTGGGGAATCGACGTTGGGCAGACGGATGAGTTTTATGTGTGCGTGGGAGGCTGCAGGAAGTGACTGATCCCCAGTGACTCCAAATGGAGACTTCATTACGAGAATGGTTACGGAGAATCGATCGCATTGATATAACAAACGAACAGCAAACTCGAGTGTGGATACAAGATGGCCTACAGCAGGAGTGGGAACGAACACCAGCTCTGCTCTCTCCATTAAATCAATGATAAATTGTATGGTGTAGTCCAGATGATCACAAGGGAATTAGGCATATTTGTTGCTCACTTTCTTGACTGTTACAACGTCGTGTTTCTTGCTACATCATTCATTCATTCTTTCTTTGTTTTTCATCGGAAGAGGATAGGGTTGGATAGCGGGAAGTGGGAACAAAACGTCAACACTCTCGTGGTCCATAAGCAGAGCCACCTGTGAAGGAACCCTCAATGGAGTGTTCTCCATAGAGCCTTAGCCTTATTTCCTTTCACAAACGTACATATGCATGAACTCACTAGAATTAGCAACACTATTAGTAGCTTCTAAACATCAGAGATTTGAAAAGAGCTTTTAAGAGAGAACAGAAATGTGATTGTTAGTGTGCTTCAACTCTATACCTCGTGTAGTTTAATACATTAGAGAAAGGGAATCAAATACCACGATTTGATGGGAAATGAAAGATTGTGCAAGTGTTGGAATTCTAGACATCATTCTTAATCTAGGTTTTGCACAAGCTCTAAGAATTTACCATCAACACAACTTGATTCACTGCATACATAGAGAATTGAAAACATGAACTTTAATTTCATGTGTATATAATATTGCTTTATTTACAAACAAAGTTGGATTTGACCATCCCAATTTCAATTGTCCTCAACCTCCTCAAGGCTTTGTGACAGAACCTTGATCAAGCTTCCAAGCGAAGAAGATGAAGAACCACCATCATCAACACCCCTCCTACACCTTCCACTCATTTCATCAACCCTCTTCCTAATCTCACTATCACCAACCATCACACGAGTCACTGCCCTCTCAATCTCATCAGCTGACACAAAATCACCACTGCCGTATACGTAATCTAGTCTCAGTTCCACTCCCAACCCCAAATCCCTCACAATCAGAAAAGCATTTGTCTGTTGCTCTGCATACAATGGCCAAGTCACGATAGGCACACCATACCACAAACTCTCCAAAATAGAGTTCCACCCGCAATGTGACACAAAGCCCCCAACTGCTTTGTGACCTAAGACCTCCACTTGTGGCGCCCATCCACATAACATTCCAACTCCTTTTGTCCTCTCCAAGAATCCTTGGGGTAAAACATCTTCATAATTTACATATTCACCTGTAATGTATAACATGTAACTGTACTATTGAGTTGAGTTACCACAATAGAAATCACATCTTCAAATCTATGTGATATCAATCAGGCTAGGCAAAAAACAGTTACATAAGTCTGGAAATGCATCAATCAAGCAAGAAATTTACAGAAGATTTTTATGAAGCTCACCTGGCATTTCAGTCTTTCCCTTAGGTGGTCTTTGACGTACGGACCACAAGAACCTATGGCCACTTTTCTCGAGTCCGACTGCCATTTCTCTCAATTGGGCTTCCTCAAAGCTTCCAAAGTTGCCAAAGCAGAGGAATACCACTGATTTTGGAGGCTGATCATCAAGCCACCCAATGATCTTGTCACGATCAGACCGAACCTGATGCACACCTTTGGTGTCAATCAAGGGTCCAACTGGGTAAACAGCTGGCCATGGCCGACTTTGTGTTGGACTGTTAAGCTTAGCAGTCAATATGGTTTTACTGTTCTTGTTAGTCAAGTTTGCTTCTGTTAATAATGGTCTTATTATGTAGGGACTTAGACTGTTTCAATTCCATTTAGTCTCCACGTTTTAGGCACTATCAAACGTGGTTGTTACTTCTTTGTTTCTTCCTGATGTAAAAGGCTATATATAGCCAAAGTTTGCTATTGAATTTAATAAGACATTCTCTCCAAATTGTGTGTGTGTGTTCATTGTTGCCTCTGTTCCTAACAAGTGGTATTAGAGCCCCACAACGGGGCCTGATTTGAGAAGTAGAGAGAGAGAGAGTGAAACAGTTAGAGAAAGAGTGAAACACAGAGAGGTGTTTATAGATGGCGAGTGAGAGAGAAGGATTGCTGAGCATTCCCATATTCGATGGAGATTATGAGCATTGGGCAATGCTCATGGAGAACCTGCTGCGATCAAAAGAGTGGTGGCACCTTGTCGAAACAGGATATACAGAACCAGGAAGAGGAGAAGTGCTCACTGGTGCGCAACGAGAGAGATTGGCAGACTTGAAGCTGAAGGACTTGAAGGTCAAGAATTATTTGTTTGTTGCCATTGAAAAATCAATTCTAAGGACCATTCTTCAGAAAAACACCGCCAAGGAGCTGTGGGACTCGATGAAGCGCAAGTACCAAGGGAACGAGCGAGTCCAACGTGCGCAATTGCAACGCCTACGAAGAGATTTTGAAGTATTGGAGATGAAAAACGGTGAGTCAGTCACTGATTACTTCGCCAGGGTTATGTTTGTAGCAAATAATATGCGAAACCTTGGTGAAGATATGCAAGATTCGAAGGTTGTGGAGAAAGTCTTGTGAACACTCTCAGAGAAGTTCAACTATATAGTTTGCTCAATTGAAGAACATCAATAGTCTTTCGATCGATGAGCTTCAAAGTTCTCTCTTGGTTCATGAACAGAAATTTCGGAAGGGTACCACCGATGAGGAGCAGGTTTTGAAAGTGAGCCATGAAGATGGATTTGGAGGAAGAGGAAGAAGACGAGGAGGCACATTCAGAGGTGGTAGAGGCAGAGGGAAAGGAAGACAATCCTTCAACAAGGCGACGATTGAATGCTATAGATGCCATAAGCTGGGACACTACCAGTTTGAGTGTCCAGAGTCGGAGGCCCGAGCAAATTATGTTGAGCTAGAGGACAAAGAAGAGCTTTTACTTATGTCCTATGTGGAGATACACAAAATCAAAAGGGAGGAAGTTTGGTTCCTTGACTCCGGTTGCAGCAACCACATGAGTGGGAACAAGGAATGGTTTTCAGAGATGAATGCAAGCTTTCGGCACACGGTGAAACTTGGGAATGACACCCGCATGGCTGTTGTTGGAAAAGGAAGTGTTCGTCTGCAAGTGAATGGTCTTACTCAGGTAATCTCAGATGTTTATTACATACCTGAGCTTAAGAACAATCTGTTAAGCATAGGCCAACTTCAAGAAAAAGGGCTAGCTGTTTTGATTCAGAATGGAACGTGCAAAGTCTTTCATCCGTAGAGAGGTTTAATCATGCAATCTGATATGAGTGGGAATAGAATGTTTTATCTACTTGCTGCAATGGCACAAAAGCCTTCTACGTGTTTACAAGTTGAGGCAGAAGATGAGTCATACCTTTGGCATTGTCGTTTTGGACACTTAAATTACAAAGGCTTGAGAACACTGTCATATAAGGGAATGGTTGAAGGACTGCCCTCTATCAAGAACTCTCAGAAGTTGTGCACAGCTTGTTTGATTGGAAAGCAACATCGTGAGGTCATTCCAAAGAAGAGTCTTTGGAGAGCAACAAACAAACTCCAGCTCGTACACTCAGACATATGCGGACCTATCACACCAATCTCAAACAGCAATAAGAGGTACATCTTAAGTTTTATCGATGACTTTACTCGTAAAACTTGGATATACTTCTTACATGAGAAATCAGAAGCTTTTACTGTGTTTAAAGTCTTTAAAGCATGTGTTGAAAAGGAGGTAGGTGCAAATATAACTTGCTTAAGGACTGATAGAGGTGGTGAATTCACCTCAAATGAGTTTTCTGATTTCTGCAAAGCTCAAGGAATAAGTAGACAGTTGACGGCAGCCTATACACCACAGCAAAACGGAGTTGCTGAGAGAAAGAACCGAACAATAATGAATATGGTTCGTTCTGTGCTAACTCAAAAGCAAGTTCCAAAGGTGTTCTGGGCCGAAGCTGTGAAATGGAGTGTGCATGTTCTTAATCGATGTCCAACAGTTGCAGTGGAAGACAAAACTCCGGAAGAAGCTTGGAGCGGTGTGAAACCAAAAGTGGAGTATTTTCGAGTATTTGGCTGTCTAGCTCATGTGCACATTCCTGATCAAAAGAGAAGCAAGTTGGATGATAAAAGTAAGAAGTATGTGCTACTTGGAGTTAGTGACGAGTCGAAGGCTTACAAATTGTATGATCCAGTTTCAAGGAAGGTGTTGATTAGCAAAGATGTGGTGTTTGAGGAGCAAGAAAGCTGGGATTGGGGCATAAGCAAAGAGGAAGGCAAACTGGATGTTTTGAGCTGGGGAGATGAAGAAGATGATGGTGACTCTGAAGAAGAAAATAATGAAGATGATGGTGACTCTGAAGAAGAAAATAATGAAGATGAAGGTGGCAATGTAGCTACAAGCTCAACGTCAAGTGGTACTTCAAGTGGAAGAAACTCACCTCAAAATGAAGCACAAGAAGGCACTCCAGCATATTCGAATGAAAGGAGAGTTAGAATAGCTCCAGTTTGGATGACAGATTATGTTTCTGGTGAAGATCTGTCAGAGGAGGAAGAACTGAATGCCATGATGATGATAACTGAAGATGATCCAGTGACATTTCAGGAAGTAGTGAAGAACAAGAAGTGGAGGGATGCAATGATGAAGGAGATCGAAGCAATAGAGAAGAACAAAACTTGGGAGCTGACTGTCTTGCCAGAAGGAATGAAAGCCATTGGAGTCAAGTGGGTCTTCAAAACCAAACAGAACGAAAATGGAGAGATAGAGAAGTATAAGGCGCGACTGGTGGCGAAAGGATATGCGCAGCAATATGGAGTCGATTACACTGAGGTGTTTGCTCCTGTAGCTCGACTTGATACTATCAGATTAATCCTTGCTTTGGCTGCTCAAAACAGGTGGGAAGTGTTCCAGTTGGATGTAAAAAGTGCATTCCTTCACGGAGAACTCAATGAGGAAGTGTTTGTGCAACAACCACTGGGATTTGAGAAGAAGAGGGAGGAAAAGAAGGTTTACAAGTTAAAGAAGGCGCTTTACGGGCTTAAACAGGCACCAAGGGCATGGTACAGCAGAATAGAGGCATACTTCATGCGTGAAGGCTTTGAAAGGTGTTTTTGTGAACATACTTTGTTCACAAAAGCAAAGGGGGGAGGTAAGCTTTTAATAGTAAGCCTTTATGTTGATGATTTGATTTACACTGGGAACGATAGGAGTATGTGTGAAGAGTTTAAGAATTCAATGATGCTTGAGTTTGACATGTCGGATTTGGGTAGAATGAGATACTTTATTGGAATCGAAGTGATACAGAATGCAAAGGGAATTTTTGTTTGTCAAAGAAGGTATGCTCGTGAGGTGTTAACCAGGTTTGGGATGAGCAACAGCAATGCAGTAAGAAATCCCATTGTTCCAGGTACAAAGCTATCAAAAGATGAGGCAGGTACAAAGGTTGATGCAATTATGTTTATGCAAGCAGTTGCCAGCCTCATGTATCTTACTGCAACTCGGCCGGATATAATGTATGGTGTAAGTCTTATAAGTAGATTTATGTAATCTCCAACTGAAACTCATTGGTCTGCAGCAAAGAGGATTTTGAGGTACCTAAGGGGTACAACTAAGCTTGGAATATTGTATAAAAGTGGAGGAAGCACTAATCTGGTGGCTTATACAGACAGTGATTTTGCTGGTGATTTGAATGATAGGAAGAGTACTTCAGGTTTTGTGTTCTTGCTTGGATGTGGAGCTGTATCATGGTCCTCAAAGAAACAGCCTGTGGTGACATTGTCAACCACTGAAGCTGAATATATTGCTGCTGCATTCTGTGCATGTCAGTGTATATGGCTCAGGAGATTATTGGAGCATCTTGGTCACAAGGAGGAGAAGGGTAGTTTGATTCAGTGTGACAATAGTTCTGCCATACAGCTCTCCAAGAATCCTGTTTTCCATGGAAAAAGTAAACACATAGATGTGAAGTATCATTTCTTGAGAGATTTGGTGAATGAGGGAACTGTAAAGTTGGGTTATTGCAATTCTCAAGCACAGGTCGCTGATATAATGACGAAGCCCTTAAAGTTGGAGCAGTTCTTGAAGCTTCGTAGCATGCTGGGAGTGATTGATGCATCAGAGGTAAACTAAATGCATACTGCATTTAGTTTAAAGGAGGGATTGTTGGACTGTTAAGCTTAGCAGTCAATATGGTTTTACTGTTCTTGTTAGTCAAGTTTGCTTCTGTTTATAATGGTCCTATTATGTAGGGACTTAGACTGTTTCAATTCCATTTAGTCTCCACGTTTTAGGCACTATCAAACGTGGTTGTTACTGCTTTGTTTCTTCCTGATGTAAAAGGCTATGTATAGCCAAAGTTTGCTGTTGAATTTAATAAGACATTCTCTCTAGATTGTGTGTGTGTGTTCATTGTTGCCTCTGTTCCTAACACTTTGATCACCTTCAGCACCACTAAAAAGCGAGTGAACCGCTCAACCGATATGTTGATGATGACGCCCTTGGTTTCTTTAAACCTCCTAGCATGGTTTGCAAATGAAACGTAACCTCCATCGTTGAACACAAATCCTGGCAGCACATTTGTGGGAACTGAGTTGACATAACTCGGTACAACCGAGTCGGGTCCAAGTGTTCATACACCCTGCCGACTCGGTCGTACCGTTCGGGAAGGTAGAGCAACAACCCAAGAAAACTTGCGGCAGAAGTAAAGAAGAGAAAAGATGGAACTTTGAGCTCATCAGCTATGTCAATCATGCTGGTGCAGAACACGTCAATAATCACTCCAGCAATTCGAGACGTGTTGGGTAACACCTGGTTGAGAATAGTGTCCTTGACATGGTTCTGGTACTTCTCGATGTAATCGCTGAGGAATTTTTCTACGCTGCCGAGGTTGGTTGGGGGGTTTACGCTGGGAAGATGGATGAGTTTTATGCCACTGTGGGAGGCTGCAGAAAATGACTGATCTGCAGTGACCCCAAATGGTGATTTCATTAGAAGAATCGTCACCGAGAATTGGCCGCTTCGATCCAACAATCGTTTTGAGAACTCGATTGTGGATACTAAGTGGCCTGGAGATGGTGTGGGAATGAAAACTAGCTCTGCTTTCTTCATCATCGTACATATGGTTGAGGTATTTTTCTTCTTCTGCGTTATTATAGACCGCATGACAGACATTGGATCATGTGGGAGTTTTATTTGTCAAGTACGCAAGAGACAGGTTATTGACAGTGAGTACATACGTGTCTGTTGCTCACTTATTTATATCACATGACTCGTCGTTGTGTTAAAGAAATTGCAGCCGGAGTAACATGCGCATGGGATCCTTCATAATTATATATGCCGACTTCAAATAGTAAATTTGATGCGGAGGATATTGTATTAATCTGCCGTAAGAGCACGATGTAAGACCTTGCACGATGTATCGATCTATTCTGTTTCAAAGTCTTGCTTGATTTTGAGATCAAGCATGCAAAAAGTACATTTTCAAGGGTGCGGTAGGAATCATCTACAAGTTTCGTAGTTATCTGACTTATCTCTAACTCGTGGCTTTATATCTCCGGTCATGATATATGGTAATTTGATTGCCTAATGACATTTTTTCAAAGCAAGCTCATCACATATTTGTACAAAATTTTGTTTACTAAAAATAGAATATAGACACTCCAGTTTTGCGTACCGACTGTGTTGTTATAAATGCATGACTCTAATTATTGTTATAAATGCTCGAGTTTAATTATTATTATTATTATTATTATTATTATTATCTGCAAACCTCTTATAATAAATGGAGAAGTTTTATATATACTCCCTCAATTTCTTAATACCCTTATATTTTGTTTGTCACCAAACTTCCATCTATACCCTTCCTCATTAATAATAAATAAAAATCAAATAAGAATTAACTATTTGTAAAGGGAGAACTGTATGTTTATTGATTGATAGAGAGGCCTTTATATATGCATTACAATGAGTATCCCGATAAATCAGAGATTCCTTATCTAATATAGAATCAACTATACTAGTCTAATTAGGTCAAGACACATCTAGGAAGTTACGGAAATAACCTTCCTACAACACTCCCTCTTGTGGCGAGTGCCTAATGTCTTCATGGTCCTTACCATGTTGCCTCACTAAAACCTTGCCAGCAAAACAAAAACTTCTTGGGTAAAAATAAAATGCATGGACGAAGGAAAAAGAGCACAACACACCAACACTACACTTGCGAATAACATGTGATGTAGACTCCCCCTGATGTCTAACAAACTTAGAGCTCTGATATATGGCACATGCCTAGGCTCTTCACATGCTTCACATGCATAGATTTTCCCAAAGACTTGGTAAACAAATCTGCAACATTTGCCTCTGAACTCACTTGATTAACTTGGATGTTCAGGAATTCCTGTTGTTGCACATTGTAAAAGAACTTAGGCGATATATGCTTAGTGTTATCACCTTTGATAAAACCTAACTTCATCTGCTCAATGCAGGCAGCATTATCTTCATAGATACACGTAGGTTTATCGGTGGTAGACACTAGTCCACACGAATCACGAATGTGGCGAATAACTGATCTTAGCCAGACACATTCTCTAACAGCCTCATGGAGGGCAATGATCTCTACGTGATTCGATGAAGTAGCAACCAAAGTTTGCTTGGTTGATCTCCAGGATATCGCTGTATTTCCCATGGTAAAAACATAACCAGTTTGGGAACGAGTGATGAGTGCCGAAGCACCTCACAAAGATACCTTATTTACTACTCCGGTATATCAATGTAATATGGTAAATAAGGGTTGTCGAACACAAAGAACTGGTGACAATAATTCTTAACGAAGTAATTAAAAGCTGACAGACTCGACCTAACTACACTAACAAATTTCGAACTCAAGATTTACTCAACCAACAGCCACGAAATTTTGACACAACAAACTAGACTCAGTGGCGGACTACCACGTAAAATATGAGGGTGATCGGAGTTGATTTGGGTACCGAAACAATTCGGTGAACCACTGCTGCCTGCAGAAAATCAATGCTGAAAATAAATATGTTTATGAATGCAAGTGAGTTTAACTATATGATTAAAGGGTTAAGAGGAATGCAATCCACCACCGTCATTCCATCTACTTAACACATGCTTAACCGTAGCACACATATCCAACGAATGAAAGTTCCCAGGAAGAGCCGATCGCTAGATCATTGGTCCACATCCTATTACCAATTCCTTATGCATACATGAGTTTGTCGCTAGACCGCCCCCATGTCTATCCCTCTATTGAACCTATAGTCGCTAGACTCCAAGGTTTACAAAGAAGAAAGCATTACGTTCTAGAAAAGGTTTGAGAAGCTACAAGGGTTCACAGGTACATGGTCGTGTCCTGCTCGTCCTATGGATTTCAATCTCCTGACGAACTAATCTATCCAGGGTGTCACTCTAGAGAATCTGGTGGAAGAAATTATCTTCAGTCGCCCGTATCTCATAACAATAGAATTCTAGCATGCATACTAAGTTGTACACCAAAGCACACAAACAAGAATCCAACAATGAACCACATAGAGAAAGAAACCTCAATCGAATGAATATGCAAACTAGGTTAAAGTGTATATATTAAGTGAACTTCATGTACGGGGCTTCAAGCAGCCCCTTAACAAAGGTATTTAGCTACTAAAAGTCATAGCATATTTATCTAAACAAAACATGAAAGAGTATACAGATGGATGGAGAAGAAGAACTCGGTCTCTTTTCTCTTTTTGTGTTCGGCTGCTCCTCCTCCTTGCGTGAATTCCCCTCGATTGATAGGGTTTTCCTCTCTTTTAATCCTTGCTGCCCGTGCCTCTCTCTTCACATCATGGCTGCCGATTAAACCTAGCTAGGCTTAATTAACCAGCCCATCTCCACCATCACGTGCAGCCCACATGCTCCACTTAATTATGCTTTCCTCCTTAATTAGCTAAAGCTAGGCTTCCTCTCCATGATATGCCCACTTATATTATTTAAGCCATTTTTCTTTATTTTCTCCAAATACCTATAAGACAAATAAACAAAATTAAAATACTCAATTAATAACAATAAACTAAATATAGGGATTAAATTAAATACCAAATAGTCGCATAAATATGCGCCTATCAAAGACTTGGTAAACAAATCTGCAACATTTGCCTCTGAACTCACTTGATTAACTTGGATGTTCAGGTCCTGTTGTTGCACATTGTAAAAGAACTTAGGCGATATATGCTTAGTGTTATCACCTTTGATAAAACCTAACTTCATCTGCTCAATGCAGGCAGCATTATCTTCATAGATACACGTAGGTTTATCAGTGGTAGACACTAGTCCACACGAATCACGAATGTGGCGAATAACTGATCTTAGCCAGACACATTCTCTAACAGCCTCATGGAGGGCAATGATCTCTACGTGATTCGATGAAGTAGCAACCAAAGTTTGCTTGGTTGATCTCCAGGATATCGCTGTATTTCCCATGGTAAAAACATAACCAGTTTGGGAACGAGCACGATGTGGATCAGAGAGATCTGCAAAACCAACTAACACGTTGTTGGGAGTCTTTGAGTAAGTGAGACGTCCAGAGAAGGGCACATTTGAATGGCCGGACGCTTCGCCATCATCATCCGCCACGTTACTAGCGCCAGTGGCAGTACCACAACGTACGATGGTACTGTCGAGACAGCCGGAAACGTTGGTGTGAGGAGGGTGATTGGCGGAATTTTCTCTCTTTGTGCTGAAAGGATAGAACAGTCCCAAGTCAATAGAACCTTTCAAGTAACGAAACAAATGTTTGATACCGTTCCAATGACGATGCGTAGGCGCTGAGCTAAATCTAGCCAGTAAGTTCACAGCGAAAGCAATGTCTGGTCTAGTGCATTGTGCCAAATACAAAAGTGCCCCAATCGCACTCAAGTGTGGGCCTCTTTGGGACGGAATGGAACCTTGCTTACATCCAAACTACGAACGATCATGGGAGTAGACAACGGCGTACATGTATCATGTTGAAACGCTTGAGCATCTTCTGCGTATAAGCAGACTGGTGAACCAGAATACCCTTGGTTCTATGCTCTAACTCAAGTCCTAAACATAACTTAGTCTTCCCAAGATCCTTCATCTCGAACTCAGATTTCAAGAATGAAACTGTCTCTTCAATCTCACTTGAAGTACCGATGACATTCATGTCATCAACATAGACAGCTACAATAGCAAATCCAGAGTCGGTCTTTCTAATGAACACGCATGGGCATAACTCATCGTTCTTGTAACCCCTCCGAATCAAGTATTCACGTAGGCGATTGTACCACATCCTTCCGGATTGTTTAAGTCCATACAGTGAACGTTGCAGCTTAACTGCATAACCACTCCGTGGTTTAGAGTCTTTTGATTTGGGCACATGAATTCCTTCAGGAACTCTCATCCGTATCTAGATCCCCATATAGATACGCTGTAACTACATCCATTAGTTGCATACTCAGTTTTTCGGACACTACTAAACTGATCAAGTAGCGGAAAGTAATGATGTCCATTACGGGAGAATACGTCTCCTCGTAGTCAATACCAGGACGCTGCGAGAAGCCTTGCGCCACAAGTCTTGTCTTATATCGCAAGATCTCATGCTTCTCATTGCGCTTACGAACAAAGACCCACTTATGTCCGACAGGTTTAACGCCTTTAGGGATCAATTCAACATATCCAAAGACTTGCCTTTTGTCTAATGAGTCAAGTTCTCCCTGTATTGCTTCTTTCCACTTCGGCCAATCTGCTCTTTGTTGACATTCAGTCACTGAGCGTGGTTCAACTTCGTCGTCATGAATGATCTCTTGTGCGACGGAATAAGCATATATATCATCGACGTGTGTGGAGGCTCTATCCACTAAGAGACACGGGTTATTCAAACTTAGCGAGATTTCTTTGTTCTCTGGAGTCAACATTGGTTCTGTGTCATCCCACAGAAAAGATTCAGTTGACTCATGGACATAACTATAGTCAGAGACAATCTCATGCGATGGATTCGCATCGTCGATGATGAGCGGATTTTGTGCCTTCGCTCGCTTCTTTCGAGGGTTTTTATCTCGAGAATTCTTCGGTCTCCCCCTCTTTCTGGTGGGAGCCGAGGCCGAAGCTGCTGCCCCTTTAAAGTCCATCAGGGCACCGTTGCGATCCGATTCAACAACAGCGACGCCACGGCGTACGATGGCGCCGTCGCTGGCGTCACCCTCACTTGAGGAGATGCCGACGGCACTAGGTCTTAGGGCAACCGAACCGGTCCCGTAATTCGGGACCTCCAACCTTGCCGGTACATTTGCAACAGGTATGTGTGATCTTGTCACTTTCGCAATATCAGTGAAAGCGTCGGGCATCGATTCCGCGACTTTCTGAAAATCGATAATGCGTTGCACTTCAAGCTCACTTTGAGCAGTGCGAGGATCATGAAGAGACAAATCGTTGGGGGCACACCATGTCAATTCCTGACGTTCATTCGGAATGAGTGCATTCCTATCTCCCCCTAACGGCGGGAAGTGTGTCTCTTCAAAGTGACAATCTGCGAATCGCGCAGTAAATAGATCCCCGGTGGTTGGTTCTAAGTAACGGATTATCGTTGGCGAATCATAGCCAACATAGATGCCTAAACGTCGTTGTGGACCCATTTTGATACGCAAAGGAGGCGTAATTGGCACATAAACTGCACAACCGAAAGTACGTAAGTGCGATAGATTGGGTTCAAAACCAGTTACCATCTGGTAGGCACTAAACGCATTGTTGGCAATGGGTCGAAAACGAATATGCATCGCTGCATGCAGTATTGCATATCCCCAAACAGAAACTGGTAAATTGGTTCTCATAACCAATGCCCTAGCCACTAGCTGGAGTCGCTGAATGATGGCTTCTGCAAGGCCGTTTTGAGAATGAACATGAGGAACATGGTGTTCGACTTCAATCCCAATGGACATACAATAATCATCAAATGCTTTGGAGGTAAACTCGCCAGCATTATCCATCCTAATAGATTTGATAGGGTGGTCAGGGTGGTTAGCCCTTAACTTGATGATTTGAGCTAAAAGCTTGGCGAATGCAGCATTTCTTGTGGACAACAACGCGACGTGTGACCAACGCGTCGACGCATCAACCAGCACCATAAAATACTTAAATGGGCCGCATTCTGGTTTGATTGGTCCACAAATATCACCTTGGATTCGATGTAAGAATGGTATATTATCAGTTGAAGCTTTGGCGAATGAAGGGCGAGCATGCAATTTAGCAAGCGAGCAAGCCTTACAAAATGAGCGATGGGCATTGGAAATTGCCGTTGTGGCATAAGAGGACACATGTGGTGACGCCCCATGTCCCTGTGAAGGGTGGGACGGCACGACGTGCGGCGTAAAGGCCACGTCCTCATCTGCCAGGTGCGCGGCCCCGAAACCCTGTGAAGGGGGGGGGGCGGTGGCGAGTGTGGCTTTAAGGCCACAGTCTGGCGAGGAGCTTGGCTCCTGCGTAGATCACGATGTTGAGTCGCGGTAAGAGGTTCTTCCAATCTCTTTTTCGACTTGAAAAATGGATGTCCATGGGAGTTCTTTCGAATCCGGATCATCATATCACGGCCAGGGTGGCCTAGTCGAGCATGCCAAAACTTATAATCATTAGTGTCACAAAAATTGTCAGTGACAGCATATGATTCGAAGACACGGGCTGTAGTGAGATATAAGCCATTGTCTTCAATGCACGGCATCTTCTCTAAGATACGGCGGCAGCCGTGTTCTTGAGAAGTAATGCATAAGTATTCTTCACCATTCTCAGCATAGGTATCCAAGTGATAACCGTTGGCACAGATATCCTTAAAACTCAGCAGGGTTCGATTTGTTCTCGGCGCATAGAGAGCATCAATGACATTGATAACAGTACCATTTGGTAACATAAATTCAGCGGATCATCGCCCTTTGACAACCGGCGAGGTACCTATCAATGTTGTCATAGATGAGCGATACGGTATTAAATCCGTAAACAACTGCCTATTCCTTAGAATAGTGTGGGTAGTTCCACTATCAGCTAGACACTCAACTTCACCGCGAGACATCTACAAAGAGACGAAAACTTGGGTTAGTTTCTCGCGGGACACAGTCTAATCACTACGCCGTAGGATAGAGAAAGAAAGGGGATGAGAATCCCATCGGGTGTATCACATGGCATTTGGATTTTATAACTTCGACTAAAGTCGGAAAGTGCAAGGTTGAATGTTACATAACCAAGCAATCATCATCAGAAACCAAAACGAAACCTAGGTTTCGCACATTGTGGTGTTGACCACCTTTGGTAACTGGAATAAAATGAGGTCTAGCCTCCTAGGATCGGTGTGAAAACACCTCTCGGGCTGCACACTAGCCGAAGCTGTGGATGTCAAAGACACATGGTGTCGTGGCACCAGAGTGTGGCGGATGCCGAGCCTACTTCACCTTAATGAGCCGATGGCGGCCCGTTCGCCACCCCCTTTTTTTATTATTAAGGGATTGAGTGTAAGTGGGATTATAAGTCCAAAATATAGAGCCTATGTGACCCAAAGATGGCGTCACAAGAACCACGTGAGTTGTTAATACACGAATGTGATTGCATAAAAACATAAAATTTCTCACGATATGGGAAAACAAAGAAATTTTATTAAGTGCCAACATGAATACATCAACTTCTAATTCCAAAATAAACAGACTAACTAGAGTCATAAAAACATAGCGAGTGCCATTACAATACTTGATAAACTAGAAAAGCCATAGGCTAGTCAAAATCTGGGACATCAAGAGTTTGTGGTTGCGCCTTTGGAGAATCCACATGATGAGCATAATTTGCTTCAATCATCTCGTCCTCAGCATAATTGCTTTCTTCGGACAGAAACTTCTTGTATTTCTTGTAGGCATTTAACATCTCCTTACTAGCTCGACAATCGCGATTGTAGTGTTTGGAGGAACCACACTTAGCACGGAGCAAATTGAGCATTCTGGTTATTGCTATGAGGTCTAGGAGGGTTTGGTACTGGACCTAGACAGGGTCCGTGGCCAGTCCGGCCTCCCCCTGAAGGTGGTGCGTATTCGCCACCTTCTCGCCTCCAAGTGTTGGAGCGTCGTGTCACATTATTTCCAGCATTCTGATTTCTTCCACGTACCGGATTGTACGGGGTATGGCGGCCTTTATTTTTCTGCTTTGAAGCCTTCCCATAATGAGCCTGTGGTGTTGGAATTGGCTTTGTACCAACAGGTCTCTGGCTACTATTGAGCCTAATCTCAGAATGGCGTTCTTTTTTAGCCAATATTGCCACAAGGTCAGCGAATGATCTGATTCTGCCTTCATCAACTGAGATCTTATACTGATGTCCGAGGACATCGTAGGCCATGGGGAATGTGTTAAATGTCTTCTCCAGAAGATCTTTATCGGTTTTGATGATGCCAACCGTGCCAAGATCCGCCTGTAGACTAATCATATCCTGATTGTATTTGTCTACTTTGTCATAATCTGAGAAACGGATTTGTTCCCATTTAAGGGTGAGCTCTGGAAGAAGCATGTCATGGACATTGTTAAATCGCTGCTGGAGCGTGTCCCATAAAATTTTGGGATCTTTTACCGACAAATATTGTCGCTTCAGAGTCGGGTGGATATGGCGCCTCAAATACATGAGGGCCTGAGCCTTGGCATGGTCCCCAAAAGGGGTGGTGGTGGTTGCATCAGTCAGAAGTGCTGGAAAGCCTTTGCTTTGGAAAGTAATTTCAACATCGGAAACCCATCGATGGTAGTCTTTGCCTTGAAGATCCAAGATCTCAAAATCAGGGCGTGACGGTGACGACGACGATATCTACAAGATAATGAAACGTCGGATTAGTATCGCTTTAAGCAGATACTATCAAGTATAAATTGGAATTAGAAGGGATATATTCGGTCACATGAAAACTAGTTTCGATGAGAAATTGTTTTTCTTTTGATGCATAAACTGGTGGTTCCATACCGCACCTTCAAACAGTGGCGTACTCAGACATCCACATAAGCATCTTTTTTTTATTTTAATTTCCCTTTCAACGTGATTCCCCCAGGACCATCACTTAAAACTGCCGGGGTGATGAAATCCCCATTCTAGGTCTCATCGGCGATATAAGAATGGCCGGAATCGGAGTAGAAGAAAGGCTAATAGCGCCCGATATAATATATCTATAGTTCAAAAGCAGGAACTTTTATAAAATTTACCTTTTGATCAAAGGAACGAGAGCGTAAAGCTTGTTCTTTGATTCTTGTTTGATTCTCGATCCGCTTCCGACGCAAGTAATCTGGCGGAGCTATCTTGAAAAGTTGATGGCGAGCGAATAGGCTGGCGAGCCAAGCGAATGGGCGAGTTGGCGGGCGAGCGAGCAGATTGGTGAGCGCGCGGGCCGGTTAGCGATTAGGCTGGCGAGCGCGCGGGTTGCGGCCTAGGAGAGACCGAGAAAAAAGGGGGGGCGCACGGGTCCCGAGGAGGGAGGTGCGGCCGACGGAAGGGATGGAGGAGGAGGAAAAAGTTATTAGGGTTTTTCTAGGGCTCAGGGAGGTCACGTGCTGATAACATGTTCAAGGAGAAAAGATAATAGGGAGAACTGTATGTTTATTGATTGATAGAGAGACCTTTATATAGGCATTACAATGAGTATCCCGATAAATCAGGGATTCCTTATCTAATACAGAATCAACTATACTAGTCTAATTAGGTCAAGACAAATCCAGGAAATTACGGAAATAACCTTCCTACAACACTATTTAATATGTTCAAGGCTAAATTTTCCCCTTATTTTCATACATGATGAGAATCAAATATGATTTTGAACGTGAATGACTAATTATTTCATATAAGAACTAAGAAACAACTAAATTGGTTAAACTGTGAGAGAGGTTATATTTATTTTTGCATACATGAATACATAAACAATTACTTTAGTTAACAACGAGATTGACATATTATATACCGATTCCAGTATTGTTCATGATTATATATATCATGTAGACATTGACAAATATCGAATCTCTTAAAATATCGAAGAACAACTGAGATAAAAAAAAATCAAGTCATTATATCTTTACTTAAGTGTAAAGAGAAAGTAATTAGAAATTACCTTATAAATCTGTGGTTGATTTTATTAATAATCAATGATACAATTAATTAAAATAAAAGTAGTAAAGAAATAATAAAATTTATATGCATCATTAGATTTATTTTGTTAAATATTTTCTTATTTATTTATGACGAGGGGCATAGTGGAATTTTGATGATAAAATTGGACAAAAAAATACAAGCAGTGTATATGATTAATTAATGGAGTGTATATAAAATTTCTCTAATAAATGGGGTGTGAATAGATAAAAAAAGAAGTTTCGATTCATAGCTAAAAAAATGGCACTTAGACATCTTTACTTAATGCACCTCCAAGTTACATTTTACAAGAACTAAAATGTTATTTACACCTCCCTAATTTTTTCAAAATACCCAAAATCTAATTAAATCAATTAAAAGAATTTTCTTATAGAATATTCATCTCACACCTCCAAAATCGGTAATTAAACATGCTTCAATTTTTGAAAATTTCCTAATTATATTTTACTTTGGAATTTCATCTCAAGAAAATCTATTGCTCTAATGATCTGAAATTTCAATTTTTTCTCTTGATCAATTTTCATTAGCCAAAAATTATCATCTGGATCTTTATTTTATTTTTTCTTCTTCGTTGAGAAAATATGAGTTTTTGGTTTAATTAAAATTTATCATTTTGCTTTGTTTGCTCGTGAATTTGCTCAAATATCATGGGTACCGTGTGCTAATCCATTGACAACCTATACAATTAGTTTTGAGTTCTCCATTGAATTTTAGCCTTAATTAGAAGATATTATCTTTGTTCCTCCTCAAGATCAGATTGGAAACAAATTAAATAGAATAAAAATGGAATGGATTTGGAAATATATTCTCTATTTTCTCTCTTTAATTTGTGAAAAATATTTTACAAAATATTTTTGAAAATATAACAGAACAGTAATTTCACATGGTTTGACAAACTCAATACAAACTTGAAAAAAGATGAGCTCCCTAAAAAAAAGTGTGTATAGAAAAAAAAAATGTGTGTATAGCACCACCCAATTTTTAAATATTTTAGAGGAATTTCTATCAAAATTTTGAATTTGGACTAACAAAACCTCTTCTCTTAACAAGTCGTTTACACCATTCATGCTTTCCTGCCGATATGGTTCCTTTAGTTGAGTTTTGGCACACAAACGACTAGAACCTCAGGCCAGCGGCGGACGCACGAAGGGGCCGCGGGGGGTTGGGGGGGGGGGGGCGCACTCAAGTTTAGACATTTGGCAACTGACTAGCATTTTTTTTAATAATAGATAAGCCCAGCAGCCCAGCAGTCCGATTCAAAGTGGAGACTAGCAGCTTAATCACTCCACCTTAATCTCTTTTCCCTTCTCTCTATTTTGACAGAGACTCCTTCCTTGAAAAATCCGGAGCCCGGAGACCTCACCATTGGAGTAGTGACAGCCGACAGCTGTGCTAGGAGGAGGTGAGGAGCTGTAGCTCGACTCTTAGCCGGAGACCTCACCAATTCACTATCTTTGTTTCTGGAAATCAACGAGGTAGTGATCCTACCTCTTTCACTCCTACTTGAGTTGGTTGTGATCGGAGACATTCAACATGTTTGATTATTTCTGTCTTTATTCTCCGATCAATTCAAGTTATTCAACATTTCAACGTGTTTGATAATTGATATGTCATATGTGAGTAGATTAAATGATTCTCTTTAATCCTTATTAAAATTACAGATCTGAAAGATCATAGAACATGGAGAGATTCTTCAAACGAAAATCATCATATTTGTCCTCACCACTAATACACTATGAAAGATCAAAACAGAGTTGTATTGAAATTAATTTGGGTGATCTTTCTTCTGATCCTAGACTAAGGATTAAAATTTCAGAGTATCATCCTAATCTCAGGGATTAAATACGAAGGGAATATCTGCTAAGAGGCTCATGTGGGCCTAAAGATCATTTATTTGTCCAAACACAAAAAGGAGAAAGCAAACGGAGGTTTGTTTGTGCTTGGTTTGATGAATTCTCAAATTGGTTAGAGTATAGTGTCTCCTAAAAATGCAGCATGTTGTTTGTGTTGCTATCTATTCAAACCAAATATTGGTGAGCAAGGTGGAGGTGATGCTTTTACTGAAATTGGTTTTCAAAATTTTAAGAAAAAAGACAGATTGGATGCTCATGTAGGGAATCACAACAGTGTCCACAATCAAGCAGTGCAAAAATGTGAAGCTCTGATGAATGAAAAGCAGCATATTCGGAATATTATCCGTCCATTTGTACATCAATCTCGATCAGATTATCGAGTACGATTAGGAGCATCAGTTGATTGCATTCAATTTCTCCTAAGATAAGGGCTTGTCTTTCGTGGTCATGACGAGTCGGAGAACTCAAGCAATCAAGGTAACTTTCTTCATCTTTTACAATTTCTTGTTGATCAGAATGAGGAAGTGAGAGCAGTTGCATTAAAGAATGCTCCTGAGAATCTTAAATTGACATCACCTATGATTCAAAATGACTTAGTAAATGTTGCTTCTGTGAAAACTACAAACTCTATTGTTAAGAATATGGGTAATGTTTTTTTCTCTATTCTTGTTGATGAATCTAGGGATGTATCCGTAAAGGAGCAGATGACTGTTATTTTTCGTTATGTAGATAAAAATGGGTGTGTCATTGAATCTTTCATAAGCATTGAACATGTTCCAAGTACCACTGCTATGTCACTAAAAAAAGCTATAGATGCATTAATTTCTAAGCATGGACTAAGCATCTCTAGGCTATGTGGTCAAGGTTACGATGGAGCAAGTAATATGAGTAGAGAACTCAATGGTTTGAAGACACTTATTTTGAAGGAGAACCAGAGTGTTTTTTATGTTCATTATTTCGTGCATCAGCTTCAATTAGCTCTTGTTGGTGTGGCTAAGAAACATGAAATTGTAGATGCTTTCTTCACAGTAGTTGCTAGTGTTGTAAATATTATTGGGGCATCTTCTAAACGTCGGGATATTCTTCGAGAAAAGTAAGCTCTCAAAGTTGTTGAGGCACTTAAAATTGGAGAACTTACAAGTGGAAAAGGACGTAATCAGGAAACTGAAATTAAGCGTGCAAGTGACACGCATTGGAGCTCACATTATGATACTCTTATAAGCTTTACTGTCATGTTTTCTTCCATAATTGATGTGTTGGATGAAATAGCATATGATAAAGTTAGTTCTGATCAGAAGCATGAAGTATATATATCTTTGAAATTGCTGCAATCATTTGATTTTATATTCAGTTTGCATTTGATGAGAATCATACTTGGCACCACTCATGAGTTGTCTCAAGCTGAGAGAGAGAGAGAGAGAGAGAGAGAGAGAGAGAGAGAGAGAGAGAGAGAGAGAGAGATCTACAAAGAGATGATCAGGACATAATGAATGCTATAGAATTAGAGAAAGTATGCAAGAGAAGACTGCAAACTATGAGGGAGAGTGGATGGTTTTCTTTGTTAGAGGAAGTTGTTATCTTTTGTGGAAAAATGAATATCAGTATTCCAAATATAGATGATCAATATGTATGTCCGGGAAAATCAAGGCGTAGAGCTCCAGAAATGACAAATATGCATTACTATCGTTTTGACTTCTTTTGTGCAGTGATTGATTTCCAACTTCAAAAGTTAGACAATTGTTTTAATGAGGCTAGTACTGAACTTCTTCTTTGTTTGGCATATCTAAGTCCTAATTATTCATTTGCAGCCTATGACAAGCAAAGTTTGATGCGTCTTGCTCAGCTTTATCCTCATGATTTTTCTACCTCAGAGTTGTTATTACTAGAAAGTCAGTAGGAGACTTACATTGAGGACATGCGATCTAATGACAAGTTTCAGGAATTACAAGGGATTGTTGGTCTTGCAAATAAACTAGTTGAGAGAAGGAAACATAAGACATATCATTATGTTTTTTTACTTATTACTTTGGCACTAGTACTTCCTGTTGCAACGGCCTCTGTTGAAAGAGCTTTCTCTGCCATGAATATCGTGAATAATCGAATCCGCAATCGTATGAGAGACCAATGGATGAATGATTGTTTTGTTGTATATCTTGAGAATGATATATTCAATTTCATTGATAATGAGTCTATTATTCAGCGGTTTCAAAAGATGGCACCTCGTAGGGGACAATTGTAGATGATTCTAATTAAATGACTACATTTTGTTCTTACTATTCTAGTGTTTTGCTTAGCTGAATCTTTTGTGGTATATATTGAACTTTATTTTTACAAGTTGAAGGGCAGAGAATGTTAGTCTGTAATCTTTTACAACTTGTATGAATTGATAATTTTTTTGCTTCTTTGCCTCTATGTCTAAGTTCATCTTTTTTATTTATTTACATGACACAAAACATGTTTTTTTGTTAGATTCTTTTGTTTCTCATTTGTTTCATAGTTTTGTGTACTATTGTGGCTTTAGTGCAAATATGTCTGTTTCTGCACAAACCCGTAGGCCTAGTGGAAACTGATGAATCTAGATGTGATCTCCTCCTGCGAACCTGCAGACTAAGGGGAATACCGGGCGGGCCGGTCTTCTCCTCTCCGATGTCTAAGTTAGTACAGTTGGGATGAATAGATAACTTAATGCAGAATGATAAGCAGTTGGAGAGATCAGTTACCTATTAAAGAGGGTAGTTGAGACCCTTATATAGGTGGTCGAGCGTGAGGTCTGGTCTTACTCTTCAATGTGGGACTGGTTTCTTTCTGTTCGTACATAAAAGGGCAGTTCTGGTGGTCTGTTCGGCAGGCTGGCATCCCCGGTTCCCGGGCCCCTAGTCACAAGGTAGACTGCTGGGCCTCGGGTCCGGGTGCTGGTGATCCTGCTCCGGGCCTCAGTCCGGCCCCAGGCATGCTGGCTGCGGGTCTGTGGGCCTGTGTAGCCCCTCTGTGGCTACTGTCAACAAGTCCCCCAAGTTCACGGTCAAGTGCAATCTTGAATGGGGACTTAATATGTCTCGCTCCTGTCCCGCAGACCCGCAGGGTTACCGACCCAATGGTGCCCAGTCCCCAAAGTCCGATTGAAGATTGGGCTTGGCCGGGCGTTCGGGCAGAAAATGCGTGGTGATGTGAGTACCTATTAGTGATGACGTGTGACAGTTATGAGTATGTTTGCAATAATAATGGTATTGTGCTCAAGTGTCGTCATGCCATGAGTATGGGACGGGGTGAAACCCGGACGAGTGCATGGGATGATGATGTGGCGTTGAAATCAGCCATGCAATGAATATGGAGCGGGGTGAAACCCGGACGAGTGCATGGGATGATGATGTGGCGTTGAAATCAGCCATGCAATGAATATGGAGCGGGGTGAAACCCGGATGAGTGCATGGGATGACAATGTGGCGTTGAAATCCGCCATGCAATGAATATGGAGCGGGGTGAAACCCGGATGAGTGCATGGGATGACAATGTGAGGACTCGACCGGTGGACTGCCATGTCGGAACGAGTCCCCCAGTAAAATTTCTGCCAACGGTGGGGCAGGTCGAGGAGTAGCCCGGTGGTTCGGCCCAGCTTGTGCTGGAATAAGCGTGGGGTAATGTGTCTGCGGGGAGATTTGTTCTGTGTTTTAGAGAAACAATCTGCCTGGTGGGGTGGCGTAGAGATAACAAGTCTCCCATGGATCCCCATATTTATCACAGTTCAGTGTGATGCAGGGTTTTTAGCCTGCTGGAAGAGTTTGCATGTGTTAGAGGTAAACTCTCCCGGGTTTATAAAGCCCATGTGTTTGAAGCCTTGAGTTGTTGCTGGCTTGTCCTTGCCCGTAAGGGCGAAGGAAAGTGACTAAACCGGTAGAATGCCTGGCTCTTGGGGAAGTGGGGGGGCTGGACGCCTCAGTTCTCGCCCCTATCTCCCTTAACTGCCGCTTGTAGGCGGGACAAGTGGCTAACATGCATTTAAGGAGAAAGCCCATCGGTCCAATCAGTTATGATGGCGTGGGGATTTTATCGATGCTGGGACATGTGTCAGTAGAGAGCGATCTGAGATGGAGGGCCTGGATTCGCAGGCGTTTGACTTGCCCCGATTGAGTATTGGGGGGATTACAGGGGTGCCTAGGGCATCGGACCCATCTATAAAAAGGGCTCATTTGTCTTCATTGTTTGTTGTTTTTGCTCTTGGCTCAGAGAGAAGAAGAGAAGGTTGGAGAAGAATCCGGTGAAAGTTCTGTGAAGGTACCTCGCACTATCCGTGCTTCAGGCGTTCTGGTTCTTGCCAACTATTGCTCGGTGTTTTCCCAGGACTGACTTTCCTCAGTTGTGCATAGTAATCGGTAAGTCTCGCCTTCTTTGCTTCGTGTGTTTTTTTTTTTTTTTGCTGGGGGGGGGGGGGGGGGGCTCTGTCGCCAACGGGTGAGTTGTTTTGAGCGGGGCATCTGCGGCAGATTTGGGGAGCAGCCGCAGAGAGCGTTGTTTTAGCTTGTTGCTGACCAGCGGTGGGGTTTTGTTTTCCTCCCTCTAGGTTAAATGGCTTCTGGGAGCTCTGATGGGACTTCCGAATCGGCCGACAGACGTCCTGCGGTGGACGATGAGGAGAGGTTGGAGGATTGGCTTGGCTCGGATTCCCCGGAGTCCGAAGCTGCTGCCCGCTCCCGGGGCAGGGTCTCCTCGTCCTGGTCTCTGGGGCGTGAGGGCATCCCGCACGGGGTACGCTTTCCTGGTACTTCGCCCGTGAGTTACACTATCGGGAGTGGGGAAGGGGCTGTAGTGTGTGATGAACCGGAGGGTACTATGAGCCCTGCAGAGATTGTCGCCTTCCGGGAGACGTGGAATATCCCTGATGAGGTGAAGTTACGGCCACTGAATCTCAGAGAATCGGCTTGTAACCCGGAGGCGGGTTGGGTTGCTGTTCACGGAGACAAATTTCATCATGGGTTCTCCCTTCCGCTGCCTGACTTTGTGCAGTACATGCTCAGTGCCCTGCATGTGTTTCCTGCGCAGCTTCCCGGAAACCAGTGGAGGCAGCTGCTGAGCCTTGGTTGTCTGTACGAACTGTCCGGGATGAGCATGCCGACCGTAAATGAGTTTCGGGCGTTGTACAAATTGTCTTTCTCGAAAAAGAAAGGGTGTCGGGGTTGTCTTACCTTTAGCGCCTGACACTTTCAGCCTATCATCACCCACCTGTCTTCCTGGGTGGACAATAACTGGAGGAATAAGGTGGTGATGGCATGTGGGAAGTGGCAGAAAAGGATGAGGATGTACCGGGTTCCTGGTGTCTTCCAGCCCCTTGGTGACCAATCGTTCGTACTGTCCGAGTTGGAGTGAGATAGGATTACGACGATACTCGGGTGCTGGGACGATCTTGAGCGAAGCTCCTACAACTTCATACGGCGGGAGGTGTTGGAGTACTGTTGTCTCGAGCGGGATCCCGGTGTGTAGCAGGGTTTTAGTAGTGACGTTCCCGCTGACTGAGTTGATACTAACCCTTTGTTTGTTCTGCAGGTGCATCTTCTCGGACGGTCGTCAAGCCCGGTAACACACTATCCATGGACGGTGAGGACCTTGTCTCGAGGTTGAAGGAGAAAGGGGAGGCCGTTTCACGGACCTCGGTGGATCGGGGGTCTGGCCGGCTTACCATTCATGCCGAATCGATGGCCTTGGATGTTGCGGATGACGCCTACATCCTAAGGCGTGTGAAGACTCATCCCGCGGCACCCTTTGTGGACCCGGAAAGGGCAAGACCACCGGAGGGCCACCAAAGGTTCCTGGTGGGACGGATAGGATTCCGTACCGACCGGGATCGGTCTCGCTTGTCACCAGGGTCTCTTTGACTGGCGCACAATCTTCTTCACCGGTCGACCTGGGTGAGAAGAGGCGGAGGATCATGGACGTCCCTTCATCCACGCTGGTAACGCTGACCGGCCGGTCGTCTAGTGAGAACTTGGCGAAACGGCTCAAGTTGACCAGCGGTGCGACGAGTCCTGCTAGGGACAGGGCCGCTGCTACTTCAAGTTCTGCCGGTCAGCAGAGTAGCCCCGCTCCTGTGGAGGAACAGAGGAGGGGAGGTCCGGAGAGTCCCTTCGTCCGGAACCTGGTGGAAGATGTGGCTGGCCTTGGTCTGGATAGGCCTGGGGCCGCTGGAGCCCTATCGGGGGAGAATCGCCAGAAGAGCAAGGAGTCGGTCCTCCGGGTAAGAATTGTTTGGTGCTACGGTACCGCTCATAAACTTCTGCCGGGTTTCGTTATTTTTGTTGTTTGTTTAACCGGCTCCCTGTCGTTCTGTAGCTGTTGTACAATCTGTACCAGCCGGACCCGAGTGAGGAGCTGCCGGAGTTGAAGAGGTAGGTGGCCGCTCTGACAGGAGCTCGTGAGCGCCTGGAGGCTGAGAAGTCCAAGCTTGAGCGGGAGAAGGTCAGACTGGAGGAGAGGGCCAAGAGGCAGGTGGCCAAGCTAGAGGGCCAGGTCCGGAGACTCGAGGAGGAGAAGGAGCGGGCTGAGGAGGAGAGGGCCGAGCTGGAGGCCAAAGTGGATGAGCTCCAGGTGCAAGCTGCCGCTGCGCGGGCCGCCACCGCCGCTGCGGTTGGAGAAGAAGACCCGGAGCTTTTCCAGCGGGTTATCCAGAAATATCACTATAGTGATCAGTTTTTGGAGTTCCTGGAGAAGGTTAGGGAGTCGGGTATCGCTGATGCCTACGTGGAGTGGGAAGAGAAGGGGTGCCTGGATACCTCGCGAATGCCGAAGGCGCGGGCCGATGATGATTCTGGTGGGCAGCTGGCAAAGGAGGAGCAGCCGGAAGGGGAAGGATGGCTTCAGCCATCTGAACACATTAGAGAGGATGCGGCGGCTCCATCTGAGGAAGCCGGTGGACAGGCTAGGCCCGCTGAGGAGGAAGACGTGGCTCTTTTTTTGTTTGCCGTCTCTTTTTTTTTTTTTTTTTTTTTGGTGCCTGCCTTTGGATATATATTTTTGTACCGGTGGTTTGCCTTGGATTTCTCTCAAAATAGTTGGCATACATATCTTATAATGTTACGTTGGTTGAACCGTTGGTATGCCAAACTGACTGCTTGAAATTTCAAGCACCTAACCCTTCACTGGGTCCGGGCGTGCTTACCAGCCCTGGTTCTGGTCCCGGTCGGGATCTGCCCTTCTTTCCCCTATATACCGTTGAAGCTGACCGCTGCTAACCAACCCCTCCACCACTGTCTTGAGGGCGAAACAATTGTTCGTCCGATGGGTAGCTTCATCGTGGTAGGAGCAGTATTTGCCTGTTCGCACCGGGGTGAGTTTCCCTTTTGGGTACCTGCTCCTTGGCGGTGGGGGAATGATGTTCCCGTTCTCGTGCAAGATGTCCTCGTATGAAGAGGTTAGAGTGGTGAAGACCTCTTGACGTTCTGCTGGCATGACCGCCAGGGGGCGTTCTTGTCGGTACTGCGCCGGCCTGTGCTCGCCCTGGGGTTTGTCAGGATATGGTTTCTACTGCGGCTGGTTCCCCCAATTTCTGCCGAGTCTGCTTGGTTGGGCGACTCGGTTCTCGCTCTGCTGGCTGGCCTTGTTTTCTCGGGGGGCCGGAAGGTGCTCCTCCCGCTTTCTCTTCAGCAGGTGATGCCCATACGTTTCATGATCCGCCTGAACATGCCTGATGGCCATCGCCATTAGCTCATCGTACCCCTGCGGGAGTTCCACCCGTACGGCATAGGAAAATTTTCCTGACCGAAGCCCCTATTTGAAAGCCATATCGGCGATGCCCTTGTCTAGGTTCCGAACCCCGGCCGTCGCCGTTTGCCAGCGGTTAACGAACGTCCTTAGCTCCTCGCTAGGTGCATGTCTGCAATTGAAGAGGATCGTCGATGTCCGGGCTCCTTCGACCCGGAGGATGAAGTGGCCTACAAACCGATCGGCCAGTTGCTCAAACGCCTCGATGGAGTTTGCCGGGAGCTCATAGAACCAGCTGAGCGCCTCTCCAGACAGAGTTTCCTGGAATATGTTGCAGCACACAGCATCGGAGTAGCCCTTGGCGCATGTTTGGGACCGGAAGCTATCCAAGTGTTGATATGGGCAGCCGGATCCTGAGTACGTGAGCTTTAGGGATTTTTGGTTACCAGACCTCCCTGATTCCAGAACCCGGTGCGAGAAGGGGCCCATGCGTTCGTTGAATCACGCGCCTTCCAACGGCCGCGCTGCCCTTCTCTCGTTGGCTTTCATTTGGGCCTTTAGATCCGACACAGATTCGGTGAGTACCTGTAGTGCCCGTGCGGTCGGGGTCATGACTTCATCCTCGAATGAAGCGTGTGATTGCAGGGGTGCCGGCGTACTCTTTGGCAAGGCCGCGCCGCCCGGGGACTCCGCCCCCTTGAGGTCTATGGGTCTTCCGCCCGATGACTGTCCCGCCTCAAGGCGCTGAGGTTGGCCTGGTGCGGGTGCATGTGCCCTTGCCATAGCGGCGTTGCGCTGCTGTCCTCTTTCCAGAGCAGCCACCAGGGCGGCGTTTACTGTCTCCATTTCCTTATACCGGGCATTGGATTTTGCTATACCCCGGTCGCTCTCCGCGCGCAGGCGACCGACTTCTGCTCTCATCGCCTGTATCTCCCCCGCCATATCGTGCCGGTCGGGGCTGTATGCGGTGTCCTGATCGCTGTCACCGAGCAGACTCTCCTCTTTGTCTCTCGGGTCATCCGAGAATGTCAGCGAAAAGCCCCGGTGTGTTGGTTGGTCGCCTTTCACCGGGCCTTTCCCGCGCGTGCTATCGTTGCATGCCCCCGGCGTGCCGTTTTGGCCCCCCATAGCTGTCGTCGTCCTGGTTGTCTTGGCCGGGGCGCTGCTCCCGTACAGCGACCGGGGTAGTAATGAGCACTGGCTCTGGTATGACCCGCTGATCCTCCGTTGCATTTCTTTCCCGCCCCACTTCTGAACTTTCTGCCATTTGGTGATGCCTACGTGACTTTTCTGGGTTCCCACAGACAGCGCCAATTGTTTCTGCACAAACCCGTAGGCCTAGTGGAAACTGATGAATCTAGATGTGATCTTCTCCTGCGAACCTGCAGACTAAGGGGAATACCGGACGGGCCGGTCTTCTCCTCTCCGATGCCTAAATTAGTACAGTTGTGATGGATAGATAACTTAAGCCAGAATGATAAGCAGTTGGAGAGATCAGTTACCTATTAAAGAGGGTAGTTGAGGCCCTTATATAGGTGGTCGAGCGTGAGGTCTGGTCTTACTCTTCGATGTGGGACTGGTTTCCTTCTGTTCGTACATAAAAGGGCAGCTCTGGTGGTCTGTTCGGCAGGCTGGCGTCCCCGGTTCCCGGGCCCCTGGTCACAAGGTAGATTGCTGGGCCTCGGGTTCGGGTGCTGGTGATCCTGCTCCGGGCCTCAGTCCGGCCCCGGGCATGCTGGTTGCGGGTCTGTGGGCCTGTGTAGCCCCTCTGTAGCTACTGTCAACTCTGTCCATGAATGAGTGACATGAAACTTGCCCCCATATATAAAATTTCCTGCGTCCGCCACTGCCTCAGGCCATACCACTTTGCTTGTCAACTTTGTAGGGTTAGACTGAACTTAATCCTAAACTAAATACAAATCCTAGTACTACCTACTCTACCTCGAAGCTTAATTTTGGACACATTAATCTAAATGATAATATTTTTACCCTTGCATGTGCTGCTTCCAACAATATTCTTGTCCGGGTTATGATGCCAAACTAACCGAGTCCTCCAAGAACACCATGAAACAGGTCATCATTCTGCTTCTCTAAATAGGTTACAATGTCTCCTTTTTCTACAGTCAATTTTGGATCTATTAGTAATCAACAATGACTATGCATGCAATAATGAATATAAATATGTTTATGAGCTGCTATAGCCTTTCATGAGACCAACCTCAAAGAGCATGAATTTTTTGTATTAAGGAATTTATTTAGCCTTGGTTTTAAGCCAGCATGCGCAGAACGTCATAACATCGTCTTCTAGTTTGGTGACTAATGATAACCTCCAAAGGACCAAATCAATATTTAAAAAAAAATTAGCAACTCTGCCTACTAAATATTTTTGAACACCGCATCGACTCTTGAATCACCTTTCATCTTCATCAACAAAGACAAACTAGTCTCCCTTCACTCACCGAGTCACTGCATCGAAATGAAGAAAGCCGCAGAGCTGGTGATCATCCCCTGCGCCGGTGTTGGCCACCTCATATCAACCGTAGAATTCGCAAAGCTCCTCGTATCCAGACAGGGACGGATCTTAGTGCATTAAACTCTGGGCTGTAGCCCAGAGAACTTTTATCACATTATTCTAATTAAGTAGCTTAATCATTCTAAATCTCATATGTTATAGATATTAACTCCGGATAATAGCAGTAAAGTCTCCTCATAAATTAAGCAAAAACCAATTCAAATAAATCTCTTGTCAATCAGGAAATAAATTCAGAAAGTTACTTGATTAAATCGGTACCCAAAAGAAGGGAATAACAATGTCTCATTAGGAAAATAAAATCCTTATATGTACTTCTTTTATTATTTAGTGTACCTACAATATTTAGCTAAATTCATGGAGTCAATTGAATCCTTAACGATTATCCAATCTTTAACGATTAAACCTTCATATTCTCGATTAAGATTGATATGATCTTATTTTAATTAGTTAATTTTGATTGCAAATTTTTTTAATTAATATATACACTCATAGTTCGGAGTCTCATCAAGTGATAATTCAACCCAGTCTATTTTGAAATCCTGGCTCCGTCCCTGTATCCAGAGACGACCACCTCTTCATCACCGTCCTCGTCATGAAGACCCCCTTCGACTCCAAAGGCAACGACGCCTGTACAGAGTACTGCATCACACAAGCCTCCGATCGCATCAAGTTCATCAACCTCCCACTGCCCAATGTTGACTTCATCAACATGACCCGTAGCGACTTCCGCAACTCGTTCATCGAAAGCCACAAACCCTACGTCACAAATGCCGTCACCCACCTCCACACTAAAAAAGAAAGAAGTGTAAGTACTAATTTTAGAGATATGAATAGAAGTTCTTTTTTCTTTCTTTCTCTCGTGAAATAGTTATTAGGGAATGTTGTTTCCTCTACTATTTATACATATGTTTCTCTTACATTTCCAACGAATACAGCAATTACGTACACTCTTTTTCTTTATTTTGGAAACATGTTACGCGGCATGTTAAAAGAACGCTGTAGAGATTCGCTGCAACAGCATACCTCTTGTTATGTTCCAGCCAACCTTACAAAATGTCAACTTTCACCATGGGCAAGGCTGGGCATTGTCACATTCGGGCTTTAATAATGCCAAGGATGACTTCAGCACGTAAGGTGTTCGACGTAATGCGTGAGAGAAATGTGGTTGCTCGGAACACGTTGGTTGCGTGCTATGTTCAAACTGAGAGTATGAATGAGATTTGGGTTGAGCAGTTTAGGATGCTTCGTCAGTGGTTGTTAGCATCTAAACTGAAGACGAAGTTTCCATACTATTTACCAACATCGAGGATGAATAAATGTAATGTGTAATTATGTATCACAGGTTACATGAGGAAATATTCAGACTTTGGCGAGGAACCATATTTGGAATCAGAATTTCATCCTGAATGAAGAATATCGACAACTTAGACATGAAGTTCTAATGCTGCCAGGCATTTTCCTCTATACAGGGAGGGAACTTCCATAAAAAAGAAAACAGATTGAAGGGAACAACTTTATTAGGTACCTTTTCATTTATTTGTCACTTAGCAAATTTGAATCTTTTAGTAATATGTTTCGTGTTCCCAAGATTGGACGAATACCTCTGGATGTTACTGATATCTTTTAATAGTTTGTAGAACTGTAAACCGTAGACTAAGGATGACAATAATTTGCCAATCTTTTTGTGTTTCTAATTGTACCTAGCAAAACCTCTTAGTATTGAGATTGAAATTCAACCGACTACATTGATTTTTGAGTTAATTTCAGTTTACTACCTAAAACTTTGGGTCAGGTTTCAGTTTCGTCCTTATTCTTTTAATTTAATCACGTGTGCCCTCTGTTTCTGCACAAACACGTAGGCCTGGTAGAGACAGATGAATCCAAGCGTGATCTCCTGTAAACCTGCTTACTAAGGGGAATACCGGGCGGGCTGGTCTTCTCATCTCCGATGCCTAAGTTAGTACAGTTGAGATGAATAGATAACTTAAGCACGTATGATAAGCGGTTGGAGAGATCAGTTACCTATTAATGAGGGTAGTTGAGGCCCTTATATAGGTGGCCGAGCGTGAGGTCTGGCCTCACTCTTCGATGTGGGACTGGTTTCCTTCTGTTTGCACACCAAAGGGCAGCTCTGGTGACTTCTTTGGCAGGCCGGCGCCCCCGGTCCCCGGGCCCCTGGTCGTAAGGTAGACTGCTGGACCCCGGGTCCGGGTGCTGATGATCCGGTCCCGGGCCCTGGGCCGGCCCCGGGTACACTGGCTGCGGGTCTGTGGGCCTGTTGTAGCCCCTCTGGCGCTACTGTCAACAAGTCCCCCAAGTTCCCGGTCAAGCGCAATCTTGAATGGGGACTTAATGTCTTGCTCCTGTCCCGCAGACCCGCAGGGTTACCAACCCAACGGTGCCCAGTCCCTCAAGTCCGTATTGAAGATTGGGCGTGACCGGGGGTTCGGTCAGAGGAGGCGTGGTGAGTACCTGTTAATGATGATGTGCGACAGTTATGAGTATGTTTGGAATACAAATGGTATTGTGCTCAAGTGTTGTCGTGCCATGAGCATGGAGCGGGGTGAAACCCGGAGAGTGCATGAGATGATAATGGGGCGTTGAAATCCGCCATGCAATAGATATGGAGCGGGGTGAAACCCGGAAAGTGCATGGGATGATAATGGGGCGTTGAAATCCGCCATGCAATAGATATGGAGCGGGGTGAAACCCGGAGAGTGCATGGGATGATAATGGGGAGTTGAAATCCGCCATGCAATAGATATGGAGCGGGGTGAAACCCGGAGAGTGCATGGGATCTCGATCGGGCGTTCTGCCATGTCGGAACGAGTCCCCCAAGTTCCCAAAATAAAATTGTACCAACGGCAGGCCGGGAGTAGCCCGGTGGCGCGGCCCAGCTTGTGTTGGGATAAGCATGGGGTAAGACTGCTAGCCTGCGGGGAGGCCTGTTGGAGCGTGTAATAAGCCAACAGGTGCCCCGGTGGGTGTTGCGGCCATGTTGAAGCACCGTTTAACACTGGCTAGTTCTTCTCAGCTTGTGTTGGAATAAGCGTTGAGGTAATGTGCATATTTGTTAGCCTGCGGGGAGACTTGTTCTGTGTTAGAGAAGCAATCTGCCCGGTGGGGTGGCGTTGAGGTGACAAGTCTCGCCGTGGAGCCCCATATTGATCGCAGTTCAGTGCGATGCAGGGTTTTTATCCTGCTGGACAAGAGTACATGTGTTACATGTAAACTCACCGGGGTGTATAAAGCCCATGCCGGTTGAATGTTCTCATAACCGGTGTCATGCCATGGAGCCGGTTGAATGATACATAACCGGTGAGATGCCATGGAGTCGGTTGGATGTCTCATAACCGGTAAAATGCTCTCGAGCCGGTTGAATGTTACCTAACCGGTGAGATGGTCTCGAGCCGGTTGAATGATGCCTAACCGGTGAACTGTCATGGAGCCGGTTGGAAGATCATAACCGGTGAGAAGCCTTCGAGCCGGTTGAAAAATCATAACCGGTGAGCTGTCGTGGAGATGCCATGCAGCCGGTTGAATGATACCTAACCGGTGAACTGCCATGGAGCCGGTTGGAAGATCATAACCGGTGAGAAGCCTTCGAGCCGGTTGAAAAATCATAACCGGTGAGCTGTCGTGGAGATGCCATGCAGCCGGTTGAATGATACCTAACTGGTGAATTGCCATGGAGCCGGTTGGAAGATCATAACCAGTGAGAAGCCTTCGAGCCGGTTGAAAAATCATAACCGGTGAGCTGTCGCGGAGATGCCATGCAGCCGGTTGAATGATACATAACCGGTGAACTGCCATGGAGCCGGTTGGAAGATCATAACTGGTGAGAAACCTTCGAGCCGGTTGAAAAATCATAACCGGTGAGCTGTCGTGGAGATGCCATGCAACCGGTTAAATGATACATAACCGGTGAACTGCCATGGAGCCGGTTGAATTGACCATAACCGGTGAGAAGCCTTCAAGCCAGTTGAAAGATCATAACCAGTGAGAAGCCGTGGAGATGCCATGCAGCCGGTTGAATGATACCTAACCGGTGAACTGCCATGGAGCCGGTTGGAAGATCATAACCGGTGAGAAGCCGTGGCTGTTGGGGAAGTTGGGGGGCTTGACGCCTCGGTTCCCGCTCCTATCTCCCTGACCTGTCGCTCGTAAGCAGGACAAGTGGCTGACATGCATTTAAGGAGGAAGCCCATCAGTCCCGTCAGTTATGATGGCGTGGGAAGTTTACCAATGCTGGGACACGTGCCAGTAGGGAGCGATCTGAGATGGAGGGTATTCGCAGGCGTTTGAGTTGCCCTGATTGCGTATTGGGGGGATTACAAGCGCCTAGGGCATCAGACCCATCTATAAAAAGGCCTCCTCTTCCTTCATAAGTTCTGTTTTGCTCTTTGGCTCAGAGAGAAGAAGAGAAGGTTAGAGAGGAATCCGGCAAAAGCCCTGTGGAGGTGTCCCGCGACATCCGTTGCCTTAAGCGTTCTTGTTCTTTTCCTACCATTGCTCGGTGTTTTCGTAGGACGGACTTTCCTTGGTTGTGTATAGTAATCGGTAAGTCTTGCTTTCTTTGCTTGGTGTTTTTCTTTTTCTCTTTGGCGTTTTGCGGCGCGGGGGGGGGGGGGGGGGGGGGGGGGGGGGGGTGGCTCTGTCGCCTACAGTGAGTTGTTTTAAGTGGGGCGGCTACGGTAATCTTGGGGAGGAGCCGCAGAGGGCGCTGTTCTAACCTGTTACTGACCAGCGGTGGGGTTTTGTTTTCTTCCCCTTAGGTTTAAATGGCTTCTGCAAACTCTGTTGGGCCTTCCGAATCGGCCGACAGGCGTCCTGTCGTGGACGATGAGGAGAGACTGGAAGATTGGCTCGGTTCGGAATCCCCGGAGGCCGAAGCCGCTGACCGCTCCCGGGGGGAGGTTTCGTCTTCCGGGTCCTCGGGATCTGAGGAAATCCCGCACGGGGTGCGCTTTTCTGGCACTCCGCCCATGAGCTACACCATCGGGAGTGGGGAAGAGGCCGTGGAGTGCGATGAGCCGGAGGGTAGTATGAACCCCGAAGAGATTGCCGCCTTCCGGGAGACGTGAAGTATCCCTGATGAGGTGGCGTTATGACCGCTGAATCCCGGAGAATCGGCCTGTAACCCGGAGGCAGGTTGGGTTGCCGTACACTTAGACCAATTTCGCTACGGGTTTTCCCTCCTGCTGCCAGATTTTGTGCAGTACACGCTCAGTGCCCTGCAAGTGTCTCCCGCGCAGCTTCCCGGGAACCAGTGGAGGCGGCTGCTGAGCCTCGGTTGCCTGTACGAGTTGTCCGGGATGAGCATGCCAACGGTGAACGAGTTCCGGGCACTGTACAGGATATCGTTCTCGAAGAAGCAAGGGTCCCGTGGTTGTCTGACCTTTAGCGCCCGGTGTTTCCAGCCTATCATCACCCATCTGCCTTCTTGGGTGGATAATAGCTGGAGGGAAAAGGTGGTGATGGCGGGTGGGAAGTGGCAGAAGAGGAGGAAGATGTACCGGGTTCCTGGTGCCTTCCAACCCCTTGGCGACCAGTCGTTCGAACTATCTGAGTTGGAGCGGGAAAGGATTACGACTATACTCGGATGCTGGGACGATCTTGAACGAAGCTCCTACAACTTCATTGGGCGAGAGGTGCTGGAGTACTGCTGTCTCGGGCGAGATCCTGGTGCGTAGCAAGGTTTAGCGGTGGCATTTCTGCTGATCGAGTTTTAAACACTAACCTTTTGCTTGTCCTGCCGGTGCATCTTCCCGGGCGGTCATCAAACCCGACAATACCTTATCCATGGTCGGTGAAGACCTTCTCTTAAGGCTAAAGGAGAAAGGGGAGGCCGTTTCGCGGACCTCGGTGGATGAGGAGTCCGACCGGCTTACCTTTCATGCCGAACCGAGGGCCATGGACGTTGAGGACGACGCCTATATTCTGAGGCGTGTGAAGAATCACCCTGCTGCGCCCAAGGCGAGACCTGGAAAGGGCAAGACCACCGGGGGGCCACCAAAGGTTCCTGGTGGGGTGAACCGGATTCCGTACCGGCTGGGATCAGTCCCGCTCGTCACCAGGGTCACCCGGTCAGGCGCACAATCTTCTTCACCGGACGGCCAGGGTGAGAAGAGGCGGAGGGTCATGGGCGTTCCTCCCTCCGCGCTGGTGACGCTGACCGGCCGGTCGTCAGGTGAGAACTTGGCGAAGCGGCTCAAGGTGGTCAGCGGTGCGTCGAGTTCCGCTGGGGACAAGGCTGCTGCTCCTCCAAACTCTGTCAGTCAGCAGAGTAGCCCCGCTCCTGCGGAGGAACAGAGGGGGAGTCTGGAGAGTCCCTTCATCCGGAAGCTGGCGGCAGATGTGGCTGGCCTTGGTCTGGACGGGCCTGGGGTCACCGGAGCCTTGGCGGGGGAGAACCGCCAAAAGTGCAAGGAGTCGGTCCTCCGGGTAAGAATTGCTTGGTGCCATGGCACCGCTCGTAACTCGTTACCTTTGCTGCTTGCCTAATTAGCTCCATGTTGTTGTGTAGTTGTTGTACAATCTGTACCAGCCGGATCCGAGCGAGGAGCTGCCGGAGCTGAAGAGGCAGGTGGCAGCTCTGACGGAAGCCCGAGAGCGTCTGGAAGTAGAGAAGTCCAGGCTGGAGCGGGAGAAGGTCAGACTGGAGGAGAGGGCCAAGAAGCAGGTGGCCAAGCTGGAAGAGCAGGTCCGGAGCCTCGAGGAGCAGAAGGAGCTGGCTGAAGAGGAGAGGGCCGAGCTGGAGGCCAAAGTGGATGAGCTCCAGGTGGGAGCTGCCGCTGTGCGCGCCGCCGCCGCCGCTGCGGTTGGAGAAGAGGACCCGGAGCTTTACCAGCGGGTTGTCCTCAAGTATCATGAGAGCGATCAATTCCTTAAGTTCCTGGAGAAGGCCAGGGAATCGGGTATCGCGGACGCCTACGTGGAGTGGGAAGAGAATGGGTACCTGGATACCTCTCGTATGTCGAAGGCCGGAGCTGATGAGAATATCCATGAGCAGTCGGTAGGCGAGGAGCAACCGGAAGGGGAAGGCGGGCCTCAAACTGCTGGAGAAGGTGCGGCGGCTTCATCTGGAGAAGCTGGTGGAATGCCCGCTTAGGGGAGGGGCGCGGCTCTTTAAGATTTATGCTTTGCTCTTTTTTTTTGTAAACCCGCTGGAACGGTTTTTGTTTGTATTACTCTTTGGATATAAATACACTTGCACTGGTGGAACCGGTGGAATTTTTCTCAAAATAGTTGGCATACATCTCATGATGTTACAGCGGTTGAACCGATGATATGCCAAACTAACCGCTTGGAGGTGGCGTGCCTACCAGGCCTGGCCCTGCTCCCGGTCGGGATCTGCTCTCCTTTCCCCTATATACCGTTGGAGCTGGCCGTTGCTAATCAAACCCTCCACCGTTGTCTTGAGAGCAAAGCACTTGTTCGTCCGATGAGTAGCTTCATCGTGATTAGAGCAGTACTTGCCCGTTTGCGCCGGGGTAAGCTTTCCTTTTGGGTACTTTCTCCTGGGCGGTGGGGGAATGATGTTCCCGTTCTCGTGCAAGATGTCCTCGTATGAAGAGGTTAGGGTGGTGAAGACCTCTTAACGTTCTGCTGGCATGATTGTCAGGGGGCGTTCTTGCCGGTACCGCGCTGGCTTGTGCTCGCCCTGGGGTTTGTCATGATAGGGCATCTGCTGCCGTTACCCCCAATTTCTGCTGGGTCGGCTCGGTCGGGCACCTCTGTTCTCGCTCCGCTGGCTGGCCTTGTCTTCTTGGCCGGGAGGGGGTGCTCCTCCCGGGGGTGGTCCTCCTGCTGCTCGTCCCGCTTTCTTTTCAGTAGGTGCTGCCCGTACGTTTCATGGTCGGCCTGAGCATGCCTGATGGCCATCGCCAGTAGCTCGTCATACCCCTGCGGGAGTTCCACCCGTACGGCGTAGGAAAATTTTCCCTGTCGGAGCCCTTGTTTGAACGTCATCTCGGCGATACCCTTGTCGAGGTTCCGAACCCCGGCCGTCGCCGTCTGCCAGCGGTTGACAAAGGTCCTCAGCTCCTCGCCGGGTGCCTGCATGCAGATGAAGAGGATGGTCGATGTCCGGGCTCCCTCGACCCGGAGGATGAAGCGGCCTACGAACCGGTCGGCCAGCTGCTCGAACGCCTCGATGGAGTTTGCTGGAAGCTCATAGAACCAGCTGAGCGCCTCTCCAGACAGGGTTTCCTGGAAAATGTTGCAGCATACTGCATCGGAATAGCCCTTGGCGCACGTCTGGGACCGGAAACTGTCCAGATGCTGGTACGGGCAGCCGGACCCTGAGTACGTGATTTTTAGGGATTTCTGGTTACCAGACCTCCCTGATTCTAGAACCCGGTGCGAGAAAGGGCCCATGCGCTCGTTGAATCGCGTGCCTTCCAACGACCGCGCCGCCCTTCTCTCGTTGGCCTCCATTTGGGCCTTTAGATCCGACACAGTGTCGGTGAGTACCTGCAATGCCCGTACAGTCGGGGTCATGATTTCATCCTCGAATGAAGCGTGTGGTTGCCGTGGCGTCGGCGTGCTCTTTGGCGGGGCCGTGCCGGCCGGGGAATCCGCTCGCTCGGGGTCGCCGGGCCTTCCGCCTTATGACTGTCCCGCTTCAAACCGCTGAGATCGGCCTGGCGTGGGTGCATGTGCCCTGGTCATAGCTGTCCTCTCTCCAGGGCGGCTACCAGGGCAGCGTTCACCGACTCCATTTCCTCATACCGGGCATTAGATTTTGCTCTATCCCGGTCGCCCTCCTAGCGCAGGCGACCGACTTCCGCTGCCATCACCCGTATCTCCCCCGCCATATCGTGCTGGTCGGGGCTGTACGTGGTGTCCCGGTCACTGTCACCGAGCAGGCTCTCATCCCTGTAGCTCGGATCGTCCGAGAACGTCAGCGAAAAGCCCCGGTGCGCTGGCTGGTCGCCCTTCGCCGGGCCTTTCCCGCGCGAGCTATCTTGGTATGGCCCCGGCGTGCCGGTCGGCCTCCCACAGCTCCCGTCTTCCTGGTTGCCCTGGTCGCTGCGCTGCTCTCGCGCGACGACCGGGGTGGAGATGAGCGCTTGCCCTGGTGCAACACGCTCCTCCTCGGTGGCATTTCTTTCCTGGCCTGCTTCTGAGCTTTCTGCCATTGGTAATGCTTACGTGGTTTTTATCCAAGGTTCCCACAGACGGCGCCAATTGTTTCTGCACAAACCCGTAGGCCTGGTAGAGACAGATGAATCCAAGCGTGATCTCCTGTAAACCTGCTTACTAAGGGGAATACCGGGCGGGCCGGTCTTCTCATCTCTAATGCCTAAGTTAGTACAGCTGGGATGAATAGATAACTTAAGCACGTATGATAAGCGGTTGGAGAGATCAGTTACCTATTAATGAGGGTAGTTGAGGCCCTTATATAGGTGGTCGGGCGTGAGGTCTGGCCTCACTCTTCGATGTGGGACTGGTTTTCTTCTGTTTGCACACCAAAGGGCAGCTCTGGTGACCTCTTTGGCAGGCCGGCGCCCCCGGTCCCCGGGCTCCTGGTCGTAAGGTAGACTGCTGGACCCCGGGTCCGGGTGCTGATGATCCGGTCCCGGGCCCTGGGCCGGCCCCGGGTACACTGGCTGCGGGTCTGTGGGCCTGTTGTAGCCCCTCTGGCGCTACTGTCAACACTCTCCTACTTCTAATTTTCTATCAACCCGAGACAAAAATTCAATTTCACTTCAAACATGACGTCATTATCCGACGTGGACGAGACATGCTGGCCCACTTTTCAGTTTCCAACCCTTTTCAAATGGCATACCTTTTATTTTTTGCGCCAGCATGTCTCGTCCACGTCGGATGATGACGTCATATTCGAAGTGAAATTGAATTTTTGTCTCGGGTTGATAGAAAATTAGAAGTATGAGGGCACACGTGATTAAATTAAAAGAATAAGGACAAAACTGAAACCTGACTCAAAGTTTTGGGTAGTAAACTGAAATTAATCCTTGATTTTTCCAACCAATGCACATCATTAGGACTGAATTTACAACTTCCTACTTATTAGTTTAGTAGACTATATGCAACTCATGCTGCTGACTTTAGCGGTTTAGACAGGAAATCAAGTTTCTTACTTTTATGTTAATGAGAATGTTTCCTCGCATATCTCCACTACAGTTTAGCTGTCTCGTAGTCCCGGAGTCATCGTCTCTGCCAATAAGTATGGTACTTCAGCTGTCTGAAAGCGCCACTACGACTACTCAAGCAACTTCTCTTTGATTTTATTTTCCATACTTTTGCTTCTGACCACAGAGTGTATTCAATGCCAGCAAGGCATGACAAACCTGCCTAAAGGCTTAGCTAGAATGGCTGGACTAGTCTCTCCTGTTTCTGTGTAATTGCAGTAGAATAAAAATGCCAATGAGAACGAAAGCTCCTTGTGAGGCAGAGGATGGTGATGAGGATGAGAATAGCCCTTAGGTTTTTGGTGCTCCAATGTGAATTTCTTTATTTGGAATGAGCTCCTAGTCAAAGAGGTTTAGTTCTAACTAGCATAATCTCCGCGCGTTGCCGCGGTTGACAATATCGCGACTTCCTTTAAGTGGATTCTCAAATAGGATGAAACAAAAACATTTACTTAGAAGTTAGAACATTGTGGTTGTAATTGCTGGAGTGGAAAGAATCATGACACCAAATTTACCTGATATTATAAAAAGCTGAGTGATGTTTATAATTCAGAAATAATTCTTGGCAACATAACACATTAACTATTGTCACATGAGCGTACTATTGAGGAACATTATTACTTTTCTAGAAATTGGTTGATATTTGTCTGATAATTCATTCGAGCATTGCAATCTAGAAAATTGAAAGAACAATATAACATATGCGACATTGCATGTAGTCGAGTAGATGGCCTTTAAAAGCCTGCTTCCTGACTTGATCCCAAGTCACTAATCCATCCACAATATCTATCTGACAAAGGATCCCTAAGGGGAAAATTGCGACGCCAAAGAGAATTTACGTCACCAACCTGTTAAGAACAGAAAATAATAACATATAAGGCAATAGAATATGATAAAATACAGAACTAAAAAATCAATTAGCAAAAGATAGTCATCTTGGAAGCTAATCCAAAGACCTCAAAGTGCTACATACTCCCAACTCTCCTCACTTCCTCACATTTGAGGTCCCCAAAAGGCGAACCCCTATAAAACCAACTCATTACAAATACAATATAATTCACTAAAGCTATATCTTATAATATAGAGCCAACAATATAATTGCTTAGAGCAAACAAAGTTAATGCAGACATGTAAACTAACAGGTAGGATTCGAACTACCTAAGTAATTGTAAGAGGCTATCAACTTATGCATAGCCTCATATTAGTCCAAAAAGAATGCTGACACCTAATATAAACACTGTCGTCATAAAGACATAACTCCACCTTGTAACTTCTGAAGGAAATAGCATAATCACATATTAGTTTTATTTTATTTTATGTAATACAACTATAGAAGCTAGCTGATATAATCAAGATAAAAAATAAAATTAAAAATTAAAAAAACACCAACAATCGAAGAAGAAAAAAAAAGATTCCATGTACTATCTCAGTAGGAAACTACCACCAAGAGAAAAGAATTGAAGAAACAAAAATTCAGAAGAAAAAGAAAACATAGAGGGTTTTGTGCGTTGGTGCCAGTCTTATAAGTAGAAATGATCTGATAAAAGAGTTGGGCACCTTTGTAATGATTTAGTAGTTCTGGTCACCTCTTACTGCAATAGCTGCGTTTGAGTAAAATACAAATACAAACGAATTAGGAGAAAATGAAATGCTACAAAAATCACGAATATAAAATTCAATATAGCATGACCAAAGTCACCTTCCTTATCAAAATTTCTAAAGCCCTGCATCACCAAAACCTCAAATCAGTCTTCATCTCTGACCCTCTATCAATACAGATACAGAAAATAAAAACACAAGGAGCACTCTCAGAAGCAGCACTCTTAGAAGCACTTCAGCGTACTTAGGAATATAGAAACCAACTAAACTGAAATTCAAATAATTGTTAAAAACAAAAAATCCAAATAAAGTACTAAAAAACACGAGTGATAGAAGACAAAAAAAACAGTGGCTGATTCAAGATATGAATCACATAGGTCTACGAAACTCTCTCCTTAACTGGAGTAACATACCTAAATCTGGTTAAATGTCAATACAACATAATAGAGAAAATAAGAGATACCATAGAACATTAGAACTTACATCTCTTTCTGATCCTAGTGTATTACGAAGGTTTTTCAAACAACTTTAATATTTTTCGTTTTCCCGAGTAAGTCAACCTCTTTGATTTTATCAAAAAGAGGGGAGGGAACCTATTAACTAGCAGAAGCAAAAGCTTTACTCATTGGCTCCAAGATAAGAATCTCTGCTTTCTCAAGTAAGTCAACCTCCTCAAATTTAGCTTTGATTACCTATATTCACATGAACATGTTCAAAAGGAGAAGAAGAAAATGAAAAATATGGCCATTAAAAGACCAGCACAATTTAACTTAGAATCAAAAACCTTTTTATTGTAGAGTCGATCAATATTTGAAACCTGCAACAGTAAGCTCCTTCTGTTGCTTGAATACATAATAGAAGGCTCCACTGTCCTCATTTTTTCAAATGGACTGTAAGGCCCCTTGAACTTGGTTCAAAAGGATTAATGCAAAAGAGCACCAGACAACAATGTAACTTTCACTATTAATCTACATGTTAAAAACATTGTCGATATTAAAGAGAAAGGCACTGAAATCAATGTTATTATTCCACAACACTGTTTTTCCTGAATTGAAAGATAATAGACTATACTACCCTTGACCAATCTAGGATAAAAAACCACATCAGTGCAGTTCTGAAGTAACGCGACCGATAGATGCCCTAAGCACCCCATTAACGCTCGACAGAGTAACTTCACTGAAATTAGAGCAAGCAGCACACGTCATCCCAAATCAGCTATCAAGAACCCATTTGAAAAAGAACCAATCGAAATCTCTCTCTATTAAGTTGTTTCAATTTCAGATTGGAAATTGTACAACATGATTATTCACTCAATTACTCTTATCTGTGCAAAGTCGAAGACATGCAACTTAAAAAACCCAATATCAAAATTGAAACCAAACATACCTAGAAAAAAAAAAAAAATTTCTCACCACATACCAGCAGAGCCTCCAAGAATTCAACTTCCACTCTTAAATCTCCTAAAACTGTTGCTGACGTCCTTGATATGACTATGACCTCTTATCTCTGAAAGAGGGAAGCATGCAGGGTCGCTAAATGAAACAATGAAAACAACTCTGGTCTTTAAACCCAAGCCAGGTCAAGCAACAACATGCAACACCAGAGCCTGACAGTTGGAAATTAATGGTAGTTTCGTAAATAATCCTTCAATAGGGCCAAAAAAAAACATTTCACCAGTTGAATGAATAGTGTACGTTTGGTTTTAATTTAGATGTTTTAAATTATCTTTGGTTTTATTCTTATTCAAAACAACCCTGCACTATACTTTTCTTTGATATGAATACATAAGTGTATGAGTTATCAGTTGGAAATTCATTTCCACTAAATTCTTCTCCTTTTGTTTCCACTTTCTATAAACATAAAATCCAGAATTTGTTTCTATATATGTTTTAGGGCTTAACTTTACAGCTTTCCATTCAAGAGAATATCATGTTTATGGCAGGTAATATCAAAATTGCTTACATTTATGTTGATGACTATCTTTCCTCGCATAGCCACTCATAGTTACAGATACGTGTAGAACTTCAGCTGTCTGGTTATATATCCAGGACCAGGAGTAGTCATCGTCGATTCATCGTGTGGTAGATGACATCTCAGCCACTGCGTCTGGTACTTCAGCTGTCTTATAGTGCCACTATCTATGACTACTCAAGAACCTTCTCTTTGATTTGATTTTCCACTAGTTTGCTTCAGATCACTGAAGTAATCCCTTGTCAGCGAAGGAATGACATCACTTGCGCCTTCGGCTAAGGTAATTACCAGAAATAATGGTATATAAACACCACAACTCATAGGCATACTACATGTAGAAACATAGGTATATGAATATCAGCTGAACTTTATTGGTATGCATATTCACAAAAACTGAAAGTGGATGCAGTTGCCCATCATCTTTATCATACTATCTCCTTCGAACTCAGATGAAGAGAGCTGCGGAGTTGGTTTTAGTTCCTGCCCCAGGAATTGGGCACATCGTGTCGGCGGTGGAAATGGCAAAGCTCCTGGTCGCTCGAGATGACCAAATTTTCATCACAGTCCTCGTCATGAAGCTAGACCTCGACTCCAAACCCAGTGAAGTAGATTTCACTGATAGAGGAATTGACCGTATCAACTTTATCACCCTCCCAGAGGTCAACATAAGCAGGGACTTCAATCCCAACTTCCTCAAGTTATTTGTTGAGAGTCACAAACCTCACATTAAAGATACAGTCTCCAAGCTCAGCCAGTCCAAGTCCGAGTCTAGACTTGCTGGCTTTGTCATCGATATGTTTTGTACCAGTATTATAGACGTTGCAAATGAATTTGGGGTTCCTACATATGTGTTCTTCGCATCCAACACAGGGTTTCTTGGTCTCGTGTTCTACCTCCAAATCCTTCATGATGAGCATAACAAGGACTGCACCGATTTAATCAACTCGGATGCTGAGTTAGACTTGCCCGGTTTCGCCAACCCAGTGCCGGCTAGTGCCTTACCCAGCACGTTTTTGGACAAGGACAGTACAATCTCATTCATCAACCATGCAAGAAGGTTCAGAGAAACCAAGGGCATTTTGGTGAACACCTTCATGGAGCTGGAAGCAAATGTTCTTCACTCTCTTTCCGATGGAAAAACTCCACCGGTGTATCCCATAGGTCCCTTGTTGAACATTACAAGATATGAAAACCTCAAGGGTTCGGACCCGAGGGCAGATAGCATCTTCAAGTGGCTTGATGAACAACCTCCATTATCGGTTGTGTTCTTGTGCTTTGGGAGCATGGGAAGTTTTGACGAGGGCCAGGTTAAGGAGATAGCCTATGCGCTAGAGCACAGTGGATATCGATTCTTGTGGTCCTTGCGGCAGCCTCCAGCAAAGGGCAAGGTTGCTTACCCCAGTGAATATGCAGATTACAAGGGAGTCTTGCCTGAAGGGTTCCTTGATCGGACAACTGGGATTGGGAAAGTTGTAGGATGGGCTCCTCAAGTGGCCATCTTATCCCACCCTGCCATCGGAGGGTTCATATCTCATTGTGGGTGGAACTCTATACTTGAGAGCCTTTGGCATGGTGTGCCTGTTGGCACATTGCCAATGTATGCGGAGCAACACTTGAATGCTTACGAGATGATGAGGGAATTGGGATTGGCAATCGAAGTGAGCATGGCTTATAAGAGGAGCAGTTTAAAAGCGCAAGATATAGAGCGAGGGATTAGGCAAGTGATGGTGCTTAATAGTGAATGTAAGCTGTGTGTTTTGTTTGATACTTAACACAACCTTTCCTAGTTCTACTAGGAATCCTCTTGGGTGTCCTTATCAGTTTTCTGATTTCAGAATTTCCTTCTATTAACTGTTTCCTTATTATTTCTTTCTCTGCACTTATGGTTATTGGTTTTCCTTTTCTTATTGGTTGACTTTGTGCTATAAATTTGTGTTGCAGCTTAAGGAAAGATTAGATTCTAATTGCAATCTGTTGCAATTATTTTTGCACTGATTAAAGGGATTACTTGTGTATATATATACATCTGCTCAGTTACTAAGTGGGTGGTTTTTTTATAAAAGCAGATTGATAACCATTGTTCTTGTGAACATTTCTTTGTCTTAGACAAATTGTTTAACTCATCTTCCTGATCATATATCACTTGTGTGATTTACTGATTGCAGGATCTCAGATCTTTGGAGTGCTCCTTCGTGCAAGTCAGATCATCTGTTGGAATTGTCTAGGCTAGTTTACAGAATTAAATTGCTGTTCAAGTTAGTTTTGATATATGCTTGTAAAGAGATTGTGTTGAACATCTCTACTTGAATTTCTGTAAACAGAATTCCAACATACTGGATTGATCGAAGTGTGGACTACTTTAACAAGTCTCGTAGTGGTTTTTATCTCTTATGAGATTTCCACTATAGTTACATCATTGTGTTCTTTGTTTCTGTTTTTCTTCAATCTCCTTCCTTCTAGTATATTAGTTCGATCCTTCTTAGTGTTTTCAATTGGTATCAGAGCAGGTCACTAATTTGATTAGTGTGATCCTTTGTTCTTATCAACGATGGAACGAACTTCTGTCAACACTCCTCCTTTCTTTAAAGGTGAAGGGTATGAGGACTGGAAGGGTATGATGAAAGCCTTTATATCTGCTCAAGATTCTCGTGCTTGGCAATGTATTTTGCATGGCTGGTCTCATCCGGTTATTGAGAAGGAAAATGATGTTTTCATTCTTAAACCATTTTCTAAATGGTCTGCTGATGAAATTGCCTACAGTGAAGCTGAAAATAAGGCTATGAATGCCTTATTTATTGCTCTTTCAGAAGATGAAAGAGTGCAAATCAAGCACTGTAGTACTGCAAAAGAGGCATGGGATACTTTAGCCACTTCGTATGAAGGAAATGCTAAAGTAAGAAAACATAAACTACAATTGTTATTACATGAGTTTGACTCTTTGCAAATGCATAAAGATGAATCGGTTGATCATTTCTATAAACGTGTGATTGCTATTACTAGTTCTATAAAAAGTGTCAATCCCAGGAAAACTATTGCTGAAGATGATATTGTCATGAAAATTCTCAGATCCCTGCCTAGAAAATACAGAGAAAAGAAGACTGCAATTTCAGATGCTTATGATCTAGATACGTACTCCCTGCAAGAACTCATAGGTAACCTGAAAACTTTTGAAGCTGAACTTGCAGAAGAGGATAAAAGAGAAAAGAAAGAACCGAAAACTGTTGCTTTCAAAGCTGCAAAAACTTCAGAAAGAATTGATCAGGACTATGGTGCTGCTGAATATGCCTTGCTGACAAAAGAATTTCGAAAAATCTTAAATAAAAGATCTGGCTTTACAAAAAATTCTTCTGATTCAAAAAGGGCACAAAATGGTTCAGATTTCAAAAATGAAAAGTTTGCTCGGTTTGAAAATAAAGGTAGTAAGCCTGATAACAGGTCATCATCTTTTAAACCTAAATGCTATGATTGTGGTGGAGTTGGTCATTTAGCTGCAGATTGTGGAAACAGAAAATACAGGGAGTCTGTGGAAAAGAAAGCCATGAAATCTTCATGGAGTGATGATGAGGATGACAAGGGAGAGAAAAATGTTGCTTTGATGGCATCATTTGAATCTGATTCAGATACTAGTGAGGGTGAATATGAGATCTGTGATTATGATGAACTGCTGAATAAATATTCACAACTCTGCGATATTTTAGAAAGCATGAATAAGAAAATGAGACATTTAGAAATCTCAGTTGATTCTCTTACTAGTCAGAAAGAAAAAATTGAATCTTTGTTTTTATCTGCACAATGTGACTGGGATACTGAAAGATCTAATCTTACTTCTTCTGTGCAGGCATTACAAGAAGAATTAAGTCAGACTGAATGGGGATCTGAAAGATTAAAATTGACTAATGAGATAAACTTGTTAAATGAGAAACTGTTAACTAGTTCTAACATGAACAACAATCTGTCTACTGAAGTTAACACTTTGCAGGTTAAGCTTGACGATGCTCATGAGAAATTCAACAAGTTTGAAGGAAGTTCTGAAGCTGTTAAAATGCTGCTCAACTCTGGATCTCATAACAGAACTTCTGGTCTTGGTTTTTCTGGTAAAAATTCTACTGAAACTATTTTTGTCAAAGAGACTTCAAAATACTGTTCAGATGATGAAAAAATGCATAAAACTGCAGTTCCAACTGAGGTAACTGAGTCAATGGTTGCTACAACTCACTTCACACCTACTTGTCATCATTGTGGAATTTCTGGTCACATTAGACCAAACTGTCCTATGTTCTTGAATTTTACCTCTTCTGTTGATTCTGACAAATTTGGCTCCTTGCAGAAACAGTTAAAATTACAGATGAGATTAATTCAAAATCTGACAAACAAATTTGACAATCTAAATACTCAAGGGAGTAACAGTAAAAGCTGGAGAAAAGTTGAAAAACTTACTTTTACTGATGATGAAGATGTTTGTCTATTTTCTAGGTTTAATTCAGAAGAGGAACCTACTGTTGCCACTTGCCTTGTTGCTTTTACTGCTTTAACAACAAAAAATCCAAATCTATGGTACATGGACAGTGGTTGTTCTAGACACATGACAGGTGATATGAATTGGTTTGTTTACTTTGATAGTGAATTCACCTCTGGAAAAGTCACTTTTGGTGATGGAAGGAGAGCTAAAGTACTGGGAAAGGGTACTGTTAAAACTTCAAATATACCTGAACTTAAAAATGTCTATTATGTTGAAGGATTAACAGCAAATTTAATCAGTGTAAGTCAGCTGGCAGATGACCATGAAGACATCTGGTTCAATAAGAAAAGATGCATTGTTCTTGACACTAACAATAATCTGATTATGAGTGGAACAAGGGCATCTGATAACTGCTATCATGTTTATGCTGAAAATTCATCTGATGATAATTCCTGTTTAATAAGCTCTAATGCAGAAGAAACTCTAACCTTGTGGCACAGACGTATGGGTCATGTCAACTTTCAGGATTTGCTGAATCTCTCATCTAAGCAATGTGTGAGGGGTCTACCTAAACTGTCTGGTAAATCTTCTCAGTTTTGCAATGGCTGCAAACTCGGAAAACTCACCAGATCCCCACACAAAGTACTGAATGCAAAGAATACCACCTGTGCTTTGGAACTTCTTCATATGGATCTTGTTGGTCCAGCTGAACCTGAGAGTTATGGAGGTAAAAGCTACATACTGGTTGTTGTTGATGATTTTACTAGGTTCACTTGGGTAAATTTTCTTAAAGATAAGAGTGAAACTTTTGATTCTTTTCTTGGACTGAGCTTACAACTTGGGAATGAAAAAAGGTCTGCTGGTCTTAAAATCACCAGGATCAGGTCTGATAATGGTACTGAATTTAAAAACTCTGCTTTCTCCAATTTTTGTTATGAACAAGGCATTTTTCATGAATTTTCTGCTCCCATTACTCCTCAGCAAAATGGCATTGTGGAAAGAAAAAATCGAGTTTTGCTTGAAATGGCTAGAGTTATGTTACATTTTGCTGGTATTAGACCTGTTTTCTGGGCTGAAGCTATAAGCACTGCTTGTTACACAAGCAATAGGGTTTTTCTACGACATGGAACTGACAAAACTCCATATGAACTATGGAAAGGAAAAATTCCTAATGTTGCACATTTTCATGTTTTTGGTAGTCCCTGTTACATTTATAAAGATAGAGAGCATCTTGCTAAATTTGATTCCAGAAGTGATCCAGGAGTTTTTCTTGGTTATTCTTTAAACAGCAGGGCTTATCGAGTGTATAATAGGACCACTAAAAATATTACTGAAAGTTTCAATGTTGCTGTGGATGATGCTTTTGTTAGACAGGTTGATACTTGTGATGAAATATTTCCACTGTACAAACCCTCACCACCAGATACAAATTCTGATCAACCTCCAACAGGACTTTCTGAGGATGAGGATTCTGTATATGGTGATCATTCCAAAATCAGACAAGGTCATAAACAGGTTCTTAGGGATCACTCCTCTAAAGACATTATTGGGGGAATAAATGATGGCATTGTCACGAGAAGACAATCTGTTCCTCAAACTAATGCAACTGAAGTAGCAAATTCCACTAATGTCTTCTTGAGTTTTGTTATCACTAACAAAACTAAAATGAAAGCCATTAACAACTTGGGTTTTGTGTCTGCTTTTGAACCAAAAAATATTACTGAAGCATTATCTGACAGTGATTGGATTTGTGCTATGCAGGATGAGCTAAATCAGTTTAGTAGGCACAATGTGTGGAAACTTGTTCCTAGACCTAATAAATGCAACATCATTGGTACAAAATGGATTTACAAGAATAAGAGTGATGAAAAGGGGAATATAATTCGAAATAAAGCAAGATTAGTTGCATAGGGGTATTCACAAATTGAAGGTCTAGATTACGATGAAACTTTTGCTCCTGTTGCTAGACTCGAATCTGTTAGATTACTGTTATCTCTTGCTTGTCATTTCAGGTTCAAGTTACATCAGATGGATGTAAAAACTGCCTTTTTGAATGGAAATATCGATAAAGAAGTTTATGTTGAACAGCCTAAAGGATTCATTGACCCTCACTATACTGATTATGTGTACAAATTGCAGAAAGCCTTATATGGTCTCAAACAAGCTCCTCGAGCCTGGTATGATAGACTTTCCTGCTATCTGATGGAGAAAGGATACTCTCGTGGTTCTGTTGACAAAACTCTCTTCATAAGAAGGTCTGGTAATGATTTGGTTATTGCACAGGTTTATGTAGATGATATTATTTTTGGATCAACATGTGATAAACTTGCTAAACAGTTTCAAAGTATTATGGAAAATGAATTTGAAATGTCCATGGTAGGGGGCTTAAATTATTTTCTTGGTCTTCAAGTTTCACAATCAGAAAGTGGCATATTCCTGTGTCAAACTAAATATGCAGAAAATCTTGTCAAGAAATTTGGTCTTGACTTGAAACAGAAAAAATCTATTTTAACTCCTATGAGCACTACTCTTAAGCTTAGTGAGGATAAGGAAGGGAAACAAGTTGATCAGAAGCTTTATCGAAGTATGATTGGAAGCTTGCTTTATCTTACTGCCAGTCGACCTGACATTTGTTTCAGTGTAGGAATATGTGCCAGATTTCAGTCTGATCCCAAAGAATCTCATCTTGAAGCTGCCAAACGCATCATTCGTTATGTTTCTTCTACACTAGATTGTGGAATTTTTTATTCTTGTGAGACAAATGCAGAAATTGCAGGCTTTTCTGATGCTGACTGGGGAGGCAATCTTAAAGACAGACGAAGCACATCTGGTGGATGTTTCTTTCTTGGTACGAATCTTGTTGCTTGGCACAGCAAAAAACAAAATTGCATCTCCTTATCTACTGCTGAGGCTGAATATATTGCTGCTGGTAGTTGTTGTACTCAAATGTTATGGATGAAGCACATGTTGGAAGACTATGGTCTCTCTCAAGGCACACTTACAATTTTCTGTGACAACACTAGTGCCATCAACATTTCAAAAAATCCAGTACAACACACAAGGACCAAACACATTGACTTAAGGTATCATTTCATTCGTGATCTGGTTGAAAGAGATATTCTGGAATTAAGCTTTGTCTCTACTGAAAATCAACTTGCTGATATATTCACTAAAGCTTTGGATGCTGATAGATTCATTACTCTCAGAAATGCTCTTGGAGTAATGAGTTTGTCAAATGTTTGATAAATGGTTCAGTAATGAATTATTTGTTATGTGTGAATTTGCTCATCTATCTCATTTTCACTGTACTGTATGGATGTGGGATCTACTAAATCTCGAGAGTTCTTTGTTCTTTCTATCTGTTGGAGTTGAAAAAGGATTCTGCTTGAAAAATGTCTCATAAAATTCCTTGAACAATTTAAAAAGACCAGGTTGTTTCTAAAGTAACTACTCTATTGGTTATGCTCTAATCGATTTTGTAGGTGAGAAACAGAAATGATCTGGTCATTCTGGAGGATGTATTACTGTCTGATCTTGACAATTGTCAAGATGCAAAAATGTGACTTTAAAAGAATGTCAGAATGGTTGTTACAAGGGGGAGTGATGTTTGTTAGCTTAAATGCAGAATGGTAAAAATGTTTGAAAAAAGATTTCTCTCGAGATTCTCTCCGTGTTCCATTCCATGCAATATCGTGATTTGAGTCTAAATATTGTGTATATTCTGTATTTATTACAAATTGGTTTCGCTTCCGCTTCTCTCTTGATTCTTTCCCCTTGAAGTTACATATTATTTATGATATGTATCTTTTCACATTCTGTAGGCATTCTTTTCCTTGTTGGTTCTGTGTGTTAGGGTTTCTCTTCTCTATATAAGGATATCTTCTGATCAGTAGTCATATCATCTTCTTCTTTTCTGTTTTATAAGATCTCACGTTTTTCCTCTAAGTGTGCAGTTTTTTTGATCATGGCTCGTACTTTTTATCCCACTCGTGTTGGTGAACTTCAGAGGCGTCGTGATGCTGAGCGCAGGGCAAATATCAATGTTCATTCTGTTAATCTTGAAGATCCCAGATTCAATTCCTTGCATGCTCTTAACTCTACTGCTGGCTCGTCTCGCCAAGGCCCTGATCATGTTCTTGCATCTCTCTCTCGGCTTCAGCACTCTCAGGAATTCACTGGCAACCGTCTGGAACAAAAGTTTCTTGAGATTGAACGTCGCTTGGATCGGTTGAACTCCACCATTGGTCTTCTGGTTGACTCGGTTCTAAATGTTCACTCCAGACTTGACTCTCTCTCTGTTACAATTTCTTCTCCTATCCCGAGTCCTATGTGCTCCCCAGATCCTGGCCCCTCACCTTCCTCTCCTAAGCCTAATCTCTGGGACGAGGCCATTCAGAGACAGCATGAGAAGGAGTTGGCTGCGGCTGCTGCAACTTCGCAAGCTTGGGGTTCCAATGCGTCTAAGGGTTGGGAGAATGCGTGATGCTTCCACAATGGGGGAGTAAAAGACCTGCTGCTGTGCTGTTTTTTTTTTTAACTGCTGAACTTTTTATTTTTGGTTTTGGTTTGTAATGGTGCATAAGCATCAGACTTATTATGTTTCAAGTTTTGTTTACTTTGAACTCATTACTCGTTTTTATCTTTGAAACTTAGTTATTTTTGTTTCTCTAAGAAAGGGTCAAAAATGATGGAAACTGATTCTCCCTTTCTTAGTGATTTTCTGCTGGATGTTTGCTGCTGTCTTTTCAGGTTGTGTGAAGCATCAAAGGGGGAGTTTGTAAGCTGTGTGTTTTGTTTGATACTTAACACAACCTTTCCTAGTTCTACTAGGAATCCTCTTGGGTGTCCTTATCAGTTTTCTGATTTCAGAATTTCCTTCTATTAACTGTTTCCTTATTATTTCTTTCTCTGCACTTATGGTTATTGGTTTTCCTTTTCTTATTGGTTGACTTTGTGCTATAAATTTGTGTTGCAGCTTAAGGAAAGATTAGATTCTAATTGCAATCTGTTGCAATTATTTTTGCACTGATTAAAGGGATTACTTGTGTATATATATACATCTGCTCAGTTACTAAGTGGGTGGTTTTTTTATAAAAGCAGATTGATAACCATTGTTCTTGTGAACATTTCTTTGTCTTAGACAAATTGTTTAACTCATCTTCCTGATCATATATCACTTGTGTGATTTACTGATTGCAGGATCTCAGATCTTTGGAGTGCTCCTTCGTGCAAGTCAGATCATCTGTTGGAATTGTCTAGGCTAGTTTACAGAATTAAATTGCTGTTCAAGTTAGTTTTGATATATGCTTGTAAAGAGATTGTGTTGAACATCTCTACTTGAATTTCTGTAAACAGAATTCCAACATACTGGATTGATCGAAGTGTGGACTACTTTAACAAGTCTCGTAGTGGTTTTTATCTCTTATGAGATTTCCACTATAGTTACATCATTGTGTTCTTTGTTTCTGTTTTTCTTCAATCTCCTTCCTTCTAGTATATTAGTTCGATCCTTCTTAGTGTTTTCAGTGAAATAAGGAAGAGGGTGAAGGAGATGAGTGAAATGAGCAAGAAAGCCTTGATGGATGGTGGTTCCTCTCACTCTTCGTTAGGGCGTTTTATTGAACAAATTTTCCTTTGAATTGTTGGAACTGAAGATCATGTTTATATCTGGAAGCAAATTTCATCATGTTAGAGTTCCTACATCAATAAGCTCGTAAGATCGTGCTTTAGGAAGCAAATGAATAATTAATAGAACCTTCCTCTAAACGCTTAGCTGGAATGGTCTCTCCAGTTTTTATGTAATCTGCAGTATAATAAAAACAGCACCAAATTAATACACTTGCCACAGGAATGTATGCCAGTTAAATTTGCATCTTTCATAGAGCCTCTGATATGATCTCACTTACTGCCGTGTTGGTATGTACATGAGTACATTCTAAGGGGCTGAAAGGCATGAAGAACTAAAATCCAAAAATATGATTGATCTATTGCCGAAGAAAGTTGAGCCAAAATAGTAGTCAGACGTTATTGCACGCATATATCCTATCTACGACTTCTTGGGCACCAAAACGCAACTTCATCCTTTTCTTCTGCTTTCTTCTCCAACTGCTTAACGAACTTCAAACAACTGGCCTCAGGGAGCAAAGGTATGATAATACTTTAGAGCTAAAGTATTCTTGCATAAATCACATCGAAGTAGATCGATACAAAGGGGCAGTGGGCATTGGATTGTTCTATCGCACGTATCATGCACAGTCACCCTGCTACGACTTCTAAGGGTAGAATAAATGACGATCGAGCGATGTGGTAAGATCTGGCTAGCTACCCAACAAACCTCTAAAATATTTTTCGAAAAGGGCACTGATATTGATATGGGACCTCATTGACGCCTTGGACTTTGCATAAGAACTATCACATGTCATGTAATTCTTGTTATTCCCATTATGCGTGTAGAAGCAAACTGTACACTGCAGACACTCTAAATATTTATTTACGTACAGTTTGCCGATAGGGTTATGGTTGGTGACTGAATATATCGTGACCAGATAAATACCGCCGCAAGAGTCATTGAACCGGAACATCAAAGACTGTTTCTTTAAAGCCAATTCCAGCAAAGACATGACGTCAATTGCAAGGAAGATGCCAAGAACTATTTACTCGTATACAAACACAACCACACAACTATTATCATTCTCACGTATAGAATTAGCATCCATGCATGAACAGGTTATATATGAAATATATCCCACCACGCTATCTTCTACGCTTGATTCTAACTTCTCAAGCTAAAGCTTAAGCAAAATACCATTTCGGATTCTAATTTCAAACCCGATGTGGGAGATGACCAACAGAAAATGGAGAAGTCTAGGAAAAGAAACATGAGGAAGGAGATCGAGTAGAAAATAGATGGGCGGAATGAAGGCGGTGGCGACGAATTTGAAGGCGGTGATGGCAGGTTGAGGGCAACGACGATGGGTTGAAGGCGTTGGCGACAGGGTGTTGTTGGACCGTGACGAAGAGTTGAGAGCCGCGGCAAAAGTTTGAAGGCGACGACTAACTGAAGATGAATTAGGAGCACTGTGAGAACGAGACTTATGTAATCCCTTGATTTTGGTCACTATTCTAACAGAGGTTTTTAGTTAAGACTCTAGCGTCTCTCAAAAATAGTTCCCAAACATAAAATAAGTCTTATTTTCTTACATAAGATAGTCCAATCTAAGAGTATCCCATGCCACAACCATATGCCCCAAGTGTAGAAAAGTCGAATTACAGAAATGATCGACATCTGGTAAGATCTGGCTATCTACTGAGCGTTTGGGCTAACAAGTGTGGAAATATTTTATACGATTAGGTGACTTTCGTATATATGTAAATGAACGGAGTAGAATGACAAACTCAAGTATGTCCAAGTAATACCGGCCACCGTAAAAATATGATGACAGGGTTGTGCATGATTGGTGACTGAATACTGTGACCCAGATAAATACTACCGCAAGATTAACTAATTCGGATTTCGGAACATGAAGACGGGTTTCTTCAAAGCCATTTCCAGCAAAGACATGACGTCCATATATTGCAGGGAAGATGCCAAGAACTGTTGAGTCGGATAAAGCACAACCACACAACCATTTTTATTCTCACGTATACAATTGTCATCCCTGCTCAAGCTAGTTATAAATGAAATATAGGTTTGTCATATATCCCACCACGAAATCTTGTATGCTTGGTTCTGTCCTCACAAGCTAAGCTAAAGCGAAACACCTCTCTGCTACCTCATCAGGTTTCTTCGAAATGAAGAAAGCTTCAGAGCTGATCTTCATCCCAATCCCAGGTATCGGCCACATCGTCTCAACAGTTGAGATTGCAAAGCTCCTCCTCTCTCGAGATGACAACCTCTTCATCACAATCCTCATCATGAAGTTCCCCTTCACCGTAGACGGCAGCGACGCCTACATCAAGTCCTTGGAAGACCCTTCTTTGAAGAGGCAGCGCATCAGCTTCGTCAACCTCCCACAAGAACAATTCCAAGGAACCGGCGCCACCGGCTTCTTCTCCTTCATCGACAACCACAAGTCCCACGTCAAAGACGCCGTCACTAAGCTACTCACTGAGACCGAATCCGAGACTCGCATCGCGGGGTTTGTCATCGACATGTTCTGTACAGGGATGATTGACGTGGCTAACAACTTCGAGCTTCCTACCTACGTGTTCTACACCTCAGGAGCTGCTGATCTTGGGCTCGTCTTCTACCTTCAAGCCTTACGTGATGAAGAGAACAAGGACTGCACTGAGTTCAAGAACTCGGAAGCCGAGTTGGTCGTCCCGAGTTTCGCCAACCCCTTGCCAGCTGCTAGAGTCTTGCCTGGTGTGATTTTTGACAAGGACATCAGCGACGTCTTCCTCAATTTTGCTAAAAGGTATAGAGAGACCAAGGGTATATTGGTTAACACGTTCCTGGAGCTGGAGTCTCACGCACTTCAGTCTCTCAGTTCCGACGGTAAGATTCCGCCGGTGTACCCAGTGGGCCCCATAATTAACGTGAAGAGCGATGATAATAACCAAGCGGGTTCGGAGAAGTCGAAACAGAAGTCGGATATCTTGGAGTGGCTTGATAACCAGCCTCCGTTGTCTGTGGTGTTCTTGTGCTTCGGGAGCATGGGATGCTTTGGTGAGGACCAAGTGAGAGAGATCGCTTACGGACTCGAGCAAGCTGGGTTTCGGTTCTTGTGGTCTCTACGCCAACCCTCAAAGGAGAATATTGGTTTTCCGAGTGATTACACGGACTACAGTACAGTCTTGCCCAAAGGGTTTCTCGATCGGACGGCTGAGATTGGAAAGGTCATAGGGTGGGCGCCACAAGTGGCCATCTTGGCCCACCCGGCCGTCGGAGGGTTTGTCTCTCACTGTGGTTGGAACTCTACTTTGGAGAGTATTTGGTTTGGCGTGCCGATTGCCGCGTGGCCGTTTTATGCCGAGCAACAAGTGAATGCCTTTGAGCTAGTGAAGGAGCTGAAACTGGCTGTTGAGATTGATATAGGCTACAGAAAAGACAGTGCGGTGATTGTTAGCAGGCAGGACATAGAGAAAGGGATAAACAAGGTAATGGAGGGAGATAATGAACTAAGGAAGAGGGTGAAAGAATTGAGTCACATGAGCAGGAAAGCTTTGGAGGATCATGGGTCCTCGTACTCATCTTTAGGGCGTTTTATCGATCAAGTTCAAACCTCGTGAACCTAGTTTTACCTTCTTTTTCTTCTTCTTTTTGTTGAGAATGGAACCTAGTTTTAACTTGGTGTTCATATTTTAATGTATGGTCCTTTCACTCCTATGTATGTATTCGATCCTTATATTACAATTTTAGATTTACGATTTAACTAGGCAGGCGATCATATTTATATTAATTTGAAAGGATTTTTGGAAAACATTCAAAGCATCGGCGTGTATTTATATGAACTTGAATGAACAATAAGTAATACTTAGTTGAATAATGTTAGATCAACCCGGCTAATTCATAAAGAAGAGTTGGACTCCTCTAGTTTAGCTTATTCTAGACTAATACATAATTCATGTTTAGTACTACTTGGGACTAAATTCAAATTCTGGAAACCAATGAACCACGAATGAGGCCACTGTTGACCAACTCATTAACCACAACTAAATCAAATTCCACAACTAAGAACTCAATTCCACTTGATTAATCAAGCATTAAGAGGTGACCAACTCCTCTTTAACGTGTAGGTTAACAAGTCCATTTAGCCCAACAACTAAATCTCCATTTATTAACAACACAGTAGGATCTTCATAAACTCAAACAATATATAACAACTGCAACTTAAATTCTCAAATGTCCGAGCAGAATCCGAGCAAGCTTTACAACCCAATTAACCAATTCATTGTATAGTAGCGATAGGTTCAAAACCCAATTGACTAACCATATCAACTTTACAGAATTATTAACCAAAAGAGATACCAAGTTACCAACTTTACAAATCAACCGGTATTCAAAATCTCACAGTACGAAACCACAAAAATGCAATGCCAATTAAACTCCCATTATACCAAAACCAGAAACCAAATACTGCAAGTCGAATTAAATTCCAAATCCTCAAATTTACCTTCAAAATCCCAAATTGCAGGAGCTTCTCTAATGAACTTAGAAAAATTGAAACCCCCTTCCAGCTTCTCCTTAACTCACAAACTCTGGACTTCAGCTTGCAGTTAACTCAAGGCTTCATTGCAGAGCACAAGGAAGATAGGAATCAAGCCAAAACGAGGCAGAACAGTTGTCGACAACAAAGAACGACGACGAACAATACAACCCAGAAACCAAAAATCGAAAATTGTCAAAACCCAATCGAATTGAAAGATTGAATTCACCAAAACAGTGAAGACGACGAAAGGAAGAATTCTCATACCACAAACACTGAAGAAATCGTGTGAATCGCAGAGGCTCCACTCAAAAGCTCGAAGCTTCTCACCACAAATCCTCCTTCTACAGTTATTAACCGGAGAAACGAAGGCTAGGTGTGCGTCGGGGACGTCGAGTTAATCCAAACGATGGTAGCCCGGCGTCAGGAGGTGGCCGGACGGAGAGATTCTGCTTTGGTCTTCCTCTGTGCTTCAGCCGAGTTAGAGAGCAACCAGCGTTAGAGAGTCCCATGAATTGGGGTGTCTCTGGATAAGACCAGAGAAATGAGGGTTGTGAGCTTGCACAGTCTATTAAAAATAGTTTAGGGTTTAGGGTTTTACCATTAGATAAGTCTTATTTTTTTAAAGAAGACAGTCTAATTTCATCTAATTTCATGAAACACCTTTAAAATTTAATTTATGTGTCAACCTATCTGACATGTACACAATGGTATTGAGTTTTGACCAAAATAACCACCTATAATATATATATATATATATATATATATATATATATATATATATATTATAAATAGAGGACGGGTTAGAAACCCAAACCTTTGTTGAGATTTTATAAAAAGAGAAAGGAAAAAACAAAAATAAGGAGAGGATATGAAACCTAACACGTACTTTGAAGAAAAAATAGTGAGTGACCAAAATGATATGACCCTAAATAGACAAAGAAAGCTGTTGACAGTAGCCACAGAGGGGCTACATAAGCCCACGGACCCGCAGTCAGTGCATCCGGGGCCGGCCTGAGGCCCGGAGCAGGATCACCAGCACCCGGACCCGAGGTCCAGCAGTCTACCTTGTGACCAGGGGCCCGGGAACCGAGGGCGCCAGCCTGCCAAACAAGCTACCAGAGCTGCCCCTTTTGTGTGCGAACAGAAGGAAACCAGTCCCACATCGAAGAGTGAGACCAGACCTCACACCCGACCACCTATATAAGGGCCTCGACTACCCTCTTTAATAGGTAACTGATCTCTCCAACTGCTTATCATACGTTCTTAAGTTATCTATTCATCCCAACTGTACTAACTTAGGCATCGGAGAGGAGAAGACCGGCCCGCCCGGTATTCCCCTTAGTGAGCAGGTTCGCAGGAGAAGATCACATCTAGATTCACCTGTCTCTACCAGGCCTACGGGTTTGTGCGGAAACAATTGGCGCCGTCTGTGGGAAGATTGGATAAAAACCACGTAAGCATCACCAAATGGCAGAAAGCTCAGAAGCAGGCCAGGAAAGAAATGCAACGGAGGGTCAGCGGGTTGCACCAGAGCAAGTGCTCATCTCCACCCCGGTCACTGTACGGGAGCAGCGCAGCGACCAGGGCACCCAGGACGACGGCAGCTGTGGGAGGCCGAACAGCACGCCGGGGGCACACAACGATAGCGCGCGCGGGAAAGGCCCGGTGGAAGGAGACCAACCCACCCACCGGGGCTTTTCGCTGACATTCTCAGACGATCCGAGCGACAAAGAGGAGAGTCTGCTCGGTGACAGCGACCGGGACACCATGTACAGGCCCGACTGGCATGATATGGCGGGGGAGATACGGGCGATGAGGGCAGAAGTCGGTTGCCTGCGCGCGGAGGGCGACCGGGATAGAGCAAAATCCAATGCCCGGTATGAGGAAATGGAGACGGTAAACGCCACCCTGTTGGCTGTCCTGGAAAGAGGACAGCAACGCGACACTGCCATGACAAGGGCAATTACACCCGCGCCAGGCCAACCCCAGCGCCTTGAGGCAGGACAGTCATCGGGAGGAAGGTCTAGTGACCGCAGGAGGGCGGAGTCCCAGGACGGTGCGGCTTTGCCAATGAGCACGCCGGTACCCCCGCAGTCGCGCGCTTCATTCAAGGATGAAGTCGTGGCCCCGACCGCACGGGCATTACAGATACTCACCGACTCTATGTCGGATCTAAAGGCCCAAATGGAGGCCAACGAGAGAAGGGCAGCGCGGCCGATGGAAGGCGCGCGATTCAACGAACGCATGGGCCCTTTCTCGCACCGGGTTCTGGAATTAGGGAGGTCTGGTAACCAGAAATCCCTAAAGCTCACGTACTCAGGATCCGGCTGCCCATACCAACATTTGGATAGTTTTCGGTCCCAAACGTGCGCCAAGGGCTATTCCGATGCAGTGTGCTGCAACATATTCCAGGAAACCCTATCTGGAGAGGCGCTCAGCTGGTTCTATGAGCTCCCGGCAAACTCCATCGAGGCGTTCGAGCAACTGGCCGACCGGTTCGTAGGCCGCTTCATCCTCCGGGTCGAAGGAGCCCGGACATCAACCATCCTCTTCAACTGCATGCAGGCGCCTGGCGAGGAGCTAAGGACATTTGTCAACCGCTGGCAAACGGCGACGGCCGGGGTTCGGAACCTCGACAAGGGTATCGTCGAGATGGCGTTCAAACAGGGGCTTCGGCCAGGAATATTTTCCTACGCCGTACGGGTGGAACTCCCGCAGGGGTATAACGAGTTAATGGCGATGGCCATCAGGCATGCTCAGGCTAATCATGAGACGTATGGGGCAACACCTGTTGAAGAGAAAGCGGGAGGAGCACCCCCTCCCGGCCGAGAAAACAGGGTCAGCCAGCGGAGCGAGAACCGAGGTGCCCGACCGAGCAGAAGTTGGGGGAACCAACAGCAGCAGAAGCCCTATCATGACAAACCCCAGGGCGAGCACAAGCCGGCGCAGTACCAGCAAGAACTCCCCCTGGCAATCATGCCAGCAGAACATCAAGAGGTCTTCACCACTCTAACCTCTTCATACGAGTACATCTTGCACGAGAACGGGAACATCATTTCCCCACCGCCGAGGAGCAAGTACCCAAAGGGGAAACTTACCCAGGCATGAACGGGCAAGTACTGCTCCTATCAAGATGAAGCTACCCATCGGACGAACAGTTGCTTCGCCCTCAAGACAGCGGTAGAGGGTTTGATTAGCAACGGTCAGCTTCAGTAGTATATAGGGGAAAGGAGAGCAGATCCCAACCGGGATCAGGGCCAGGGCTGGTAAGCACACCCGGACCGGTGAAGGGTTAGGTGCTAGAACTTCTAAGCAGTTAGTTTGGCATATCAACGGTTCAACCAGCGTAACATCATATGTATACCAACTATTTTGAGAGAAATTCCACCGGTTCCACGGGTGCAAAAATATATATCCAAAGGGCATACTACAAAAAAAAAATCGTTCCAGCGGATTTACAAAAGAGCAAAACAAAAATTTTCAAGGAGCCGCGCCTCCCCCCTCAGCGGGCATCCCACCAGTTTCTCCAGATGGAGCCACCACATCCTCTCCAGCAAGTGCAGATGGTTGAGGCCCGCCTTCCCCTTCCGGTTGCTCCTCTTCTGCCAGATGCCCATGGGTATCATCATCGGTCCCCGCCTTCGGCATTCGAGAGGTATCCAGGTACCCCTTCTCTTCCCACTCCACGTAGGCGTCAGCGATACCCGACTCCCTAGCCTTTTCCAGGAGCTTAAGGAACTGATCACTATCGTGATATTTGAGGACAACCTGCTGGAAAAGCTCTGGGTCCTCTTCTCCAGCGCAGCGGCAGCGGCGGCACGCACAGCGGCAGCTCCCACCTGGAGCTCATCCACTCTGGCCTCCAGCTCGGCCCTCTCTTCCTCAGCCTGCTCCTTCTCCTCCTCGAGGCTCCAGACCTGCTCTTCTAGCTTGGCCACCTGTTTCTTGGCCCTCTCCTCCAGTTTGACCTTCTCCCGCTCGAGCCTGGACTTCTCAACTTCCAGGCTCTCACGGGCTTCTGTCAGAGCGGCCACCTGCCTCTTCATCTCCGGCAGCTCCTCACTCGGGTCCGGCTGGTACAGATTGTACAATAGCTACATAACAACAGGGAGCCAATTAAGCAAACAGCAAAAGTAACGAGTCATGAGCGGTGCAATGGCACCAAGCAATTCTTACCCGGAGAACTGACTCCTTGCTCCTCTGGCGGTTCTCCCCCGTCAAGGCTCCAGCGACCCCGGGCCTATCCAGACCAAGGCCAGTCACATCTGCCGCCAGCTTCCGAACGAAGGGACTTTCCGGACCTCCCCTCTGTTCCTCGGCAGCAGCGGCCTTGTCCCCAGCGGAACTCGTCGCACCGCTGACCACCTTGAGCCGTTTCACCAAGTTTTCACCTGACGACCGCCGGTCGGCGTCACCAGCGCGGAGGGAGGGACGTCCATGATCCTCCGCCTCTTCTCACCCAGGCCGTCTGGTGAAGAAGATTGTGCGCCTGACCGGGTGACCCTGGTGACGAGCGGGACCGATCTCGGTCGGTGCGGAATCCGGTTCGTCCCACCAGGAACCTTTGGTGGCCCCCCGGTGGTCTTGCTCTTTCCGGGTCCCGCCTTGGGCGCAGCGGGGTGACTCTTCACACGCCTCAGAATATAGGCGTCGTCCTCAACGTCCATGGCCCTCGGTTCGGCATGAACGGTAAGCCGACCGGACTCCTCATCCACCGAGGTCAGTGAAACGGCCTCCCCTTTCTCCTTCAACCTTGAGACAAGGTCTTCACTGTCCATGGATAACGTATTACCGGGCTTGACGACCGTCTGGGAAGATGCACCTGCAGGACAAACAAAGGGTTAGTATCTACTCGGTCAGCAGAAATGCCACCGCTAAAACCCTGCTACACACCGGGATCCCGCCCGAGACAGCAGTACTCCAACACCTCCCGCCGAATGAAGTTGTAGGAGCTCCGCTCAAGATCGTCCCAGCACCCGAGTATTGTCATAATCATTTCCCGCTCCAATTCGGACAGTACGAACGATTGATCGCCAAGGGGCTAGAAGGCACCAGGAACCCGGTACATCTTGCTCCTTTTCTGCCACTTCCTACCCGCTATCACCACCTTTTTCCTCCAGCTACTGTCCACCCAGGAAGGTAGATGGGTGATGATAGGCTGGAAGTGTCGGGCGCTAAAGGTCAGACAACCCCGGGACCCTTTCTTCTTCGAGAAGGACACTCTGTACAGCGCCCGGAACTCGTTCACCATTGGCATGCTCATCCCGGACAGCTCGTACAGGCAACCGAGGCTCAGCAGCTGCCTCCACTGGTTCCCGGAAAGCTGCGCGGGAGACACTTGCAAAGCGCTAAGCGTATACTGCACGAAGTCCGGCAGCGGGAGGGAGAACCCGTGGCGAAATTGGTCTTCGTGAACAACAACCCAACCCGCCTCCGGGTTACAGGCCGATTCTCCGGGATTCAGCGGCCGTAACGCCACCTCATCGGGGATACTCCACGTCTCCCGGAAGGCGGCAGTCTCTGCGGGGTTCATAGTACCCTCCGGTTCATCGCACACCACGGCCTCTTTCCCACTCCCGATAATGTAGCTCACGGGCGGAGTGCCAGGAAAGCGCACCCCGTGCGGGATGCCCTCAGATCCCAAGGACCCGGAACACGAGACCCCGCCCCGAGAGCGGTCAGAGGCTTCGGACTCCGGGGATTCCGAACCGAGCCAATCCTCCAACCTCTCCTCATCGTCCACCACGGGACGCCTGTCGGCCGATTCGGAAGCCCCATCAGAACTTGCAGAAGCCATTTAACCTAAGGAGAAGAAAACAAAACCCCACCGCTGGTCAGCAATAAGCTAGAACAGCGCCCTCTGCGGCTGCTCCCAAATTCACCGTAGACGCCCCGCTCAAAACGACTCACAGACTGCGACAGAGCACACCCCCCCCCCCCCCCCCCCCCGCCGCAAAACACCAACCAAAAAGAAAAACACGAAGCAAAGAAAACAAGACTTACCAATTACTATGCACAACCGAGGAAAGTCCGTCCTATGAAAACACCGAGCAACGGTAGGCAAATACCTAGAACGCTTGGAGCACGGATATCGCGAGGCACCTCCACAGAACTTTCGTCGGATTCCTCTCCAACCTTCTCTTCTTCTCTCTGGGCCAAAGAGCAAAACAGAAATAATGAAGACAAAGGAGGCCTTTTTATAGACGGGTCTGATGCCCTAGGCACCCCTGTAATCCCTCCAAAATACTCAATCGGGGCAAGTCAAGCGCCTGCAAATCCAGGCCCTCCATCTCAGATCGCTCCCTACTGACACGTGTCCCAGCATCGATAACCTTCCCACGCCATCATAACTAATTAGACTGATGGGCTTCCTCCTTAAATGCATGTCAGCCACTTGTCCCGCCTACAAGCGGCAGTTAAGGGAGATAGGGGCAGGAACCGAGGCGTCCAGCCTCCCCACTTCCCCAAGAGCCACGGCATCTCACCGGTTAGGTATCATTCAACCGGCTCCATGGCATCTCACCGGTTAGGTATCATTCAACTGGTCCCATGGCATATCACCTGTTATGTATCATTCAACCGGCTCCACGGCATCTCACCGGTTATGTATCATTCAACCGGCTCCACGGCATCTCACCGGTTATGATCATTCAACCGGCTCCATGGCATCTCACCGGTTACGTAACATTCAACCGGCTCCATGGTATCTCACCGGTTAGGTAACATTCAACCGGCTCCATGGCATGACACTGGTTATGAGACATTCAACCGGCATGGGCTTTATAAACCCGGGAGAGTTTACATCTAACACATGTAAACTTTTCCAGCAGGATAAAAACCCTGCATCGCACTGAACTGCGATCAATATGGGGATCTAAAGCGAGACTTGTCATCTCAACGCCACCCCACCGGGCAGATTGTTTCTCTAACACAGAACAAGTCTCCCCGCAGGCTAGAAACCCTGCACATTACCCCACGCTTGTTCCAGCACAAGTGGGCCGAGCCACCGGGCTACTCCCGGCCTGCCCCACCGTTGGCAGCAATTTCGCCTTGGGAACTTGGGGGACTCGTTCCGACATGGTAGTCCACCGGTCGAGTCCTCCCCGCCAACATCATCTCATGCACTCGTTCGGGTTTCACCCCGCTCCATATCTATTGCATGGCGGATCTCAACGCCACATCATCTCATGCACTCGTCCGGGTTTCACCCCGCTCCATATCTATTGCATGGCAGATCTCAACGCCACATCATCTCATGCACTCGTCCGGGTTTCACCCCGCTCCATATCTATTGCATGGCGGATCTCAACGCCATATCATCTCATGCACTTGTCCGGGTTTCACCCCGTTCCATATCTATTGCATGGCAGATCTCAACGCTACATTGTCCTCCCATGCACTTGTCCAGGTTTCACCCCATTCCATACTCATGGCACGACAACACTTGAGCACAATATCATCAGTATTGCAGGCATACTCATAACTGTCGCACGTCATCATTAACAGGTACTCACATCACCACGCCTTCTCTACCCGAACGCCCGGTCATGCCCAATCTTCAATGCGGACTTAGGGGACTGGGCACCGTTGGGTTGGTAACCCTGCGGGTCTGCGAGACAGAAGCAGGAGCAGGACATATTAAGTCCCCATTCAAGATTGCACTTGACCGGGAACTTGGGGGACTTGTTGACAGTAGCCACAAAGGGGCTACATAAGCCCACAGACCCGCAACCAGTGCATCCGGGGACGGCCTGAGGCCCGGAGCAGGATCACCAACACCCGGACCCGAGGTCCAGCAGTCTACCTTGTGACCAGGGGCCCGGGGACCGGGGGCGCCAACCTGCCAAACAAGCTACCAGAGCTGCCCCTTTGTGTGCGAACAGAAGGAAACCAGTCCCACATCGAACAGTGAGACCAGACCTCACGCCCGACCACCTATATAAGGGCCTCAACTACCCTCTTTAATAGGTAACTGATCTCTCCAACTGCTTATCATACGTGCTTAAGTTATCTATTCATCCCAACTGTACTAACTTAGGCATCGGAGAGGAGAAGACCGGCCCGCCCGGTATTCCCCTTAGTGAGCAGGTTTGCAGGAGAAGATCACATCTAGATTCACATGTCTCTACCAGGCCTACGGGTTTGTGCGAAAACAAAAGTAAAAGACAAAAAAAAAACTACAAAGCAAAACTAACTGAATTGAAAATTATGAAGTTCTAGATAATCTCTACTATAATAAGTAATAATAAAATCAGGAGATAAATCCCACCCTGTCAAACAATGTGAAGAAAGACCAAAGTTGACAAGAGCATCTGCTACGTAATTACCTTCATGAAAAATATGAGCAGAATACATTTGTGATATACGATGTAAACAATTCCTCCACTTAACCCGGTCCGTAGCTGTTGAGGCACCAAATGAGGGGAACGAAAAAAAAAGAACTAATGAGGTATATTTCGAGATTTTAGAGGTAACGTTCTTCGTACTTATTGCTCAAATTTTAATATGCAAAATTCAGTGGCAGTTATGGCAGCATACAGGCTATCGAGATAGCTTGGTTGAGGGATTGGAAGCATTTGTAGTTGGAGGTTGACTCCTACTTAGTTCTTACTTTTCTTCGATTAAAAAAAAAACTCACTTATAATTATTATTATAATTGATTATATATTTGATAAGTTTTTTATAAAGTGTTTATTTATAAAATTTAATTTAAATAACCATGTTTAAAACATTAAACATGTGAGATGTTATTTAATTAACACTGAGTTCTTTTATTTTTGAGTTTTCACAATTTCCAAACTAAGTCTTAATTAGGAATGTTTTTAAGATATTTATTTATTTATTTTACAAGAATATTAAGATCTAATTGGTTATTACTTTTTGCTGACTTCCAATTCGTAGAACCTTCATCGAATGAAGATAATGTAATTTACTGATACGTTTCGAAGGGGATTACCACTTGGACTATACTCCGGGATCATGAAAGGGCGTAATGTCATGCATATTCAGTTTTTCCACTTGGACTACACTGTGATGTTTAACCTTCGTTATGTAGTTTACGTACAAGTTCATTCCACTCTCCCGATTTGGACCCCATCCCTCTAGTCCAAGTGCAACAACAACAAGTCAACAACAACCGCTTATCCGTTGGATTGAATGCTGATATTAACAGATTTTAGTCTAATTAGTTCTTGATTTTAAAATTCAGATTTCAGAAAGAAAGACCGGTTCGTTTCTTTATCTTATAACAAAACTATAATCTGAGCATCCATATGAAGCTTCGCATCGACTGCAAGGTAAATAGAAAAAGATTATGCTAAATATGCTAGTCGGTCAAAAGTTCTGGTTTTGTTTTGTTTTGCCTTGGTTTCCAAGTATTAATTTATAGTCAAAAAGGGTCACATATTGAGAGAACTAGCATTTGGGCACTGACAGCAAAGCCATGACCTCACCAAAATCTTGGAAAACAAACAGCTAAGAAAGTTTTCAGTGGTATCTAAAGCTAGCATACACCGCACCAACCAACCACATGCATGCAAATGCATATAAATAGACATACATGTCTGGCCGAGATTTTCATTACTACACCTTCACCCAAATTAATTACACCTTCTTCTCAGAACCCTTTGCATCTCACCCTCCCAAATGAAGCAATCGGCTGAGCTAGTGTTCATCCCATCCCCAGGCATTGGCCACCTTGTTTCGACGGTGGAGGTCGCCAAGCTCCTACTGTCTCGTGATGACCAACTCTTCATCACCGTCCTCATCATGAAGTTTCCGTTCAGCTTAGATCCCGTTGATGCCTACATCGAGTCCCTCGCGGTCTCTTCCATATCACAGCGGATCAAGTTCATCAACCTCCCACAGCAGAATATGGAAACACATGGTAATAGCACCATCAACTTCTTCAGCTTCATTGACAATCAGCAAACCCACGTTAGAAATGCTGTCGCCAAGCTCACTGAGTCCGATACCAAGGCTCGACTCGCCGGGTTTGTCATTGACATGTTCTGTACCTCTATGATTGACGTCGCCAAGGAATTGGGGGTTCCTACCTATGTGTTCTTCACGTCCAGCGCAGCCGCGCTCGGGCTCATGTTCCACCTTCAAACACTGCGTGACGATCACAACCGGTACTGCATTGAGTTCAAGGACTCGACTGCTGATTTGGTGATTCCGAGTTTCGCCAACCCCTTCCCTGCTGCTAGAGTCTTACCCGGTGTCCTTTTCGATAAGGAGGCCGGCAACGGATTCCTCAATTTGGCGAAAAGGTTTAGAGATGTCAAGGGTATTTTGATAAATACATTCTCGGAGCTGGAGTCGCATGCCCTTCTTTCTCTTGGTTCTGATGGTAAGATCCCTCCGGTGTATCCGGTTGGACCCATACTGAACGTGAAGAGCGATGAGAAGAACGACCAAGTGGATTCGAAGAAGTCGAAGCAGAAGTCAGAAATGTTGAAGTGGCTCGATGATCAGCCTCCGTCGTCTGTAGTGTTTCTGTGCTTCGGGAGCATGGGAAGCTTCGGTGAAGACCAGATCAGAGAGATTGCCCGCGCTTTAGAGCACGGAGGGTTTCGGTTTTTGTGGTCACTACGTCAGCCTCCAGCAGAGGGAAAAATCCTTCCAAGCGACTACGCCGATCACACAGGAGTGTTACCTGATGGCTTCCTTGATCGGACGGCAGGAGTCGGAAAAGTTATAGGGTGGGCGCCACAAGTTGCCATCTTATCCCATCCGGCTGTGGGAGGTTTCGTCTCCCATTGTGGGTGGAACTCCACTCTCGAGAGCTTGTGGTTTGGGGTGCCGGTGGCAACCTGGCCCTTATATGCCGAGCAGCAAACAAATGCATTCCAGCTAGTGAAGGAACTAGGGATAGCCGTGGAAATTGATATGAGTTATAGAAAGGATGGTCAAGTTGTTGTGAGTTCAGAGAAAATTGAGAGCGGAATAAAGGAGGTGATGGAGCTTGATAGTGAAACACGGAAGAGGGTGAAACAAATGAGCGACAATAGCAAGAAAGCTTTGATGGATGGAGGTTCCTCTTATGCTTCGCTGAGTCACTTTATCGATCAAATCTAAAGCGCGCGACTTGGAAGATAGGAAAGCTTCGATATTGTTTTATGTGATGAAAAACTACTACTAAGTGTGTCATATAATATGCCTTCATGGCATTAATGCTTGAGATGTACTACTGTTACATTCTTATACAATTTAACGTGCCCGTCTTGTACAATTTAAGATTTTCAATTTACACAAACATATATATTATGTATCCCGGCCCGAATATTAAGATCTATTAATTTAAGTAAATCAATCTAATAATTTAGTTTATTTTAGATTTTTAGAACAGAGAAATCTTTTGCATCGATCATAGGTCATAGTCAATTCATTAACGTAATTTGAATCAAGACCAAAACATATACCCTTAAATATGATGCTTAATTTTCATGAGGTTTACGTACAAGTCCATTCCACTCTCCCATCTACTTAACAAACCTGAGCATAGTCACATTTTTTTTTTCATTGATGAAGTTACTAAGATATTTATTGAAGATGATAAACGTACAGAAGAAGTGAAATACCAAAACATACATCTCTTACAAATAAGTAACAATTTAAGAAATCGGAAATAGTTAGGAAGTCGCAATCTAGCTATCGCAATCATAAAGAGAGTGAACTAATATTCAGGTGAATCCTATTCCGGGTTCTACCAGAAAATGGTTTGTGGAACTTACAAGAGCATCAGCCATTTGATTTCCTTTCTGATGATCTAGATCAGTTGAGCGAAAATGCATGCATCATCTGCAAGGTGATAATATCAAAATATACAACTACGTCATTCGATCTCACACATTTTAATATATATATATATATACACTCGTGAAGTCGTGAACAGCATAGATCCAGGTAACGTACGAGGAACTCGAGTGATTGAGACAAATATATTCATGCGTGTCGAACCTCCTCTCTTACCCTAATAATATAACGGGACAATCACAATCAAAATATATTTACAAGATTTCAATATTGTAACTATAGGTACATAAATTTAATGTATATTCCTATTCCAATTAAGTTGGGTCGGAATATCCTCTCAACCCAAGTACCAACTGGGTAGGACCGGAAGCTTGGCAGCAACTGCAAGGTAGCATGCATCATATATATGTTATATGCTGATCGAGATAAATTAAAGTCGTGTTTTCTTTTGCCTTGATTTGCAAGGCTTAACTATAATTGTCAATGACACTGAGAATCCAAACAGCATTTGCATGGCTCGTGAAGATCGAAAATCTAAAATTCAACCCTCGAGAGCTTGTGGTATAATCCTCTTGTATTTTTTTGTTTTGTTAATAAATTTTCGACTAAGAGCGATGAGTTAACCCTTAAATCGCTTATAAAAAAAATATATATATATATCAAACGGTAACAAACGTGGTCCGTGAAATTCAACTCTCGAGAGCTTGTGGTTTGGAGTGCCGTGGCCACCTGGTCTTCACTAATGTGGAATAAACCTTTTCTATTCAACAAGAGTATTGTGACTTATAAGCTCTCTTTACATGGCTCGTGAAGAAAATCTAAAATTCAAGTCCAGCCACAACAAGCAGACAGGCAAAGACTAAAAGCATGCATGATGTCTACAACTGAGTGCCAAATGATTAAAAAACACTCTAACCACATTGGAGTCTAGAGATTTACGATAATGTTAAAAGAGGAGAAATCTCATATTAAGGGATATTCTGAATTTGTTATATGCGGTCCAAGATTTACTGCGGATACTTGGCATGTTCGATGAACCCAAATTTGATATTTATTATTATATTTTTATATATTAAAATTTGTTTTAAATAAACTTATAATATAACGTACGTAATTATGTATTTCTACACAACTTTTAGCTGCACCATTTACTGTATGCGAGCATCCATAAAGTTTCGCATCAACTCAAGGTAAATATACAACATAAGATAATGCTAATTATGCTAGTCGGTCGTTGTGATTTCCTTTGCCTTAAGTCTGTATAGTCAGTAGTTTCAGATGATGAGAAATAGCAGTAGGGGATTTTGGCCAGTCACATGCAGCAAAGAAGTGACCTCAGAAAAATCTAAAGCAAACATACAACAACCAACCACAAATATACATGTCGATCAGCTGAGCTTATAAATATACATTTCGGTCAGCTGAGCTTTTCATTACTAGCTATACCGACACACAAATTAACTACATCTTCTTCTGAGAACTCGTCTTTGCATCTCAATCTCCCAAATGAAGCAATCGGCTGAGTTAGTGTTCTTCCCATCTCCAGGCATTGGCCACCTTGTGTCGACGGTGGAGGTCGCAAAGCTCCTCCTGTCTCGTGATGACCAACTCTTCATCACCGTCCTCATCATGAAGTTTCCGTTCAGCTTAGATCCCATTGATGCATACATTGATTCCTTCGCGGACTCTGCTATATGTCACCGGATCAAGTTCATCAACCTCACACAACAGAATTTGGAGACACAAGGTAATAGCACCATCAACTTCTTCAGCTTCATTGACAATCAGCAAACCCACGTTAGAAATGTGGTCGCCAAAATGATCGAGTCCGAGACCAAGACTCGACTCGCCGGATTAGTCATTGACATGTTCTGTGCCTCTATGATCGACGTCGCCAACGAACTGGGAGTTTCTACCTACTTGTTCTTCACATCCAGCGCTGCCTCGCTAGGGCTCCAGTTCCACTTTCAAACACTGCGTGACGATCACAAACTGAACTGCATGGAGTTCAAGGACTCGACTGCTGATTTGGTGATTCCGAGTTACGCCAACTCCTTGCCTGCTGCTAGAGTCTTACCTAGTGGCCTTTTCGAAAAGGAGGCCAACAACCAATTCCTCAACATGGCCAAAAGGTATAGAGATGTCAAGGGTATTTTGATAAATACATTCTCCAAGCTGGAGTCGCATGCCATTCTTTCTCTTAGTTCTGATGGTAAGATCCCTCCGGTGTATCCGGTGGGACCTGTACTCAACCTGAAGAGCAATGAGAAGAACGACCAAGTGGATTCGTACCAGTCGAAGCAGAAGTCAGAAATCTTGAAGTGGCTCGATGATCAGCCTCCGTTGTCTGTAGTGTTTCTGTGCTTCGGGAGCTCGGGAAGCTTCAGTGAAGACCAGGTGAAAGAGATTGCCTGCGCATTAGAGCACGGAGGGTTTCGGTTTTTGTGGTCACTACGTAAGCCTCCACCAGAGGGAAAGCTCCTTGCCAGCGACTATGCCGATTACACAGGGGTGTTACCTGAAGGCTTCCTTGATCGAACGGCGGGAGTCGGAAAAGTTATAGGCTGGGCGCCGCAAGTTGCTATTTTAGCCCATCCAGCGGTGGGAGGCTTCGTCACCCATTGTGGGTGGAACTCCATTCTCGAGAGCTTGTGGTTTGGAGTGCCGGTGGCTACGTGGCCCCTGTTTGGCGAGCAACAACTAAATGCATTCCAGCTAGTGAAGGAACTAGGGATAGCCGTGGAAATTGATATGAGTTACAGGAAAGACGGTCCAGTTATTTTGAGTGCACATAAAATCGAGGGCGGAATAAAGGAGGTGATGCAGATTGATAGTCAGGTGAGGAAGAAAGTAAAACAAATGAGTATTTATAGCAAGAAAGCTTTGATGGATGGGGGCTCGTCTTATGATTCGTTGGGACAGTTTATTGATCAAATTTAAAGCTTATGAATATATTTGGGGATAGGAAATCTTCGATATTAAATGTTCTAGTTGATGAATAACTACCATTTAGTGTGTAGTATTTCATACATGCCTTCATGATTTTAAGACTTCTGCTTCATTCTAATGATATTATCCTAATATTGGAGCATTGTGGCATGAATAAATGGTTCTTTTCTGTTTGGGAAAATAGGCTGTTGTACTGTTTTTGCTTACCGAGTCCCTACTTATAAATACTGAGAAGTGGTCTAAAAATGGAAATGTTGTTTTTTTTTTCTTGGAATAGATCGAATCCTTTTCTAAGCAAGGTTTTCACCTCATCACGACCTTTTACCCGGATCCATTCTGATATCTAAAACAGAATTCCACTTTTATACGCATTTCAATTAGTATATCGTGTATGCATATAGCCGTAGAGGTACTTTTAATTAGTCTTAAGCTCTCAACAAGCTGCTCTATTTCATAATGTGCTGCATATTAATTAAGTGGAAAGTGACTCCAAACTTCTTACAGATTGCATAACAGCACCATTAAACCCTTTGGAAAATTTCAACTTCGGTCAAGGATGTCAATATTTTAGCATGCAACTCCTTTTTAGGATATTGAATTCAAGCATGTTTAAGGATAAAATCAATTTTGTGGTGAATGCAGTTACAAATTTAGGTCACTCTTTACATATAAGGTGTTGGACACGTGCTGTACCTCCTCAATTTTGATATTGACAAAATAATCTTAGCTCTTTTTTTTTTTTTTGACAAGATGATCTCATCAGCTCTTTTAGAAAAATACAAAGAGCAAAAATGGTTACAACTCCACAATATTCTTGGAATGCATACTCGTGACACGTGTCCATCACTATGTGGTCATGATTCTTCATCAGGTCAAGTCAAGCAGAGTTTTGTGGTCGATGATCTGCTGTAGATAGATTGGTGATGCAGTAATGCTCGAGGGTTGTATGTGTGCGGTGTGCCTAAATCTCGTGTCTTCTTCTAGTCACCTTCCGATAATGTTCGCCGAATTTGAACGAGTTTGAGGCTCCTAGTCTGATGTCACTCATAAAATAACGCATCTCTAAACAAGATAAGTCAAATCATGTGGAATTGAATAAAATTTTCTGCAATCTTTGCAACCTTTGACCTTTGATTATTAGACTGACCTTAGGAAACTTCATTTACGTAAGAAAGTTGAGTTGCTTTACTGAATTTAAAAAAAATAGCATTTAGAAAATGAGCAAAGCAATGACCTCACGACATAGATTGTTTGTCAAGAAAAAAAATCATATATATGTAATATAAATGTATGTATCTACTGCAGAGACGTATGAGTTGGCTTAGAACAATCTCAATATCCCAAAAAATGGAAAAACCTGCAGAGCTCGTGTTCATCCCATCCCCTGGTGTTGGCCACTTGGTCTCAACACTTGAGATCGCAAAGCTCCTCGTGTCTCGAGACGACCAATTCTGCATCACTTTCCTCATCATGCATTTTCCCTCTCTTTCCAAAGACACTGATGCTTATGTCGAGTCCTTTGCAAACTCTTCCTCTCCCATATCACAACGTATCAAGTTCATATACCTCCCAAAGGTCGATATGAACAATACGAATGGAGATATCGGCACTACCTTGCTCGACTTCGTTGAAAACCAGAAACCCCATGCTAAAGACGCCGTCGCAAAACTCATCGAGTCCAAGACTCGGCTTGCGGGGTTCGTCGTCGATATGTTTTGTACCGCTATGATCGACGTGTCCGATCATTTTGGGGTTCCAAGCTACGTGTACTTCACCTCCGGCGCAGGCACGCTCGGGCTGTTGTTCCACCTCCAAGCGCTGCGTGATCATGACACTAAGTACAAGGATTGCATCGAGTTTAAAGACTCCGACGCTGAGTTGCTTGTCCCGAGTTTCGTCAATCCTGTGCCAGCTAAAGTCCTCCCTGGCAGGCTACTCGTGAAGGAGGCAGCGGAATCATTTCTCAACATTATCAAAAGGTTTAGAGATACCAAGGGTATTTTGGTGAACACGTTCACAGACCTAGAATCGCATGCACTTCATGCTCTTTCATCTGATTCCGAGATCCCTCCCGTATATCCGGTAGGACCTTTACTTAACCTGAACAGTAATGAAAGTCGTGTGGATTCTGACGAGGCCAAGAAGAAGCAGCATGATATATTGAAATGGCTCGATGATCAGCCTCCGCTGTCTGTAGTGTTCTTGTGCTTTGGAAGCGGGGGAAGCTTTAGCGAGGACCAAGTGAAAGAGATCGCCAACGCTCTGGAGCACACCGGCTATCGGTTCTTATGGTCCTTACGCCAGCCCCCACCTAAAGCAAGTTTTCTTCCGAGCGACTACGATGACCTCACCAGAGTCTTGCCCGAAGGGTTCCTAGATAGAACAAAAGGGATAGGAAAGGTCATAGGCTGGGCTCCCCAAGTAACCATCTTGGCTCACCCATCCGTCGGAGGGTTTGTATCCCATTGTGGGTGGAACTCTACACTTGAGAGTCTGTGGCACGGGGTGCCGGTTGCGACGTGGCCGTTGTACGCGGAGCAACAGCTGAACGCGTTTGAGCTGGTGAAGGAATTGGGATTGGCGGTGGAAATTGATATGAGCTATAGGAGTAGTAGTTCCGTTCTTGTGAGTGCTAAGGAAATAGAAAGAGGAATAAGAGAGGTGATGGAACTTGACAGTGATATAAGGAAGCGAGTGAAAGAAATGAGTGAAATGGGGAAGAAAGCTTTGATGGTTGCTGGGTCTTCATACTCTTCCTTGGGACTTTTTATTGATCAGATGAAATCCTTGACCATATCTGGGGTTTAAAAAGTGTTCAGACTTACTACGTACCTAGCTAGTAGATTTGTTGGTTTTCTTACAGTGATTATTTATGCATCTCAAGTTGAATACGTATATTAAAAAAAAAACAAAATCTCAAGTTGAATAAATAGAATAATACAACATGGTTTATCGAGGAAAAAAATTGCAACACGACTTGGTTTCAATTTTCATATCATCACTATTATTATTCTATACACTTAGCAGGCGCAGAAGGCCCAGTTGAACATAATTAGCCCAATAGTTGTGGTCCAGGTAGCGAGTGAATTTTTTTTTGGTTAATCTTTTTTTTTTTTTAATTGTTTTATCAAACAAGGTGTTCAAGAGTCGGAACCGATTATAATGAAGGAAGACCTTGAAGTCTTGTAACTGAACTTTTAGAAGTGGCCAAAAAGTCATCGATCTCATTCCGAAATGTCAATTTTGTTGTCATACATGTAATTGGATTCACAATAGATTCTAAAATTATATAATGTATGATCTGCTGTCCGATCCCTTCACTCTTGGGAAAAGGCCGGAGAGTTTACCATGCTCTGTTGCCTAATCTTATATCAACTTAAGCCAAATATTGCTGATTCATATGTGCATGGAACATCAACGAGAAAGGAAGGAGGGGGCAACTGGCAAGTACTATTCCTCAACTAGTACTTGCCCCAATTTCTTTAGATGTGATATTTGCTTTTATCAAAAATTACTTTCATCGATGGTTAAGGTTCTATATCCGAGTGGAGATATAAACCGGTCTTAAATTCAATTTAAAATATTCCTCAACATGCATTCCGTTTGCACTACCAGAAAAGGGGTTATAGCCGACGATATGGGAAAAAACGGCCGACGAAATAGTACCTCGTCGGCTATAACCCCTTATAGCCGACGAACTACTATTTCGTCGGCCACATCGTCGGCTATAATATTATAGCCGACGACTGCCGACAACTCGTCGGCTATAACTATAGCCGACGAAACGTTTTTGGTTATAGCCGAAGAGGATGGTATTCGTCGGCTATAATAGTTATAGCCGACGAAAAGTTTTTGGTTATAGCCGACGAGGAGGGTATTCGTCGGCTATAACTCTTATATCAGATCGACCTTCTGCATCAGGGAGCTCATTCGTCGATGAAATCGTCCAAAACGCTCTGAAATCGTCCAAAACCTCGGCCATAAGCTTGAAAGGTACGTATATTGCTGTGTGTGTTGATTTAGTTGGTTATATGCAGAGGTGTATTAATTTAGAGTTTAATTAGAATAAATGTGTGATTAATTTGATATATATATATATATATGTGTTGAGATGAGATTATTAATGGGTTGATATATATGTTGTATTGGTTAGATAGAATTGAAGTTTTGTTGAAGATTAGTGATTGATTAATGTTGATTTATAGGTGATTTTAGATGAATTTGATGAAAAAATGTATATATATTAATTAATTTAATTGTAATTAAAAATATATTGTTGGTATATATAAAAAATACATTGTGTTTAATTAATTAGGGAGATTGACGATGTTTTAATTAATTTAGGGATGCATGTGTATATATATATATATATATATATATATGTGTGTGTGTAATGATGAATTTTTTAATTAATTAGTACGTACGTAGTACGTGCATATATACATATCTATATATAGCTATATTTATTTCTTGAATTTACAGGATGGACAAGAGTTGGATTACCCTTGGAAGATGGGATCAGGCGTATCATGATGGAGTTAGGAGTTTCCTGGATTTTGTGATGGCTAACTGTGGAGACACTACACTTCATTATTGTCCGTGTAAAAAGTGCAAGTGTGCCACCCCACGACACCGGTTTTCCATAGAGACAGTGGAGCAACACCTGGCTAGATATGGATTTTGGGTCCTATACACTAATTGGATTTATCACGGTGAACCAGAGTTTGCGGGTCGTCATGATCATGGACAATTTGCCGAGAGAGGGAGTTCCTCCAATGATCCGACAACGAACTGGATCAACGATATGTTTCCTCGTGAGAGCGGTGTCTTTGAGGAAGCACCAGATGTGCAACTCCCACCTCCGGAGATGGAGTGTTTCCCTGATATTGAGCCACTCGAGCCATTACCCCGATCTCCGGTCAACACAAGTGGTATGGAAAAGTACAACAACCTGATCGCATTGCAACAGACTCCGTTGTACCCCGGATGCAGTAAGACTGTCCTTGAATCTGTCATGGGAGTGATGAAGATCAAAACGGAGAACAAAGGCACTGTCAAATCGGTTGATGATTGGCTTCGGCTATGGGGTGGGGCGATGCCCCCCGGACATCGGCTTCCTACCAGTCATCATAAGGTGCGACATATCCTTAAAGATCTCGGCCTTTCCTACATCAAGATTCATGCATGCAGATACGATTGCGTTCTGTTTTACGGGGAAGGACTTGCAGATCTTGAATACTGCCCATTATGCAATACAGAGCGGTATAAGTTCACTCCTAAAGGGAACAAGAAAGCTGTGAAGATACTTCGGTACTTCCCGCTGATTGATAGGCTTGAGCGGTTGTTCATGTGTGCTTTCACGGCCGAAGCTATGAGATGGTGGGCTGAGAGGAATGTGCCTGACGATGACACCCTTAGACATCCCGCCGACGGAGAGGCTTGGAAGAAGAACGTGTTGGAGTTTCCCGAATTTGCATCAGAGGTTCGAAATGTTTGGCTAGGGCTATCATCCGACGGTTTCAACCCTTTTGGCAAGAAAGAGCTTCAGTACAGTGTGTGGCCAGTTATTTTGATTCCGTACAACTTTCCACCGTGGATGTGCATGAAGAAGGAATATAACATGCTCACATTGTTGATTCCAGGCCCAGGTTATCCGGGAAAGTGTCTCGATGTGTATTTGAGACCCGTAATTGAGGAGCTTCGGTACTTGAGTCTGAACGGCCACCTGGTCTACGACCGGTTCAAAAATGAGATGTTCCGGATGCATGCCATGCTTGTTGGCACGATCAGTGACTTTCCTGGGAGGGGTATGTTGTCGGGCAGCGTCACCAGGGGTTACAGGGCTTGTTCAGAGTGCATGACTGTTGATTGCTCCAGTCCTCATTGCAGCAAGATTGTCCAGATGCGTCACCGTCGTTGGCTTCCGCATGACCATCCATTTAGGGACGATGCACAGGCTTTTGATGGGACTGAAGAAAGGGGCTGGGCACCGGAGCAATGGACAGGGGAGGAAATATTGGCAGTGTTGAATGAGTATGACTTTGGTCCGCTTAGCAATCATCCCGATGTGTTGCGCACGATTCCAGAGAGGCCGGATCGGTATAGGTTCTGGTCACACAAGAGCATCTTATGGGAACTTCCTTATTGGGCCAGGTTGGCTACCAGATACTACCTGGATGTCATGCATATAGAGAAGAACGTGGGTGAAGCCGTGGTTGGCACAGTTTTGAATTGGGAGAAGAAAACAAAAGACACCCCCAAGGCACGCGTTGATCTGAGAAATATGGGACTGCGGGACCATTTGTGGTTGAGAGAGGGCAGGAGCAAAATGCCCCAAGCTCCTTACACCGTCACCAGGGACCAGAAACATGAAATCTTTGGATGGCTGAGTAATGTCAGGTAACTTTTTATTAATTAGGCATGTATTCCCTAAAGAATCCATCTGTTGTTGGACGACTATATATGCATGAAATCTAACTGTTGTTAATGGCTATGCAGGTATCCTTATGGCTATGCGGGTAACATAAGCAAGTGTGTTAACTACCGAGACAACAAGATGTACGGATTGAAGAGTCACGACTGCCATGTACTGCTTCAACGCCTCTTCCCTATTTTCATTCGAGCGTACTTGGAGGATGAAGTGGTTGAGCCGTTGGTGGCGTTGTCAAGATTCTTCCAGAAGTTATGCGCTAGAGAAGTTAGAAAATCAGACCTCATGAGAATGCATGAGGAAATCGTTTTTATCTTGTGCAAGTTCGAGAGGATATTTCCCCCAAACTTCTTTGACATCATGCCTCACCTGATGATCCATCTTCCCCAACAATTGTTGCTTACCGGTCCCGTACACTACACTTGGATGTATCCCATCGAAAGGTACATGTTATTCATAAATTTGATTTATACATGTTTTTAAATAAAAGTTGCATGCTCTTAACACGCACTTGTTAACCTTGCAGACAACTTGGAGACTACAAGAAATATGTGCACAATAAATCTGCGCCTGAGGGGTGTATTGCTGAAGCTTACATTGCGCATGAGTGTGTAACGTACGCCAAGTTGTACTTGGGAGCGATGGAGGACCCCCCACAACATCCAAGTCGAGATGACCCCGAGTTCAACCTATCTATCGTCGCCAACTCTGTTGTACCATACGGAAGCTTCAAGAAAAAGGGTGTGGACAAGTTGCCTGACCATGAGGTAGGGATTGCCCACTGGTGGGTTCTAATAAACTGTCCGGAGGTACAATATTGGAAACGTCACCATCTTCACAGCAAGGAAGTTCGCGGTGATGTCGAGTACCACAACACGACGTTTGCAGACTATTTTCCACAATGGGTAAGTGTATAAATATATATATTAGATGGCTTTCTTTTACAGTTCCCTATTCTTTAATCATAAACACACCGAGTGATTTGAGTTATATTTTTCAGCTGATGCAAGTGGCTGCGAGGGGTGGTCATACAAATTACTCAGAGGAATTGAGGCTGTTGTCGATGAAGCCGATATCTTCCACAGTCCGCCCAATGTGTGATGTCAACGGCGTTAAGTATATATGTGAAGCTAGAGACGGGGAACGCAAAACACAGAATTGTGGGGTGATGGTCGATGGTGCAGAGGGGGGCGTGGATTTTTACGGTGTCCTACAGTCAGTTGTTGAACTCATTTATGGGAACCGCATGAAAGTCCACTTGTTCAAGTGTCGATGGTTTGATACTAGGCCGCACCGCATACGGATCGATCAGTACGGCATACTTTCGGTGAATACCGCCACTAGTGTGTATGAAGACGACCCCTTTGTTTTCGCCACAGCGGCCAAAAAGGTCTTTTATCTTGACGATCCTTTGAACAAAGGCACGTGGAAGGTAGTTAATCATGTGTCTCAGCGAGACATATACAGTGCTACCACACTTGGTGTGAGCACAGAGTGTCAAGAAGCGACCGCATACCAAGAGCCGGACGCCGGCGACATTCCGGAATCCTCCACCATCCGCGATAATAATGTGACGCCGGGCAGAGTGGTCCGACTTCCTAGGGGTCAGGTGCCCATGTATGATGTTAATCCGAATCGTCTATATCAGCCCGACGATGACTCAGACGACGAGTACGAGCACCGGTTGCCAGATATTAACTACTATACTACGTCTGACTCAAGTGATGAGGATGATTCTGATTATCATCCTTAGTATACTATTTATGTATGTATTTGTGTACGATGGTGCATGCATGAATACATTTTTGTCCTTAATTACCGTTTTCCGAGTTTATGGGAAATTGTATTGAATTGTTTGTGTTATGTTTAGGAATTTATCAGGTGAAATAGGCAATTTTCAGGCCCTAAATGGCAAATTTTCAGAAAGATCAGAATTATAGCCGACGAAATGGACCATAATTCGTCGGCTATAATGCCCATACTTTAGGCGACGACTTGCAATTCGTCGGCTATAATGCCCATACTGTAGCCGACGACTTGCAAGTCGTCGGCTAAAGTATATTGACCGAAACCATACGTAGACCGTTCAAATGCAAAAGTGTCGTGAAATAAGATACGACCGAAATATGGAAATACGACTACGGTTGAAAAATGGGAAGATTCCGACAAAATCGGTGTGCCGAATGTTGCGATTAGGTGTTTTTTACTTCCGTTTTCCTATGGGTAGCCTGACGGTCGGTAAATTTTTGGAGGAAAATTTTTATACAGTTAGTTGCGTCGCATCGATTTGAAACTATTCTCTGTTGAAGGTCAGGCCAAAAAACGTCATTTAGACGGGCCAATTGCCGTTTTAAAGCGTTTCGAGGTTTGACCATGCAGTTTGACCGTCCCGATCGAGCCTTTAACGTTGTCAGATGTAGTTGGATTTTTTTTCCTACATGTATTTAAGCTTAACGGTGATATCTGACGGTTGGAATAGATTTTCCAAACTTTTAGATTCGAAATCGGAACATATGCACTAATATTCCTTAACTTATTTACTAAGTGTTTAAGTGAATGTATAGTTTCAAATAGTTGCTATACGTAGACCGTTCAAATGCAAAAGTGTCGTGAAATAAGATACGACCGAAATATGGAAATACGACTACGGTTGAAAAATGGGAAGATTCCGACAAAATCTGTGTGCCGAATGTTGCGATTAGGTGTTTTTTACTTCCGTTTTCCTATGGGTAGCCTGACGGTCGGTAAATTTTTGGAGGAAAATTTTTATACGGTTAGTTGCGTCGCATCGATTTGAAACTATTCTCTGTTGAAGGTCAGGCCAAAAAACGTCATTTAGACGGGCCAATTGCCGTTTTAAAGCGTTTCGAGGTTTGACCATGCAGTTTGACCGTCCCGATCGAGCCTTTAACGTTGTCAGATGTAGTTGGATTTTTTTTCCTACATGTATTTAAGCTTAACGGTGATATCTGACGGTTGGAATAGATTTTCCAAACTTTTAGATTCGAAATCGGAACATATGCACTAATATTCCTTAACTTATTTACTAAGTGTTTAAGTGAATGTATAGTTTCAAATAGTTGCTATACGTAGACCGTTCAAATGCAAAAGTGTCGTGAAATAAGATACGACCGAAATATGGAAATACGACTACGGTTGAAAAATGGGAAGATTCCGACAAAATCTGTGTGCCGAATGTTGCGATTAGGTGTTTTTTACTTCCGTTTTCCTATGGGTAGCCTGACGGTCGGTAAATTTTTGGAGGAAAATTTTTATACGGTTAGTTGCGTCGCATCGATTTGAAACTATTCTCTGTTGAAGGTCAGGCCAAAAAACGTCATTTAGACGGGCCAATTGCCGTTTTAAAGCGTTTCGAGGTTTGACCATGCAGTTTGACCGTCCCGATCGAGCCTTTAACGTTGTCAGATGTAGTTGGATTTTTTTTCCTACATGTATTTAAGCTTAACGGTGATATCTGACGGTTGGAATAGATTTTCCAAACTTTTAGATTCGAAATCGGAACATATGCACTAATATTCCTTAACTTATTTACTAAGTGTTTAAGTGAATGTATAGTTTCAAATAGTTGCTATACGTAGACCGTTCAAATGCAAAAGTGTCGTGAAATAAGATACGACCGAAATATGGAAATACGACTACGGTTGAAAAATGGGAAGATTCCGACAAAATCTGTGTGCCGAATGTTGCGATTAGGTGTTTTTTACTTCCGTTTTCCTATGGGTAGCCTGACGGTCGGTAAATTTTTGGAGGAAAATTTTTATACGGTTAGTTGCGTCGCATCGATTTGAAACTATTCTCTGTTGAAGGTCAGGCCAAAAAACGTCATTTAGACGGGCCAATTGCCGTTTTAAAGCGTTTCGAGGTTTGACCATGCAGTTTGACCGTCCCGATCGAGCCTTTAACGTTGTCAGATGTAGTTGGATTTTTTTTCCTACATGTATTTAAGCTTAACGGTGATATCTGACGGTTGGAATAGATTTTCCAAACTTTTAGATTCGAAATCGGAACATATGCACTAATATTCCTTAACTTATTTACTAAGTGTTTAAGTGAATGTATAGTTTCAAATAGTTGCTATACGTAGACCGTTCAAATGCAAAAGTGTCGTGAAATAAGATACGACCGAAATATGGAAATACGACTACGGTTGAAAAATGGGAAGATTCCGACAAAATCTGTGTGCCGGATGTTGCGATTAGGTGTTTTTTACTTCCGTTTTCCTATGGGTAGCCTGACGGTCGGTAAATTTTTGGAGGAAAATTTTTATACGGTTAGTTGCGTCGCATCGATTTGAAACTATTCTCTGTTGAAGGTCAGGCCAAAAAACGTCATTTAGACGGGCCAATTGCCGTTTTAAAGCGTTTCGAGGTTTGACCATGCAGTTTGACCGTCCCGATCGAGCCTTTAACGTTGTCAGATGTAGTTGGATTTTTTTTCCTACATGTATTTAAGCTTAACGGTGATATCTGACGGTTGGAATAGATTTTCCAAACTTTTAGATTCGAAATCGGAACATATGCACTAATATTCCTTAACTTATTTACTAAGTGTTTAAGTGAATGTATAGTTTCAAATAGTTGCTATACGTAGACCGTTCAAATGCAAAAGTGTCGTGAAATAAGATACGACCGAAATATGGAAATACGACTACGGTTGAAAAATGGGAAGATTCCGACAAAATCTGTGTGCCGAATGTTGCGATTAGGTGTTTTTTACTTCCGTTTTCCTATGGGTAGCCTGACGGTCGGTAAATTTTTGGAGGAAAATTTTTATACGGTTAGTTGCGTCGCATCGATTTGAAACTATTCTCTGTTGAAGGTCAGGCCAAAAAACGTCATTTAGACGGGCCAATTGCCGTTTTAAAGCGTTTCGAGGTTTGACCAAAAGTTGACCAGGGAATAGCCGACGAAATACTTAACTTCGTCGGCTAAACGCTTGCGATCCGCGCCGTTTCATTGTCCGCCGTTGGATGGGCGAGATCTGACGGCTGGTGAGAGCTTATAGTATAGCCGACGAGATTCATATTATAGCCGACGAGATTCATCGTATAGCCGACGACATTCATATTATAGCCGACGAGATACTTAACTTCGTCGGCTATAATCGGCCCGCAAAGCCCAACTCCGGCCCGGCCCGGATTTTGGCCCGGCCCGTAAGAGTATAGCCGACGAATTTCGTCGGCTATGACTATAGCCGACGAATTAAAATTAGATCGTCGGCTATAGTCCTTCGATTTAAACCGAAACAGAGCGCGCCTCCCTCATTTTCTGCTAACCCTAAATCCCTAAATCCCCACCTGCTGCAGCCGCCCGCCCCTCCCCGACGCCGACCGACCACGACGGAGCCTCCCCGACGCCGATCGACCCTCCCCGGCCCCACCCGATACCTCCCCGCCCCGGCCCCCTCCTTCCCGAGCCCTCCCCGACCCGAAAGCCGCTGCCGGAGCCGCCCCGAGCCGCCCTACCCGCCCCTACCCGCCCCTGCCGCAGCCGCCCCTGCCCGCCCCTGCCGCCCCTGCTGCAGCCGCCCGTAGCCGCAGCCGCCCCTGCCGCCGTCGCCGTCGCCGCCGCACCGCACCACCGGTCCTCGTCCAGACTGCACCACCATGTCAGGTAGTCCCGATCGAGCCTCATTTACGGTTTTTATTAATTTTGTCGAATTTTGTGAATTTTAGGGTTTTTGTGAATTTTTTGTGGAATTTAGGGTTTTTGTGAAATTTATGGAATTGTGTAGATTTTTTGTTAAATTTGTTAATTTTGTGGAATTTATATACTAATTTTGTGGATTTTTTGTTAAATTTACGGTTTTTATATACTAATTGTGGAATTTTGTTGAATTTATATACTAGTATGCCCATTATATACTAATTTATATATAATTAGGTATAAATATTTTTTTTCATTTTTATGACGATATATATATATATATATTTTTCGGAATATATATATATATATATATAATTAGGTATAAATATAGTTATGTATATATATAATTAGGTGTATATATATTTAAAAAAGTTTTTTATTTTTTTGTGAAATTTAAGGAATTTTGTGTTATATTTCGGAATATATATATATATAATTAGGTATAAATATATTTAGGTACGTATATATATAATTAGGTATATATACATTGAATGATGTTTTTAATTTTGTTTTGTGGAATTTTTGTGCAATTTATGGAATTTATATACTAATTGTGCAGGAAACCGGCGCTTTGTAGACCGATGGCTTGGCAGACGGACCGAGAGCGACCCCGACGCTCAGGCAGGATCCAGCCGTGGGGGGAGCGGATCCAGCGGTCGTCGGGGCCTAGGCCGGCCTTTGAGTCGACGAGAGGAGACGTTGATGGGATTGACGCCGAGCGATCCACGTGGGGGCTCCTCGTATGAGTCGACGGGAGCGGGCCCTGACTCGAGTGTCGGAGGAGGACGCAGAGCCACCAGACCCCAGTGCACTTCAGCACTGTTCCAGGATCGGCAGCCGACCCCACCGCGCGCCGATCTGGACCCTCCAGAGATGCTCCCTGTCCCCCCACAGCGACAGCGTCCACAGCTACGGGGCCCACCGTCAGGGGGAGCAGGCCCCTCAGGGTCCACGCCCCGTATGTCTCCGCCATCGGGGATGTACATGGTCCAGTTCCTCCCTGCCATCCCTGAGTACGACGCCAGGGGGAGGCAGATTTGGAGGCACGACCGGCCTCACGAGATTCCCTGGGAGGAGGCCTACTTCTACAGTCCTTTCGACTCAGAGGACTGCCGCGGCCTGTGGGCCGTTCGTGAGAAGGACAAGCAGTACAACGACGCAGGTAATTGGTTAGTTTAATTAATTATTTAGATTGTTTAATTAATTATTTAATTAGTTAGTTTAAATAATTATTTAACTATGTGTTCATTTTAACAGGCGTCCTCGTCAATAAACCCGCGGGGACGAGACGGACCAGAGGGCCAGCGAACATGTCGACCCTGGAGAGGGAGCTGGCCGGTGGGATCAGAGAGATCCTGCCCGGTCCCGGTGAGGATGGACGCCCGATTGAGCGGAGAGACACCACCACCAAGTACATCAACGCGACGGGCATGCTCGTGCGGGACAGGGTCCCACTGTTGTGGCCCGACTGGGGCTCTGTGCCCGATGAGATCAAGGCGCGAGTGTACAATGCACTGTCGGTGAGTTAAATATGATTTTTATTATAGAAAATAAACAATTATGAATTCAGTCCTTATAACTATATAAAAATATTTTCTAATTAATTTATAATGTTGCAGCAATGGTTTAGAGTCCATCCTACCTTGGACTGGTGGAGAGACGAGCAGCTGAAGAACAGGTTATGTGTTTTGTTTTTTTTTGTATAAATATATTTATTGGCAGTGTACGAATATATCTAACAGTTGTGTTCTGTTAATATAGGTACTCCGAGTGGAAGAACGAGCTGTCCACGCACTACAGGACGTACCATGTGGAGCAGCGCTTGGGGCGAGCTGCAACCCCCCACGAGTTCCGGTACAGGGAGTACGAGTGGCTATGGCTGGTAGCCTACTTCGGGAGCGACAGGGTCTCGGTAAGAAAGTTTAGCCTGGTAGTATATAACTTTTTAATGTTATTTAATAATTAAATTATGTAGTTACTTAATTCAATTAATTAGTTAGTTAGTTAGTTATTAGTTATTAAATTAAGTCAGTTGGTTAGTTACATAGTTAGTTAGTTCGTTACTAAATTAAATCAAATTAAATTAAATAAAATTAGGTAGTTAGTAAGTTAGTTAGTTACTAAATTAAATTAGTTAGTTAAGTAGTTACTAATTAAATTAGTTAGTTAAGTAGTTACTAATTAAATTAAATTAGTTAGTAACTAAATTAGTTATTAATTTTATTTTGGTTAGTTCCTAATATTTTAATTTAGTTACTAATTTATATTTGCGTTTATATGTTTGTTGTTATAATACAGAAAATCTCGCGGACGAACAGCGACAACCGCAGGAGGAACGAGCACCCCCACCACGGCGGCGCCCGCTCCTGGAGGCAGTGGGCAGAGATGGCGAGGAGGGACCGACCGCTGAGGTCGTTGTCGTGGATTCATGCGCAGATGTATCCGGGGCGTCCCGACCAAGTGGTAAGTATTCGTCCATCTTCAATAAAAGTGTTTCATGAAATTAATTTATATATATATTTTTTAATTCGTTTATTATATTTTCTTGTCAATTAGGCGGAAATAGATGCGGAGACCGACGCGATCACCTTCGGGATCGCGCGAGACACTCTGGGAGACGGGGCGTCCGACGAGGCGATCGCGGAGTTTGCCTCCACGATCGACACCCTTGAGCCGCGCTTGGCCTCTCAGATCATGCACGCGGCGGTAGGGACGGGGAACAACTACTTCTACCAGAGAGGCCTAGGCGCGGCGGGAGATGGGGTTCTCAAGTTCACGCCGGCCAATCCCAGCACGCAGCGTGCGGCTTCGACGAGAGGAGACTTGCAGACGCAGCTGCAGAGGACTCAGGCGGAGTTGGCGAGGGCGGTGGAGGCGCTCCAGCAGGCGGAGTTGGCGAGGGCTGCGGAGGCTTCGGCGCAGCAGGCCAGAGACGCATCTGTGGCGGAGATGTACCGATGGATGCAGCAGTCTTGGGAGGCCCAGCAGGCTGGACTCCAGCCCCCGCCTCCGCCACAGATGCCCCAGTTCGTCGTCCCCACTCCCCCCCCGCATCGGAGTACGCCAGCCGATCAGGACAGCCATAGCCACCGGAACTCGAACGATCCGGTCGACGACGCTACGCGTTTAGGGGGTGATGATGAGTAGATATAGTGGGTTAATTTGTACAGTATGTAGGATATTAGGGATGGATTGATGTGGATATTTGTTGGATATTTGGATGTTTGTTTGTGCATTTTCTGCAGCCCCCGAAGACGAAGAGAAATTGGGCCCGAGTAAAATTTTTTAATTTTTTTAAATATTTAGGGGTTATAGCCGACGATATTGGCATTATTTCGTCGGCTATAACAGTTATAGCCGACGATTTTTACCAAATTTCGTCGGCTATAAGGGCTATAGCCGACGATGTTTACCATATGTCGTCGGCTATACCCTCCCGGCTTCAGGCAAAAAAAAGCCGTTTCTGGTACCGGCGATTGTTATGGCCGACGATAGTGTCGTCGGCTATATTGGACGTATAGCCGACGATAGTGTCGTCGGCTATACTTCGGTTTAGGGGCAATTACGTAATTGTTGAAGCCGACGATCTTGTCGTCGGCAATGTTCGAAGTATAGCCGACGACACTTTATTCGTCGGCTATACCCCGCGGTTTATAAGCCGACGACTTACGCCTCGTGTCGTCGGCTATACTATAGCCGACGGAGCATTCCCGACGAGACTATAGCCGACGATACTTCGTCGGCTATGACTATAGCCGACGAATTAATGGAAACGGCCGACGAGATGGCGTCGTCGGCTATGACGCCTTTTCTGGTAGTGTTGCATTTCTTCACACAAAAGTTCTAAAACTAGAAGAACTACACACATTTGGGAAAGCTTTATGGCAAAATGTTGATAAAAGAAAAGCAATAGTCCCTAACTTAGCTGCAAAAAAAAAAAAAAAAAAAAAAAAAAAAATTATTAACATGTAAAAGTCTAAGCCCATTTGGCTATCAGAGACATGCAACCAGCTCCAAAAAGAAGTGAAACATTAGCCCCAACTTGAAGCTTTAAATTCTTCTGCATTCTCGGGTTCATAAAATCAGCTGCTAGGAGATCAACCAGAGACATGTAGATTAAGATCCCTGCTGATGCTGCATTAAAAACTCCTTCAAGTATGAGAGCAGTAGGACTATTTTCCTTGTAAATGCTTGATATTCCAATTCCAATCCCTATTCCAACGGGAGTTGTAAGCGAGAAGAACAACACCATGATAATAGTTGTTAATCGTGACTCTCTCGCCTGAGCTATGCAACCACCAAGTCCCATGCCTTCAAAAAATTGATGGAAAGTTAAAGCAGCAACAAGAGGTCGAATTGTTCCAGGACTTTGAGAAGCACCCAAAGAAATTCCAATGATAACCGAGTGCACGACAATTCCCAATTCCAAAACTTTAGAAATTACCCTGTGCCGAAGAAGTTGTGACTCGGCGGAATTGGTATCAAGCGAACCGTGAGAATGGCCATGAGTCCCATGTGTATGAACATGTACGTGACCCTCATGCTCTCCATCTTTCTCCACATCTCCATGAGCCTGTTTGAAGTGAGACCTGTTGAAATAAGAAGTTGCAATGGAGTCCACCATCAAAGTTCCGATGGCGGCCATCATGGCCACAAATCCGGTGAAGGGAAACTTTCCCCATGGATTTTCTTTCAGGCACGGCGACGTCAAGTTTTCAAAAGCGTCTGGAAGCACGTGGATGAATCCGGTGGCCAGTATGACACCGGCAGCGAAGGCCTTGATGATGAAAAAGATATTCGTCTCCGGTTGCAAAGCCGGAATCGTCTTCCCTAGAATGGGAATACAAACGCCGACTGCACCCGCCACGAGTATGGAAGCGATTGCACCAAGTTTGTAATTTAGGGCTTCGCTTTTGTTACCACCTTCATCTTCGGTGTCGCACGTACACTCTGCAGAAACTGAGGCTGGAAGTAGAAGAAGGAGACAGAAGAACGAGAGGATAACATTCACTTGAAACTTCTTCATTTGAAAAACAAAAGGAAATGGTCTGACAGAAAAGGAAGACTCTTCTTCAGAGGTTCAATCGACCTCTTACGGTGTAGCAGCGAAGGGACCGAGCTTGATAAAGAGAAACGGAAAGGTCAGTGTGTTTTGGATTGGAAGTGGTTTTTGATTCTGATTCTGAATCCTAATTAGAGTTGTGATACACTGATACATATACAGGAAGATGAGAAGGCGATAATGAGGTCATCAAGGTATTAGCCATTTGTTTTGGGAATTCCAGAGAATTAATTAAGGACATGAAATCTATGAGTGGTGCAGAAACTCCCATGTATTAATATCCATGCCAGTGTCTTAAGAATGTCGACATAATCATGCAAAACTGGAAGGAAGGAAGGAAGCAAGAGTATTCACATACAGAGTCAACTACTGAAGTAGGCTTGTGAGGAAAAATGACGAAACTATGTGTATTTTTTATTTGATTTCAATGTACAGCTCTTTCCAATCTCTTCATTTTTTTTCTTTCTTTGATTCTTTCCAATCTTTTTCATATTTTTTTTTTGGAACAAAATAATTGTACTGTAAAAACCAAAAAATTGCAAACTCTTCGTCTTTTGAGCTCGTTAAAAAGCGCATTTTTGTAATTTTCTCATTCTTCTCGAAGAATTGCATATATAAGACATGACATTTTAGCTAAATGGAATTGATGTTCGTCTAGTAAAGTAATCTTGTTTAGGTTTCGATGATGAACATCAATGAAATCATCAAGCCCCACACTCGCATTCGGTCCCAGTCAAAACCATTGATCAATCATCTCATCAGATTCTCAGTATTCAAAAGATCACCTATAACTCGAGCATAACCCTATCCTATATATATGTGCGTTGAGCAATACAATTTGTTACGTACAATTCAAGTATAATCCAATCCTATATATAGTTCTATACTTCTATATATATATAGTGTGGATATGAAACGTGGATATGAACATAAAGAAGCAGCAAGTAATTTAAAGTAAGAGCGTGATCATCACAATGTTGAATTCGCAGTTGGTCGACTTTGATCAAAGATAGTAGTGTAGTTGCTAGTCGCACAGTATATTCTCCATTTTATTTATTTCTGGGTTGACTTGGATATAAGCAATTTTTGTGCCTTCGATGATGGAGTTTAAGACACATAATTGTAAAGAGCCACAGGATAGTTGTTTCACTCAGCTACAAATTTCAAATGGTCCCAGGCGTTGATCATGGACTTGTTGAATTGTTTGAAGAAAAAAAAAACTATAGTTGATTTCAATTATTCAAAAAATCTCGACATAACTATAGCCAAGTCAACTACAGTTTGGTCAACAATTGAAGTGATAAACGGAGGAAAACAAAAATTTGACTATACATTGCATTGGGGATACATTATTAAGTAGGACTTTTTGACACACATTCTGTGAGATAACGAATTCTATATCTAGGTTCATTATTTTCAATTTTATTTGACAAAAATTTATTCAACGCAAAATCACATAATGCCGTATAATGTTGGAAAGACCAGCCAAACTTGTCATATCCTACCTTTTCACCTACAAATGATAAGTTCGAGCAACTTTAGCAATACTAGTCATTTTTTAGTTAAATTTTAGCCAAAATAGTTAAAATGTCATTTTGGCTAGCCAGTTTAAAAATATGTGTATCAGTTCTCTTTATTTTAACTTACTTTGAATTTATAATATTTACTAAATAAATAAAAAATAGTTTAAATGTATATATAAATTATATATAATTACATATAATTAATGTATTAAATTTAAATATTTTAAATTTTAGTTATTACGCTCTCTAAATTTGTCTAGCGAAATAGTTAAAAGTTAAGAGCATCTTCAGCAATGTTAGTCATATTTTAGTTAAATTTTAACCAAAATAGCTAAAAAGTCATTTTAGCTAGCCACTTTTAAAAAACGTCTGCATAGAGTTATAATAGAGAGACTAGTATAACTGTTATTTCTCACAAAAAAAATTAAATATGTTCTCCAAAGTAGCTAATCAGTGATAATAGAGAGTCTGCTGAAGTTACTCTAACACAGAGTTATAATAAGGAGTCTGATATAGCTGCTGTTTTTCGTAAAAAAGTTAAATATGCTCTCCAAAATAGCTATGGAGTTATAATAAAGAGTCTGCTAAGAGCAACTTTAGCAATGTTAGCTATTTTTCAATCAAATTTTAGTCAAAATAGCTAAAATGTCATTTTGGCTAGCCACTTTAGAGCATGTTTAGCAATGTTAGCCATATTTTAGTTAAATTTTAGCCAAAATAGCTAAAAAGTTATTTTGGCTATCCACTTTAGAAATACATATGTATCAGTTCTCTGTTTTAGCTTGACTTGAATTTAAAATACTTATTAAATAAATAAAAAGTGATTTAAATACCTGTTATTTTTCACAAAAAGTTAAATATATTCTCTAAAATAGCTAAAGAGTAATAATAAAGAGTCTGCTGAAAATACTATTAATAAACATTATTGTAGAAAGACCACGCTTAAATAAGATATGATTTTATAATTTATCTAATCTACATTGTTAATTGAGATGAGGTTTCAGGGACGTAGCACAGTGGGATTTGAGGAAGATATTGATAAACACTAGGAGAGAATGAGACTATAAAACAAATGAAAGCACCGAACGATCACTATTGAGACCTTGGTTTTTGATTCTATGTACACTGATCGGTGTGGGGTTGACTTGGCTACAGAATATGCCATTTTGTATTGATACTAAACTAACTTATGCATAAGCAAACTTATAGTGACCCCCTTCTGGTTTGTCCGCTAATAGCGACCCCTTCTGATTTGGACAAACAAATCATGTTTAATAGACAGATAAAGCTGACATAATCTAGACAATTTCTATTCAACAAGAGTATCGTGACTCATAAGCTCTCTTTACATGCCTCGTGAAGAAAATCTAAAATTCAAGTCTAGCCATAACAAGCCGAAAGGCAAAGACCAAAAGCATGATATCTATAACTGGGTGCCAAATGATTAAGAAACACTGATCACACTGAAGTCTGGAGGTTGACGATAAAAGGCAGAAATTACACTACAAGTATGACTGGTGTTTCCCTCTGCAACTTCAGGGAATCATGTCTCACCACCAAAAACCAATCGTATAGTAGTTTACAGAACTTCACGAACAAGCAGTGACGGTACAGCAACCAATATATACTGCAAGCTTGGAAAAGAGCCTTTACTTCTTTTCTTTGTCAGTATTTTCTTTCTCAATCTGTTCTCTACCATTGCCCTCTTTCTCATTATTTGAGTCTTTCCCATATACCTCTTCATAATATTCTTCATCGTCATAGTATTCTTCCTCATCATAATATTCTTCATCTTCATCATCATAATACTCTTCAGCATCATCATCAGTAACCTCCTTGCCATTCTCCAGCAGACCTGCCGACTGCTGCCCTCTTAAGTGCTCTTGAATTCGATCTCTAATGGCAGTGCCCTGAGACAATTTCACATTATAAGGCAAAGGCTAGCAAAAATAACAACTTTCTTATTTATTGATAAATACCAATCAATAGAGAAGTGGTTTACCATTTTATGGCAGCCTTCTTCAAACATCTCAAGAAATCCAGCAACCCAGCGATCAGCATTTTCCACCCATTCATTACGATGCATAGCAACTGTCTGAATCTATAATCTCAAGATAGAAATATAAACAAGTCAAAAACATATACAAGCACTGGAGATAAGAAAACAAACAAACAATCTAGAGCTTAGCAAATATATCGTGATGGCTTAGAGCATGTCAAAGAAAATGAGATAGTTTGGCTATAGACTCAAAGTAACAGACGAAACTGGTTATCATTGGCAGAAACTACATGATAGTTCAATATGCGAGAACCAAATTCCTTGGATCACAAGAATGCACAAAAACCCAAAATGAACCTAAACAGGAAATTGGGATGAAATGGAATTAGGAAATTTGAAAGATTGGAAGTAAAATGCTGATCAAGAAGGCTAGGTTTACGCTACGGCACAATTCCTTGTGGACCAAAAAAAAAAAAACAGGAACACTAGTTGTTTGTTTTCCTTTACAGCAAATTCACGGTTAATTCTTTATGCATATCTACGCCTCTGTATGTAGGTGTCATTCAAAAAGATTTTGACTCTTTGAGACTTTCTGGGTAGACTTCAGGAAATCTGGGCACAAAAAGGTTGCCCAATACCTAGAAACTTTCTCTTTCCATAAACACTTATATTCCCTCGAACTTTGTCCAGTCAGTCTTACAATCGTTGTTTCTTTCTCTTTTAATGGAAACACAAAATTTGCAGTAAGAGAAGAACACAAAAAGCACACCCCTCCTTGTAGAAAAAGTGAAAAGCAAGAAACAAGAGCTAACAAACAGGAAGATGGCAGCTCCACAACTAATAGAAACCAAACACTGAAAAACCTAATTATTCAAAGCATAGAAGCATCAGCTCCCAAAAACACAACTCCAAGAACTTCCTGCCGAAGTGCTTCATTCTTTAGAGATACTCTTTGCCTAATAACGGGTGATCAATTGATTAATTACCAAGCCATTAAATGTCATGCCTTGCATATAACAGCGGAGTCTACATTACATCCAAGGGAGCATGCAATGAAAATAATATTTAAACAATAGGGTGAACCCTAATTACAAGGCTGTTGACTGTACTTGATTTGAGTTCTCATGAGGCTCATTAGGTTCATTAACAATAAGTAGTACTCCTTAAACAAAATAACTAAGAAGCCAACATAATGAAAACGCATGGTTACTGACTTACTGGAAAGTGGAAACAGAGTATACTGCAAATTTTCCCCAGATAAGACCCAACATAATGAACATAAACTGAGTTGTATATCACACTAGCCAGGAGTCCAGAACCAAAGAGACTCGATATTAGGAGGAAAGAAGTTCCACATCTTTAAGGAAACTGAATTTCTAATAATGATGAGCTTACTTATGTCAAACAAGGTTACACTTAAGTTCATTATTATCTCTAAGCTGGCAGTGATTATGGCAACTTGGAAGTGCTATAAAAAAGTCTGTATACCCAAATCAGTTCCTCCACCATCAAAAATAAAAAAATTCCTTAAGACTTGGCAAGCAGTAAGTAAAGTGTCCATACTTCTTATCATAAAAGGAATGGACATGAACAATCTATAATCTGTATAAGACGGCATATCATACAGTCTGCCTAACCCAAGTAACCCCACCCCAATTCTCTGATTACATCCTGTCATTACAGAACAACAATATGCACATACCTTTTCTCCTACTTTTTCTTGTTGCTCCTTCACTTTCTCTTGTAACTTCTTCAATCTCATGTTCACCCTCAATCGTTTTTCCTGTTCATATCACATGAAACGAAAGAGGAGCTAAGTCCCTTGGACAGGGATAAATTACCTGGTCCTTAGTAAATTAAAACAAGAAAAACTCATATAAGAAATTATACAATCAGATATACACTATTGATAACAAACCACATAACCAGAATTCTTGCCTTCACAAAACTAACGCCAAGCTCTTTTCTAGTATACCCACGATCCAAGTTACGCAACACATACTGGTTATAATCTTTTACAATCCTCATTATAATGTCTGATGTCGATATCCCCTCAGTTCTTTTTGTCTCCTTAAACCTGCCAATGGCTTTGACCTTTAAGAAAAGAAACACTTCAAAAATTATATGCCAAAGAATAATGTGACACGAGAACAAAAGAAAAACTAACTTTTTTATCTGAAACTTACAAATTCATATACATCCTTTCCAGCTCCACTAGCATCAGCATAACTACACAAGACTCATCAAAGAGTAAAAACAATTGCATAGTCAGTGTCAGTAATAATAAAGATACTCTGCAACATACGCAACTACAATCGATATCTATAGGATTTACGTTATACCATATCTTAAAAAGAAGGGACGAGTAAACAAAGAAGCATATATTAAGTTAATCCATGACTTCAGAGCTTAAAGTCACCAAGAAGCAGCATGGCACTTGAGCTGAAAGTGAGAAATTAAAAAAACAAAATTGCCCTTACGGTAGAGAGTCATGGGCAACATAGTCAATATTATGCTTGTCAAGAAATTCTTGATTGATTACCCAGGGCGCGCCAGGAATGACTTCATCCACCCACCTACACAAATAAATTTCATTGTTTATGGTCTTGACAACACAACTCTATGGATTGAAAATTACGTTGACATATTTATATACATATATTAAATAATAGTCCTAAGAATATCCAAAAACGAAAGTTAAATTTTCTGGAAAAGGCAGCGAAAATTTGAGGGGAGGAAGGAGAAGAAAGTAACAGAGAAACCATCATACTTGCAATGGCGGAGAGATTCATATCGTTCAGACTCCGTCATAACAGTTTTCCCTTTAAACTTGTGGGTGGTATCATCATCGCAAACACCAACGAGCAAATACGTGTTAGGGAACCTGACATCAGAATTTCAACATATAAGCAAATTGCAACATACAAGCAAATTGCAAACAAGTTTACCGGATGGCATCAATCTTCAAACAGTACCAGTAACAAGTCAATACCCCACAAGGTATAGAGAATATCACATAGAAGCAGAAAATCTTAAACTAACAAATTAACCAAACCTTAAACCTCACACCCATTTTCTCTTTTTCACTCTACACTCTGCTGTAGTCCGGATATAATATCTAGAACGAGTATCTTACATGTTCTCAGCCCTCCGAACCATTACACATTCACATACTCGAAGATATACAAGCTTTTACAACTCACACAAATCCAATAAGCCAATTCCACGCATTTATGCACAGTGCTAAAAAAATATTAATCAACACACATCTTCAATCAATAAGAATGAGATAGTCATAAAACCAATGAAGAATCAAGCAAAATTCAACGCATAAGCAAAGGATAAGAGCAAAACAACAGATACCCAGAACACAAAAAAGCTGCAAACTTTGCAAGAAAACAAAGTAAACCAACCCAAAAAAGAGCTACCCAGATTCCACAATGAAGCAATACATAAGAAATGAAGAATAAAGACGTACGATAATTTGGCTTGCTCAAGAGAGCGAGCGTGGCCGAAGTGGAAGAGATCGTAGATCCCATCGGCGTAGACACGGACGAGCCGATTCTCATCGGGATCGGAATTCCCAGTAGTTCTGGTGGTTTGAGAAGTCTCTTTGGGCTCAGCAGCAACCTCTGCCATTTAAATCCAAATAAATTAAGAAGCTGAGTGGTGTGTTGGGCTTCTTCACCTATTCTTCTTCACCACTTAAGAAGCTGCTTCTGCTTCTTCTTCGTCTCTGAAGCTTTCGTTCTCTGTTTTCTTACATTCGTATTTGTATTTCCTTCCGCCCTGGTAAACTGTACAACCTCAGAATATGCGGTTTTTCCGCGTAGAGTACGTACCCCCTCTTTTATTTCATGTCTGATATCGAAAATTATTATATTCAACACATGATACGTTTCTCTGATACACAAAAAACTATCGAAAATGCTATAAATGTATAATCGTTAGTAACAGATAATGAATCACACAATAGTTGTCAGTCATATTTATTAGCTTGTGCATGTCAAAGAGAATGATCCTTTGATAAGATAGAAATTAGAGTTAAACTAACTCTTTATTTGGTCTTAAAACAGTCTGTAAACTTAAATTTTATCAGTCTTACATTGATGTTAAAAAAAAATTGTCGATAATCACAGTTTTATTAAAGTATGTCGTAATAAAACAGAATCTACATATATGTTTTATTGATGAAAGTTTACATTTATTATCAATCGGTCTAAATAACATAACTTATTATAATTTTTGTTTGCTCCAATTTTGTAAATCTTACCAAAATATATGTTTCAAATTGTTAAAATACATAAATTCAAATTATAATTCATATATGACGTGTATATATTTTTCCAGACAAAGAAAAAACACGTGTATGCATCTTAAAAGTTTTAGACGGGTGAGAGTAACAGATGTTTCCAGCATCCAACAGCTGGTATCCTTCAATTGCTACTCATACCAAAACAAATACACAGTGATGTAACAGAAGTCGAATTCGTTTTTATTTTCATTAATATTCCAGCGAACAATTGTCCCCAAATTAATATTCATATATTTCCTCAATGTTCCTGGGGCCAAACTCAGCATAAATGCAATGGTTGGTTAATATCACACCCACATATGTATGCTCATATCTTTGATATTTTGGCACATCAACTAACACCGCAGAGTGCAAACATCACTTTCTAGTTTCTACAAGTGAACGTTGGCACAATTTGATTTCTTCTTGTTCTTTGCTGTTTTAATTTAAAATTACATTGTTGAAAGAAACGATTGAAAAATTTGCTAGCTCTTGTTATAGCACATGATTTTCAAAAAATATCGAACAAGTTCGTCGGTGCTAAGGAGCATCAACATTGTTATTTTAAAGAAAAAATTAGCAATATTTGATACCACATGATGAATAGAGAAATACCACATGATGAATAGAGAAAGTAGTCGGGCTGCAGATTTTCTGGCAATTTGTGTACTGTCTTTGTGGAAGTAGTATGAGTTGGACTCAGGAGTTTGGCTCCCAATTCTTTAAAAACTAAGAAAACACAATAGAAGCAGAAATACAATGTGATTCTTCTTCTGTGTTTATTGGATTTATAAATTAAAGCACAAGAAGCCAGTAAATGTGGCACTGAGGCAATTACAATACATGAACTTTTGTTGGTAAATATATGATTGTATGCCATGCATGTATAATCAGCGACAATGATTATTATTTATCATCAGATTACACAAGGGCGAGGCTAATTATTAAATGGTTGCAACTATTCAACCCCATCGATGAAAGACACAGTGAGGAAAGGAGAAGCTTGAGTGTGGTTGAGTTTGTGCACGAAAGGTTTACGCTTGCTCCTGGACCCGAGCAGTTGTATTCTCCATAGAACACAGTCCTGCCATGCATGCATGCGCATCCTAATTAGTACGTCAATTAGTCAGTGAGATATGAAAAATGATCATTTAGTATTAATTTAGCCCTCTCATTACCTATTTCAATGACCATCTTATTTTTCTCCCTTATTGAACATAAGGTTATAACTCTATTGCCCATTTGAACAAATCTTTTTCAACCCTAGTACAATTTTAATTTTTTTTTTTCCTTTTGTCTTATCTAATAGATTTTTGAATTATAATGTGCTGAGAAAGTGGAAGATAAAGAAATTTTGCCCAAATGTCACCCAACTCCGCCGGCCTCCGGAGTCGTCGAATTCCGGTCACCAAATTTTTTTCGCCGGAATTTTTTTTTTCACCAGATTTTTTTATATTTTTTTTATAATCAGGTTATTGGATTATGGTTACTGACCACTAGTAAGCAATTTGCAGATTACAGATTTCCAGTAATCAAGTTACTAACCCTCAGTAATCAATTTACTGACCTCCAGTAATCAAGTTACAGATTCCAGATTTCCAGTAATCAAGTTACTGACCCCCAGTATTCAAGTTACTAACCCCCAATAATCCGGTTACTGACCCCCAGTAATCCAGTTACTGACCTCCAGTAATCACAAAACATCAACACTATACTGTACTAAGATTTCATTGATAACTTGACAATAATATAAATCAATTACTGACCCCTAGTTATAGTATTACTGACCCCCAGTAAACGTATTACGACCCGAGTAAACGTATTACTGACCTCTAATAATCAATTTACTAACCCCCAGTAATCAAGTTACTGAACTCCAGTAATCAATTTACAGATTTTAGATTTCCAGTAATCAAGTTACTGACCCCCAATATTCAAGTTACTGACCCCCAGTAATCCGGTTACTGACCCATATTAATCACAAAACATCCACACTATACTGTACTAAGATTTCATTGATAACTTGTCAATAACATAAATCAATTACTGACCCCCAATTATAGTATTACTAACCCCCAATAAACGTATTACGACCCGAGTAAACATATTACGACCCGAGTAAACATATTACGACCCGAGTAAACGTATTACTGATCTCCAGTAATAGTATTACTGACCTCCACTAATAGTATTACTGATTAGGGTAAATATTAAAGAAGAATAGCTAAAACGAATTAGCAGAATTAGAAGATGAACCATCGGCTGTCAACATGTGCCGACTCTGTTTCCTACCCTCACCTCCCCTCCCATGCATAGCCTTGCATTTTCAATCGCGTCTTCAATTCCAACCATTATAATCAAACCCCTAGAGCATATAAATCAAAAAATTACAGCATTTATGAATTTCTAGCTTACAGGCTCCCACAGAGTATTACCCGATTCATCAAGTAAAACCAAAACTCAACAGTGAAACCCAATAACCAATTAACCAAGCAAACAATCAATACCCCGAAACAATCATAATCTCATATCCCTCGTAGAAAAAGAAACATACTTTACATAAACACGCACAGAGATCAAAACTTTAGGACCCTAAAGCAAAACCCAAACTTTAGGAGCCCAAAGAAGGGATGTCGGAGGGGAATGAGGACGCCAGTGCAGACGCTGTCCCAGAGGCGGAGCATATGAGGTCGAAGGTGAGATTCTTGAAGACGACGGAGGCGAGGGAGGCAAGGACAGAGGTATCGAGGCCGGCGGCAGACTGCTAGAGGGACTGGAGGAAGACGATGCACTGTCGGAGGGTGACGTCGTTGGAGCGCAGGTCGGCTTGAGAGAAAGAGAGATAGAGAGAGAGCTGTGGTTTTAGTATAGGGTTGTGTTTTATTATAGGGTTATTAGGTAATTTTGTAAAGATTCATTGATATGGGCAATAAACATTGAAATGAGCAATTTTTAATTCATTTTTTGTGCGGATGGTCTTTTTCCCTTAATTATCTTCGAACGTTTACTACTTACACTTCGTTTCCCGTTTTTTATTCCATCTTTGAGGAGTGATAATGTCACTCATGTAGGTGTAGGCAAAAATCACTCGTGCAAAACGCTTCCAATCCCGACCTAACCAGACTCTTCCAGTCCCACGGTTGATGCAATTCACAAAGGCAAAGCCAGTATGCTCATCCTTAACGGTATTATATCGGCCGTGGGCTGTAATATATGCATTTGATCCCTCTGCTGTTAGGGTGATCAGCTGGCAATTCTGTGTCAAATCTACATATACCATTTGTATTTGTACGTAGTGTAGTACTAGAGAAGAGGATGACTGCAGATTACCTCATAGAATGACTGTCCATTGCCATAGATGAAATCAACGGTGCCCTCGATTTGGCAATCCTTAAAGTAATGGCGACCCCTTTCATCATTGAGGGTGTCTTGGTATCCATAGAATCCACAACCCCAAAATGCAGCTTTATCTTTCGATACTCTAAGAGCTACAGCTTGAGCTCCTACATCACCAGGTTTTGGAGGTGAAGCCGTATTCTTGTTATTCCACACGTACGAGTTAGCTATATGTGTATGTGCATATGTATATATCTAAGTAAAAATGCACACATGTACACAATAAGATCTACAACTGTTACTTACTCACAATGAAGCTCATGTTCATGGCAATGAAGTTGGCACCAGCAACATGAACCGAGGCACTACGTTTTGTGCTCTTTGATGACTTGGCCGTGTCATTCCAAGTTATTATAGTCGATACATACCCTTCTCCTTGCAATGTTATATTTGGTTTGCTAACTGGAACCTCCACTCTCTCACTATTCAGATAACACACACGGGCCACACACATGCATGCACACAAAGCAATATAATTAATATATATATATTTTTTTTATATAAATTTAAGAAGATCGAGTTAAGATAGTGCAATAATCAAAGTCGATCTTACTTGTAAAAACCTCTTTTAATCCGTATTACGTACTATCCTTGTTTGGCTATGTTCTGGAACTGCATCCACAGCTGCTTGCACCTTTGTGAAATTACAATGCCCGTTTTGATCGACGCAAAGATAGGAGGTGGTATATGCGTCCCGGGAAGGAATAATTTCAGGTGGAAAATCATCACTTTCCTGGTTTTGATGTGCATGAGCCTATGGGATGCTGAGTGCAGAAACAATTTGGTGATATTAAAGAGGTGGTGAGAAACAGATCGAACAAGTACTCGGACGATGGTGAGTTTCGGTTAGTGATAAGATTTTCAGATGCGAATAGAACTGCAAAAAGGGTAACAAAACATGTTAAAGACGTAGTTCTCAGACTCATCATTCTGTGATTCAAGGGGGATCGATGGGAAGGGACTAGGAATGCTTGCTGGAGAGTACAAGATTTTGAGATTGATCGAAATAGATTAAGTACATATATATAGGCATCATCCTGTATATCTTGAGAGAACTTCCAACCGAGCCATCTAGGAACCAATTTCTTTTACTTTTCATGCAAGAACATTTAAATGTTTCTCACATATAGTATGCTGAGACGAAATTGTCTGAACACAAATGCAAATACTTAATTACTAGTTATAGCGTACTACATTCCCTTTCCCTTTTAGTCCTATTATAAATTACACAAATATGGCTTTTTGGATTAGTCACGTACATTGTTCTTCTTTTGGGGAATGACATTTGCATAAGTTGTTCGTCCGATCCACTTCAGTTCTATTTAAAAAGATGTACAACTATATATAGTGTAAGAGGGTATTGCTTGGTAGCCTGTACATATCATGTAATGACTCACAAAAGAAGATAAATAAGATGAGTATGAGAGTCTGACATGCAGTTTATTAAATGGAATTTAGTGAGTAGACATATAAATGACTTTTTTTTATTCTTTTTTTTATCATGCAAGTTCAATCCGTTTTATTTCATCCAGAAACGGCCACAAAGTAAAAGGAAAGAAAAGGAAGAAAAAAAGTTGGGGAGGAACACTAAGTAATAGAACCTAAATATTTGCCCCTCGAATCGATTCCTAGTTCCGTGCCTAAATTATTTACTTTCATAGAAACCGATCAAGTAGCTAAACCAATAGGGAAAAAGCAAAATTCCATTTCCAATACAAGTCATAGGTCTGTGGCATTATTCATTTTTCCAATACAAGTAGCTAAACCGTTGCATTATTCATTTTGTTTCTCCTTAGCTGGGGATTATTGTTTGTTTATGTAAAATTGTGTAGTCCAGATGACAAATCACGTTCTTCAATTGCACCATGTGCGTCTTTCTGGTCTACCAGTTTCACCCACAACATCGGCCGGCCACAAGTTGATCGAGTTAATCTCTACTTCAATATCGTAGTACTTGTAAAGAACTGCCTAGCTAGTTAGTTGAGGGGTATATATTTCTCGTAACAACTTTTTTCTTTTTCTTTTTCTTTTTTTCTTTGAAAGGAGTTTGAAACCCAACTTAGTTGGGAGGCTCATCCCCACGCGCCCGGATGTATCAACTTTTATTATACTTAATATAGGTTTAGTTTAGTCGATGGTTATCTAGGCCGCGCCATCGAACAATTTCATTGACATCAAGCACACATCAGTTTCTTCAACATTAGTTGTGTGATATTAGTGTCTAAGAATGAAGCTAAATGTTCTTTTCTTTTGAAATGGCAATTTCGATTACTCGAGTCTCTTCAACATTAGTTGTGTGCATCATCCGATTAAATTTTCACAATTAATTCGAATCCCCTTAAGAAAAAAGAAACTAGGCATATATGTCAGATGTAGAGAGCTGATTGCATGCATTTCTTGGTGTCTTTATTAACTTCTTAATTGTTGCAAATGTAATTGCAATCATACTCGATATATATGTAGTCAATTTACAAATTAAGTAGCCAAGTAAGAATGGGAAGAACTAATTAGTAGGTTGTTAATGAGATCAAGATTAGTTAGCATCTATGGGTTGTAACCAATCATTTCCGTCAATGAAAGACATATTAAGGAAAGGAGAAGCTTGAGTGTCGTTGAGTCTTTGTACATAAGATGCCCGCATGGTCAAATTAGCTCCTGCACCTGAGCAATTATATTCTCCATAGAATACAGTCCTGCATCACATACTACATGTATAAGCATATAGTAGTACTTAAATATATTGGAGTCATAAAATCAAATGCAGTTTGCAGTTGTTCTGTAATCAAATTAGTTGTAAATGGATACGTATAACTATTTCTGTTGAATGCAGGTAAAATCGCTTTTGGCAAGAAGTGGAAAATAAGTAGTAGTTAACAACGTACTGGTCTCTTGTTGGGTCATTGAAATCATTCCAGCCTTCTGGAGCTATGATGTCAGTCATTGTTGTGTTGATATACACCACACGCGAGAAAGGCCTCCATGCTCGACCTAACCAAACCCTTCCAGACCCTCCAATATTGCAGTTCACAAAAGAATATCCAGTGTTTTCATTTGAAGCTCTGCCATGTGCTGTAAGGGCTCCATTTATGCTCTTTGTTCCTGGGGCTACTGGGTTTGCCATTGAAACCAACTTGCAATTCTGTGTGAGATCAAACAGCATGGCGTTTATTGAGTAATGCGATTCAAAATGTGTTACTTGTGTAAATGTGATCCCTTTGGCTTTACCCTCTCATGCATGTGCAGTGGAAGCAATTCACACACACTTCCTTTTCATGTCATGAGATTTGCATAAGAGGAAAAAACCAATAGAAACAGCCGAGATTACCTCATATAATGACCTTGCATTGCCAAAGATAAAATCAATGGAACCCTGAATATAGCAATCCCTAAAGTAATGGCGGCCCTTATCGTCATGGAGAGTATCTTGAGCTCCAAAAAATCCACAACCCCAAAATGCAGATTGGTCCCCCGATACCCTAATTGCCACAGCTTGCGCTCCATAATCACCAGGTTTTGGAATTGGAGCCACATTCTAGCATCAAATATAGATCACCGTTAGTACACATGTTAGTATATTGGTCTGTGCAACTACATTCAGGTTTGTTGCTTACCATGAAGCTTATATTTTTAGCAATGAAGTTGGCACCAAAAACTTGAACGGAACCACTATAAAATGTGCCGTGTGATGAATTTGCAGTGTCATTCCACGATATTGCAGTCGATAAATACCCTTGTCCTTGGAATGTTATGTTCGGTTTGGTGATTGGAAGAATGACTTTCTCACTATCAACCGCAGCATGTACAGATCAGAATAAAACATTGATATTAATTAAGAAGAGCTTGAAATTAAGAAGACAATACAGTCAATAGTCAATACTACATTATAGATATACTTACTAGTAAATGCCATTGTTGATCCATATTACTGATCGTTTCTGGCTAAGAGCTGGAACTACATCAACAGCTGCTTGAACTAAAGTGAAATTGCAGCACCCATTTGGATCAACGCAAAAATAGGAGGTTGTGTTGGTATCTGGAGGGGGTATTCCAGGAGGGAAGTCATCACAAATTGACACTTTCTTGGCCTTTTTATCTTGCTTCTTGTGATGCCTGGCATTGAAGTTGATGGAGTATGGAATTTGAAGAGACATAAAAGGTGATATTAATGAAGCAGTTGTGAGATCAAGATCTTCAATGTATTTGAGGTATTGTGCGTCTGGATAAGAGATAATGAGATGTTTACATCCCCATAAAACTGCGAAAATGGCAACAAGAATGGTTAAGGATATGCTTTTGAGGCTCATCATTTTCTGATTGAAGGGATAAGAGAAGAGGTTGAGATCGAGGAGCCTGAGATATTGTTTGGATCCATTGAAATTGGTTAAATAGATGGACATGCACTTGAAGTGAAAGAATTGGTGGAATGTCTTGCAAATCACCCTGTCCCTAGATATCTTGAGACAGTACATACCTTACCAAACAGTTTTCTTTTTCCATACAAATTGAGATTCATACGTAAATTAAGTTGAGAATGTACCGCACAGATGCAATACAGTTTTCTTTTCCTCAACTTCCCAACTCTCTTTTACTAGATAATTCTCTTCCAGTTCGAATCTCTGTTCGGCGCGCAATATATTGTATGTGTATGATGTGGTTCCCAGTCTCACCACTCTAAGTTCTGACATGATCGATCAACGCTAACTCGATATTTTTCCAGTTATGAAAGCTCAAGGGCCAATACATCTTACATACTTTATAAGTTTTGAACTTTTGAAACTTCTTTTTGGATCTATATATTCTAGCTCAAGATTCAAGTCACTCAACCATACGATTTCCTTTTCTGGCCGGGTTGGTAATAAGCAAGCCAAACTCAAACAAAAAAAAAGAAGGTAAACTCAAACAATTATGCGGAACCGTCCTTTTTAAGCAAACACATATATGGTCTTTACAACACTGAGTTTTTCTCCAACTAACTTAAGTTCGTGATTATGAGAAAAAAAAAATATCACAGAGCATAGTTGAACGAATATATGATGGGAGATGCCAAGTTATGTGATTATGGCTCCTTAATACATTGATTAATTAGTGAAAATAAAAACTTCGAACGTAACTATGGAGTGACCTACAATGTATGTGCGATTTAGGTTGGTAGCAGGGAATGGAATAAATGATGAAATGAAAAGCATCGCCGCCGGCCGGGCAAACACGCGATCAGCAAACAATTATACAAGAGTTCCCCGCTTGAGCTCCCTAAAAATCCCAATTATCATTTGAGTTAATTAATTAGATACATTTTAGAAAGATGTGAATAAGAAGATCACAGAAGGTAGAAAAGAGAGAGAGAGAGATGGATCACAAATCGGACGACTCCGCCCAAATTGAAGTCACCTCCTTCACTGAGTCATTCTCCCGATTCCACATTCCGAAATTGACTGATGCTCTACCAGAGTTGCAAGCGGCTTTGCAAGAGCATGTAATTTCTTACACTCTCAATGTGGATCAACTTTACATGACTGTCTCAACCGCTCCAAGAACCAACGATCCAGATATCATTCACAGGGCTCGGGACATTATTGTTCTACTCTCCAAAACTACTGCATGTTCCTGCATATGTGGTGATTGATATACTGGATCGCCATATGCTTCCTGACTACATCAAAACTGGGTATCAAGAAGGTGGGCTTGCTGCCATACATGGGATCAAGAAGGAGCGATTTCTTAAACGGAGAACCAGATTCTTTGACACCATGAAGGACATTGCGCGCCTGATGAATGTTCATATGTATGCTAATGGAAACACTGTGACTGCTGCGGGAACTTCACTTGGGCACATCAAGGTGGTCAGAATGATATATCGTTGAAAGGTGTTTTGTTGAAAATGTGAGTCCTGCTACTATTGTCAGCCGCTTAACCATGGTGAAAGATATAAATAATGTGGAACGCTTTGATGATATGACTTGGTATTTCTGGGATTGTTGTAAAATTGTAGCCTAATTAGTCAATGTTAGTTTAAACTAACAATAAGGTCAAACATGAAACTATTAACAGCAGATATGTTGCTGAATTGATCTAATGTAGGGGATTGCAATGCATTATGCATGTGAAAAAGACAAAAAAAAAAAAAAAAGTTCTAAAAGTTGAACGTTTGATATTTAGACAGTAACTGATGCAGCTGAATACAAAAAGTTTATGAGATGGGGTTCGATCTGGGAATCACTCAACAAAAGATAGAGTTTTAAGAATCACTCACCAAATAACAAAGTTTACCCTGTGAATAAACTTTTCTATAATCTAATATGCCCCACAAAGCCAATACAACATGATATATATGGGAGACACAATTTAAATGAAATTCAAGTTTCAATAAGACTCTTACTATGACGAAGACTAATTTAACAACTTTCTATACGCATGACTAGAGACCAGAAATTAAATTACTATTGCACTTCCAAATTAAAATTATTAGACTAAGCATTGGACTCTTTAACTGATGCATCAGTAACCGACGATAACATAAGTTCATTATATTTATATACAGATGGAATGATCACAGAGCAATCTTGTTCTCTTGTTCTTCTCTCCGAGAGAACAAGTTACAACATGTTGTATATATAAGCAATGCAAACCAATGAGCCCAAATCACGACATGTTGTCCCATTCGGATGAAGACTTGGCCAGAAGTGTGGGATATGACCTTGGTGGCTGCACTTCTTTTCCAGACAGCACCCCCAGCTCTGTTGCTACCAAAGTTGAGCTCGAGGAAACAATCGACTTGTTGCCTCAAGAATCCGTTTCTGAATTTCTCAACTTCTGCGTTGTTGCTGCTGCCAATGGCGAGAGGCGTATGCTTGATCAGTACCTTGCCAACGTCAATGGTGTTGCCTTCTCGAATTTCATAAGGCAGCATTGGGTGTTTAGGAATCAGATTAACATGACCACTCTCACTCTAGCTGGGCACCGCATAATGGCTGCCACCGGGCCTTACCCTAATAACCCTACTATCATGGCTTTCAGAAATAGGATTCGTGCAGATCATATATGGGATTCAAATTTGAGGTATGAAAAGGAGGATTCTCGAGAAAAAGAGGAACCGTTATGGGAAATGTGATGCGGTTGCTGCTGGAAGGCGTATCATTTATGCTTTGGCTAGGAGACAGACAAGGCAGCAGGGGACTCATACGAGGCGTAGGAATCATCTGAGCCGCCGTGGAAGTGGTCGTTATGCTAACAATTATCCTCCATTGTCACCAAAGCTGAACCAAGAATGGAGCCGCAACAATGATCTGCAGTGTGACAAAAATGGTGAGATTGAAGAAAAACAGATCGGCTGTACTGGTGATGATAATAAGGAGCCTCCAAAGACTGAAGTCACTGAACCCGTTGTGCATACTGATCAAAGTGACATTCGAAGAAGAAGCAATTACTACTATTACAAGCGTGCTCTCTGGTATCTGGTGCTGTCGATGATGCTAACCATGCCTACTTGGACAGCTCTCATTTTAGTTTGGAAATTGATCAACCCGCGCAAGCTAGTTTAGACTACAACCTAGCTTAATTAGCTTTCTACATAAGACGCGGTAGTCCTAAACTCGATCGTAACAAGGGATCCTAAACTCGTCGACTTTTCTTTTGCTTCTACCATATTGCTACTTTTTATATTAATGAATCAAAACTCAGCCTCATTGAAAGAAGCTCGAAGGAGGTCCGAAATTTGAATCCATCATATATGCTTTGTGCGTGTCTTTAATGTTGGGTATCCATGAGACCGTGATGACAATGTTTCGGACTCCCTAAATATACAAATCCTAGTTCCGCCCCTGCTTGTGTGTGTACATACCGTAAATGATATAGGTCATTATGTTTATGGTTCTTTGGCATATATAGCATTAAGGTAGAAATTATTATTCACGTGTTTGACATATATAAATTACCATTATCGAATGGTTTCAGGTGGCTAATGATGCCCGCCGGACAAATGAAACTGAAAAACCAATCAAACGTGTATGTAATCTTTGGGGATCAAATGGCACCCATTTAAATTCAAATGAGCAAACATTAGGGCATATATATTTGACTTGTGTAAAGTGCAATTTCTACTTTTCACGCCAAAGGGGTCCCTTGCTGAGCTCGCATTCAGCCCCTTTTCCCTCTCCATTTCTCACTCAAACAAACACAGGTCCCTTTCAGGTCACGGATTCATCGAAGCATCGCCAGACGCTCCACTCCCGTCACCCACTTTTCCAGATGGGCAAAATTTAGTTTTGATTGCTTGATTCTGTTATTTCTGTATATAAAGGAAATGAGAAACACTTTCCTTCTTGCCTTTGGTTCTTGGATACTATCACACTTAGATCGACATGCACTCAGAAATTCCAAGAGCATTTGTATTTGTAAAGAAACTACATGACTATTGATCGTCGATTAGTGCTGCGAGATCGTGGATTGATGTGAGCCTCAACATTATTTGATGGTCACTCTATGTTTCATGTATGTTTGCTTGCGGAAAGCTAATATCCCCTAATCTTTTATATAGTAATCAAATAGATGAGGTTTTAACCTCGCCCACCACAAAAAAGTTGCGCAATGGCCACAAAAGATATGTGAGTTTTGTTCATGTGGCCATTGCAAAAAAAGTCACAAAAAACAAACAAATGTGACTTTTTGTATTATTATATAATAAAAACCACACATTTGTTTGTCTTTTGTGACTTCTTTTGTAATTACCACAGGCAAAACCCTCATTTCTTTTGCGGCATGCATTTGCCCAATTTTTTTAGTGGCCCATTATTTGAAATGTTCCTATAATCTTTCAGTCTTGAATTTTTGAATGAATCAATTTGGCTAGCTATAAATGTCACTCACTAGCTCTCTCTATCTCTCTCTCTCTCTCCATTTACTATCCTCACCCATTACAAATTTGTTTAGACGGATGACTGCAGTAACCGTACGTAGGCTTAATTAATAAAAATACCATGCCAATTACCTTAACCTTACGTTTCTCCTTTTGATGAAGCTCATGATGTGGGTACAAGACCATTTTAGGTTACCAATCAAACTACAAATAAGATATGGTTCCCCTCATTACAAAATGAACCTAGTCCATTAATCTTTGAGAAAAATCAGATCAACGAGCAAAGGATATGTTTTCATATCAAGAAATGAGGGAATATATGTCTACTATGGAACCTCTATCTAATATCTTTGTTAGTTTTCAAGTCGCGCTCGAATTTGAACAAACTAACTAGCAATGTAAACGTTTAGGGTTAGGTTAACATTTATTTAAGAGTACTTTGATTTATGGCAGGTTAAAATGCAAGATTTGTTTTTGCTTTTGAGAATAATTGCAAGATTGTTTATGACGACGAGTTTAACTAGACTAATTAACTATTATGAAAGATGGCCAAACTGCCAAACAACCCGGAAATTGTTAATATCCTCCATTATCGATCATAGGGTGGTTGAACTCGTACAACTTTGTAAGTAGCAAAATCCAACAGCGATCAGCTACTTTGATGTGATATTACTTTCCTCCTAAACAAAGAATTCCATCGATCTAAGAGGAAATGATACGTTTAGTTGAGAACGATCAGCTTGCCTGATTATGTAACTACGTACACTAAACAAATTAAAGGAAAGAAGAAAGAAATATGAAACAATTAAAGGTATAATCGAGCTACCATGCATGCACATTTTAAACCGAACTTAACGGTGAAAA
>OY821756.1:56662184-56910207 GCA_963682095.1 Potentilla sterilis
AGGTCACCAATCATTACTTGACCTACAACAGGGTGGAATGATTGGAGATTTCTAGCCTCTTTTCGTTCTTGTTGAATAATGTTTGGTGTTAAGATTTTCAATTCATATACTATTTGAACATTGTATTTGGGTTCTTCAAGATCATGTATAAATGATACATAAGAGAATGTTAATGGTCACTTATCGACCTACTTTTTGTGTAGTCCATTTTATGTTCACTATACGACTTAGCCATATGTTGTCACTTGTCAATTGACGGGATTCACCAACTATTGTGCAAAGAAATTATAAGTAATACATGAATGACTAATCTTGTAGGACAACAAATTACACATGTATTAGAAAACTATATCTCCTCTTGATTTATTCCAACTTAAAGCTCAAACAGTGCAATGTGTTCATATGTATCTCGCAAATCAGTTTATAACAACGTGAGAGCTCCAAACTCCAGAATTGTAAAAGCAATACCAACTCAACATTTACTGGTTGGAACCCTAGTTAATCAGTCATCTCATAACAAAGAATCAATCTTGGCCCATCAGCTGGCATACTCAAGAAAGATAAGGCATCATTCTAGTAACTACTGTTTAAAACAAACTAATTAAAAAACTAACGCTAAATGAAAATGTAATGAATATTCTTACTAACAAATCTGGAAGAAGAAAAACAAAAAAAGCAGGTGCCCAAAGAAGACGGCTTTACGTATGTATGGTACAAGACGAGGACACTCGTTTGTGGATACAAATTCTCTCCTCACTCATCAAACAAAACAAGAGGTTTGCAAACCAAGCACAAATTCTTTTCCAGGCCACACAAAGAATCCAATTCACTCGGTTTCTTTATTTCCTATCCTCTGTTTTCATTTTTTTTATAGATAATTACCCAAAACTACAATTTTGGGTACATAATTACCAATAACAAGGTCAGATTTTTGTTTACCATTAGCAGGAATTAACACTAACAGACTATTAATATGTCTAATATAAAATGACAAAATTACCCCTGAAAATTGTAAAATTACATCATATGCCACTATATATATTTAAAAAAAAAAAAAAAAACCACCACAACCAATCTGCTCTCTCCTCTTCTCGATCTGGAGCCACCTCTTCTCCTTCCCGATCTGGAGCCAGCGAGAGTGGAGCGACGGAGGTGGACGACGGCGCGAGCGGAGGTGGACGACGACGCGAGGGGAGGCGCGAGGTGGAAGGAGGCAGAGGAGGCGTGCGAGGCTGGGAGGCGGGCGGAGGCGGAAGGCCGGCTGAGGCGCGAGGCAGCGAGCGCGCGAGGGTGAGGCCGGAACTGGAGCAGATCGAGGCGCGAGGGCCAGGCCGGAGCGAGGCTCGACGGCCGAACGAGGCCGAAGGCGCGAGGCAGGAGGTCCGATCTGGAGGGACGAGGAATCGAGGCGCGAGGGCGAGGCAGGAGCGGAGGCGCGAGGCGGAGGAGCGAAGCCGGAGGCCCAAGGCAGCGAGGGTGCGAGGCACGAGGCCGGAGCAGATCCAGGCGCGAGGCAGGCCGGAGACGCGAGGCAAGCCGGAGGGGTGAGGCGCGAGGGCGGAGGCGCGGCGAGACTGGGAGGTCGGCAGAGCAGATCCAGGCGCGAGGAGGTGTGAGGCTCGAGGTGCGAGGCGCCGAGGTGGAGACGCGAGGCAAGTCGGAGGAGTCAGCTAGCGCGCGAGGGCGGAGGCGCGGCGAGGCTGGGAGGCCGGCGAAGCATGGCCTTGGCGGTGTGACGACTTCGTGATCGGGGCTGGGCCGGCCGATCTCCTCCTCCGCCGCCTTCTCTCTCTGTCTCTCTCTCTCTGTTTTTTGTTTTTTTTTTTTGATTTGGTGTTTGTTGTTTTGATTTTGGTGTGGTGTTTGTTGTTTGATTTGGTGTGGTGTGGTGAGATTGGGATTTGGTGGTTGGAATTGGATTGGTGGAGGCCGGTTTGTGGAGGAGTGAGGGATGTGGAATTTTTTTTGGGAGAATTAGGGTTTTGAGTAGGAGATACTGAGGCTCAGTATTATTAAAGTGCGGCGGAGTACGGCGGAGGACGGCGGAGCTACTGAGGCTCAGTATTATTGAAGTGCGGCGGAGGACGGCGGAGCTACTGAGGGTCAGTATTATTAGGTTGAGTTCTGAGGGTCAGTAGCATTAGGCTCACTGAGGGTCAGTAGTATTAGGTTGAGTTCTGAGGATCAGTAGCATTAGGCTTAATGAGGGTAATTGTGTAATTTAATACTTAACTGATTCTGTTAGTTTTGGATGGAACCTTGCTAATGGTAATTTAAAAAGGGAACCTTGCTATTGGTAATTATGTACTCAAAATTGTAGTTTTGGGTAAAAAACCCTTTTTTTTAATCTTCTTTTTTAATAATTTCCCGTCCTTGTCTGTTATTACAATCCAATAAAAATTCAGAAAAAGAAACAGACATCAGTACTACCGTTGATTCGGTCGGGTCTATAAATCGCAGCTGGGAAGCTTAGGGTTAGCGTTAAAGCCTAAAAGCCCAGGTCTTTTACCTCACGCCGTTTATTCAGAAACCATGTTTGTTAATAAGTAAAACAACAACATTAGAAAAACAAAGAGATATAAGGTTCCATATATCTTTGTTTCTGCTGCAGAAGAAGAACAAGAAAAAACAGGGGTGGTTCTTATCAACGTTTATAGAGCAAGTTCTCTATAACAATCTGGCTAAGAAAAGGTCAGATCTTTGTCTCTGTTATTTGGTTTCTCTGCGATTTTGGTATCTGGGTTTTGATGTTTGGCTTCAAATTTATGTTACTTGGATGTTTGTGCTTGACTTCTGTGTTGATTCCTGTAATGGGTTGTAATTGATGGTCACCAAACCCAATGTTGATTTACTGCTTCTGGGTCTGGCCAATCACAAACAATTCATGTTTTGCCCAAAGCTGGAATATTTTATTTCTATGGATCCCATTGAAATTGAATTCAGATGAAACCTATTTTGTTTTTTTTAATTATACTGCTTTTGATTGATATATTGCACCAAAAGCTGTAAATTGATAAGTTTGCTGTTGTCTCTTTGTGGAAAAATTTGCTTTCTCTTTTTAATGGGAGTTGTTATTGTTGTAGTGCCGAGAAAAAATAGTATTTAGCCGCACTTTATGCTTTTACTGTGTATGAGATGCTTGTGTGATGTAATGGAATTTCATATGGAAAGCTTGTGTGAGGTGATGGATTCATATGCAATATTTGATGTTTCTGGATTCTGATGCTGGGTGTCACAGTTAGCTTATGTTTTGGTTTGGCTCTTAATTCAATCAGGCCAGCATATCAAACGCATGTTTCAATTGGGGTTCCCCTAATTGACAGAGATTTTCTTCCAGTCTGGCAGCTGCAAAAAATTTGAGTGCTTCTCGCACCTCGAGGAGGGTGTGGGGCGATAATGAGAGAGTGGCCTTGCTTTGTGTTTTAAGGAGATCGAGATCATCACACATATGGAGACTGTGCCGTGTTTCAGTGGGATTGTCGCTTGATTATGGCTAAGGCCAGCCGTGGTTAAACCCTTGGAAGCGTGGTGCTAGTTTTCTTTGGTGTATGTAGCTAGATCATATTGTTTCACCGGCTTCCAGACAATTATGAGCACAGTAGTTTACTGTTGATAATTTTCCACTGTTAATCAAGGTAGTTGGTGTGTTGATGTAGTTCTTGTATTGCCCTTAATGGTTAGGTTTTCGTGTTTCCAAGTTCACACCCCGTCCCCAAAGCCTAAGGTTAGTGGGATAGTCTTCATTTCAAGTCCATGAAACTTCTGATTTATCCTGAATTTACGATGAGTTTCATTAATAATCGCTTATATTGACTCTGGAGTCTTCTTTTAAAACAGAAAATTTTCCATCCTTCTGTCGAAGCAATGCATAAGTCTCTACAAGATTCTTCTAAAAATCAAGCTTTTGATTTGAAGGAGTCATCTGGAGAAACAAGTTTGAAACCAGCACAGGCAGAAGGATCGTCTCAAACCAGTAGAAATTTAAAGCATCTATTGTCTCTCCAGCCTGTTCGAAAATCAGATGACAATGAAAGCAATTGCATTAATGAAAGTAACTTAAATGTCTCTCAGACAGGGCGCATCATAAAGAGTCGGTCTCTTGGAAGTGCATTAAACCTGGAGGGGAGGGTTTCTGTTAACAATGATACTGATGATGACACAGATCAAGGATATTCTGATGGTTCTAATGAGCACAATAGATTTGGGGAACCAGATGGAAGCAGAGGAGTAAGTCCACTTGAACAGTACCAGAGCTCTGAAGTTGTCAATGATGGATCAATTTTCTCAATTGGAGAACCATTACATTCAGAGAAGGAAGGCCAAGGAAATTCTGACACACCATTACATTCAGAGAAGGAAGGCCAAGAAAATTCTGATACTGCATTGTCTGGTGAGTGTGGTATTGACTCTGGTATCCACATACCTCGTGCCCAACGAGGGCTTGTCAAATCATGGTCATTACCAAACATCAGTGATTCTACTCCAACTGCTGAGGGCTGTTCCCACTTGAATCGTTTAGCAATTCACTCATCAAGATCTTCCCAGGACCTACACGTCTTAGGTGTGAGGCAAAAAGAGATTTCAGTTAATGAGCCTGGGATGCAGGTAATGCAAGAACAAAGAAGGGATGATGTCTTAGCTAGACCAGAGAACCATAGTTTTGAAAACTCCATTGATGATGGTTATGATTCCTGTAACTACTCTGGTTTAGCAAAGGACTGGATAATGCCAGAATCAGATGAGGCAAACAGAGGGAAAAACGTCCGAGGGGAATCCTCAGTACGCAGTTGGGATGAATTGCCTAGCAGGGATTTCAAGATTAAGCGTATTGAGGAGTGGGTGAGTGGTCTTCAGTACAGCAGTTCGTTGGAAGAAACAAATGAAACGTCCCAATTTAATGATGAGGTGAAGAGAGATGTGGGTGATTTAAATATTGTGAGTGCTGCTAAGACGGATGTTAAGGTCACTCCTGGCATGGAAGCTGCTAAAAGATATATATCTGCTTTGAGTGCAGCTTCCACCACAGCTCAGTTGGCAAATCATGGATTGGCAGTGATCCCATTTCTTAGTGCATTCGTGAATCTGAGGGTGGTCAATCTGTCAGGAAATGCCATAGGTTCGCAAATCTTACAGTAGTTTTCCCTGTATCTTTTACATACTTTCTTTTTCTTATCTGTTTGGTACTTTGTGTTTCTTGTTTCTTCCCAGTGCATCAATTCGGAGTTCTAATTATCATTCTATTTTTGCATACTCACTGCAGTAAGGATAACCGCTGGTGCGCTTCCTCGAGGACTTCATATGTTGAATCTGTCAAAAAACAATATTGCCAATATTGAAGGATTGCGTGAACTCACTAGACTTCGCGTATTGGACCTGAGCTACAACAGGATTTTGCGAATTGGGCATGGTAGATATGCATTTTGTGCATCTTTGGTTTTATTATTTCTCTTGGATAGTTCTTTTTATTAATTCTGTTTATGCTTGAAGGCTTGGCTTCTTGTTCCGCTCTGAAGGAGTTGTACTTGGCTGGAAACAAAATCAGTGAGGTGGAGGGTCTTCATCGCCTCCTAAAGCTGGCTGTTCTGGATCTGCGATTTAACAAAATCTCGACAGCAAAATGTCTTGGCCAACTTGCAGCTAATTACAACTCCTTGCAAGCCATCAGCTTGGAAGGAAACCCCGCCCAGAAGAATGTCGGAGACGACCACTTGAAGAAATATTTGCAAGGACTTCTTCCCCACATGGCTTACTACAACCGTCAACCAATCAAGTCTAGCACTCTGAAGGATTCTGCAGATAGATCAGTACGGTTAGGCAGTACCCACCAGTTTGATCGTGGCCTTAGACCTGATCACAAGGCGACCAGAAAGAGTACCCATGGTGCATCTGCTCACAGGCCATCATCTTCAACGCATGGTCATGCAAATCAATCTGTACTGTCACTGAAGAAGTCCAGGGGAAGGCACGGACACCTCCCTCCAAGTGGAACCAAGCCAACAACAAGCCATACTCGACACCACTATTTCGATATTGGTAACAAGCTTATGAGTCTCAAACAGGACCTCTCGATGCGCAGGACTCGGAGTGAGGGAACTATGGCAGCAATGTGAGATTGTTCTGATGCGTGCTCTTCGTATTTTACTTGGATTTCTATGTTTGCATTCTGTATTGCTTGTAGCATTTTATATATTTTTGCTTCCTATTGGGGGTTCACATTGTTGAATTTGCTTTTGCAAATAATATGTTTTCTTTGTGAGCATCTTCCTGCTGAAACAGTGAAATTATTTGTCTAAACTTTGATATTCTTGAGATTTGTTTTCTCTGTATCTTTAATTCTGAATTATACTGCAAGAACTGTATGGTATCTGAGGAAAGCCATCACTCAGAAAGTGAGAGAAATCTCCAACAGGAGTATTATCAACCGTAAACATGATATCACAGGAAGGAGTAATGCTTGCTTTTCCAATGTATTGAAAATTCTTGTTAAAACAGATGAAACTTCAGGGTGATAAAATCCTACAAGGCTTAAAACTGAGAAAAGGCAGGTGTGAAGTAATTGACACCATGCGCATTTACAAGGCTTAAAATTCCACACAGGAAACAACTATACACAATCTTGAAGTTTCCTTTCCAAAGCTTTGTACTTGGTACTCTATGTTATCATTTCTACCTCAGTCTATTTCTGCAACATCAAATAAGAAACCACATCAATTTTTTTGTCGCGTCTATGTGGCATGTATTTGACGTGTCACCACTCAATTAGAGTGTTTCATTAAATGACGTGGTTGTGTCGAATGAGCGACACATAAAATAGATTTTAAAAAGGACGTTGCATTGTACTTGAAAAGAAGGTAGCATATGAACCAAGAACAATGCAATAGTGCATAATTCGACACACCTATCAATCTTGTTTAAAATTTTCATATTTCAAAGCATTTAAGTCCTTAAATCAGAGAGAAATAACCAAACCTCGAGACTCATCGTCGTCAATGTACTCCTGCTCCTCCTCCTCCGGCACCGGAAGCAGTACGTCTTCCGCCGCTTCATCACCACCGCCAAACCTCCTGTCCACGTCATCAGGACACCTTACCACGACGACGGGACAAACACAGTGCTGCACACAGTAATCCGAAACGCTGCCGAGCCTGGCCATCTTGAGGCTTCTTTTAGAGGCGGCGACGGCGCCGAAGCCTCGGCTGCCCATAATGACGGCGCTGAGCCCTAACCTCTCCACCTCCAAGCACAGCCTCTCCTTCATGTCCCGATCCTTCACTATGTGAATCTTGAACTCGATTCCGGCCTCCGCGAGAGGCCGCGCCAGCTCCGTCGCCTTCGCCGTCGTCAGCGCGTCGAAGTCGTCCTCGGACTTCTTGTCGCCGGCGACGGGGAGGGTGTAGTCGTTGGGGACCCAGCCCCAGTCGGCGCCGTAGAGGACGGTAGTGGGGCGCACGTGGAGGAGGACGACGGCGTCGCAGGGTCGGAGGTAGTTCTCGGCGGCCCATCGGACGGCGTAAGCGCTCTCGTCGCTTAAGTCGACGGCGATCGCGACCTTGCGCTGTGGACTTGGGGAGAGCGGGGAGGAGGGGTGGCCGAGTACGGCGGGGGAGCCCATGGCGAAATGACGGATATGTCCTTGGTGGGCTTTTGGGAGTAAACGGGACTGGAATGGTATTTCTCTGTTTTTGGGTCAATAAATAGACGGAGAAGGGGGTTTATAGTTTATAGTCTCGGATAATGACGTAGGCGTGTGTAATACATTACTGACGTCACCTCAACTATACATTAGTCACTGCAATAAGACAATTCTAAGTTTCTGTCGAGTAAATGGGAATGGTACAAGTGTAGAATACGTTAGAGAGAGAGAGAGTGTATGAAGGGTACCCTTGGTCTGTGACTCGATCTGTGTTGTGATCCATGTTTTGGAGGATCAAGACTTTGATCTCTTTGGTGCTTAATGCAGCTAGTGTCTCTGTATTAATCTCTGTAATGTTGCTATCAGTTGTCATTTGCAATTAAGCTGGGAAGTAGCTGTAAAGGCCCTCATGAGTCATGTCCAGGGAAACCACAATCAATTTCTTTGTTGGGTGACAAAGACGGGTAACTAATTCACTGTTACTGGAAATTAGACACACACTTCCTCTGCAAAATGTTGATGCTATGGTAGTTTAAGCACTGGTGTCGATCACCATCAAAGCACCTATGGGACTAGTGATCGTCTTCTATGGCTCTGGAGCTGTTGGTGCAATAGAGGACTAGTACAAGGTGATTTCAAGAGGAATACTTGTTATCATATCTCCTTCTGTTTGAACAAAGAAGAAAGACAAGTGCGTTGTGACAGGAATACTCTAGGTACTCGTTTCAGTCTTAGCATTAGAAATGTGGCGAGCGTGAGGAGCGGTTGCTCGGATCACTTGCATCATGCAGGCCCTGATGTTTCGTTGCTCCTCCACAACCATAGACTAATTCATCAATCATGTTTCCATTGAATTATTACTTCCAAAACAAAATATATTGGTCGTCCCACAAATCTGGTCCAATATTCCAATATCTTGATTTCTCTTTTTCTTCATCAAAATGCTTGAAAAAGAAAGTGAAACTTTCTCCGTACTTAACGCCTATTAGACTCCCACAGTGCACTTATTATAACGTGTATGATTTTGTGGAAGCTGGCAAATTTAACGACGATCATGAAGTACTGAAGTAGGTTTCAATATTTATTATGAAAACCAAATGAAGGGGTCAGATTGCTCCCGTGTGATTGCAGTGATGGCTATTGGTGAACCGCCATCTTCAAGTTGCAAAGACCTCTTCATTCGTCGAAAGATTTTGCCCCAGAAGAAAGAATACCAAGGGTGTCATTCAACAACATAATAAATCAGCCCAGAAAAGCCAAACATCCAAGAAAGTAATAGCCTTTCCGATACGGCAAAAATCCGAGGAAAAATCTGGTGGTGGGTCCAATTTCCAGATTTTTGCTCATATATATGTGATTTTTGCACCCTTTTACCAATGTAAATGGGGACTTGACCTGGTCATTTGCGGCGGATAAAGCTGCTAGTTCCTAATTGTTCACATACCAGAGTAGGGGTCATCATTAAGCCCACGGATCAAGTGGGCCGATGGAGGCCCGCAAGCCCGATGGACTTCAAGCCCGGCCCGGCCCGTCTAAAAGCCCGCTTAAGCCCGGGCCCGGTGGGTAGAGGGCCGGGCTTAGTTTAGGGGTTAGAAACTCGGCCCGGCCCGTTAAGAGCCCGTCAAGCCCGCTCCATCAAAAGCCCGTAAAAGCCCGGCCCGTAAAGCCCGTTAAAATCCATACCTCAATAATTAAAGAATAAGTTACCCCCATATAGAGTTATTTTATATTTTTGACACATTAATATATTAATTAGATCTTTATTTTCACACACTTTAATGGATATTCACACTTCACTAGCACAATATGGATCATCTTTTTTATTAAACTCATTTATTTTATCATTTAAGTTCGTTAAAAATAATTATTATATTAATATTTTTAAGAATTTTAAATTATAGTCTAAAAATCACGAAGTAAACATATCATCGATCGAGGCTTTAACTTTGTCGGATTTAAGTTATTTTTTTACCGTCATCGTATTTCATCATAACGATCAAATTCTATTTCATAAAAATTTTTAAAATTTGACTTCTTTTATATAGTTGTTTTGAAAAGTTGTACACTTGAGTATAATCTACTAATCAAGTTATACCACATTAGTAAGCATGTTGTCATTATAATGGCTAAATTCACAAAATGAAAATTTTGACCGTCTAATGTGATCGTTATAGTTAAATATGAGTAGAGGAGAAAAATCAACTCGTTTCGTGAACGTTCGATGCTCGATCGAAACGGTCAACCATATTTTCATAAAACTTATCACACGAAAACGCTATTAGGTACCTTTAGATGACTTTGTTTCGTCGACTCTTCCAAACATTAAACTCTTAAATAAATGAGACGTAATCAGCCATGTAAAAATTTGGAAACGTTTACCTCTCGATACTATGGCTCCCCATAGAGAGATATAAGTTTAAATAAGGTTGACCGCACCGATCGGGGTTCTAACTTTGTCGGATTTAAGTGATTTTTTTACTATCACCGTATTTCATCATAACGATCAAATTCTATTTCATAAAATTTTTCAAAATTTGACTTCTTTTATATAGTTGTTTTGAAAAGTTGTACACTTGAGTATAATCTACTAATCAAGTTATACCACATTAGTAAGCATGTTGTCATTATAATGGCTAAATTAACAAAATGAAAATTTTGACCGTCTGATGTGATCGTTATAGTTAAATATGAGTAGAGGAGAAAAATCAACTCGTTTCGTGAACGTTCGATGCTCGATCGAAACGGTCAACCATATTTTCATAAAACTTATCACACGAAAACGCTATTAGGTACCTTTAGATGATTTTGTTTCGTCGACTCTTCCAAACATTAAACTCTTAAATAAATGAGACGTAATCAGCCATGTAAAAATTTGGGAACGTTTACCTCCCGATACTATGGCTCCCCATAGAGAGATATAAGTTTAAATAAGGTTGACCGCACCGATCGGGGTTCTAATTTTGTCGGATTTAAGTGATTTTTTTACCATCACTGTATTTCATCATATTTGTTATGATTGTATTTATTATGATTGTATTTGTTATGATTGAATTTGTTATGATTGTATTTTAATATGACAACTATATATATATATATATAGGCGTGGGGATGAGCCTCCCGGTTATGAACCGGGTTCCAAACCCTTTTTTGAAAAATAATATCGGATATTTATTTATTTTAATTAAAGCCCGGCCCGGCCTCAAACCGCCGTGGGCCATTCGGCCCGGCCCGCAAAAGCCCGTTAAGCCCGCCGTATATTGAAGGGCTTGGATCCTAGAAATTTTTAAAAAGCCCGGCCCGGCCCGGCCCGCTATTTTTAAATTACATTGTAAAGCCCGGCCCGGCCCGCTCCAAGCCCGTTATGAATGGGCCGGGCTGGGCCCGGCCCGGCCCGTTGACGACCCCTATACCAGAGTGCTATGTGTTCCAATCATATTTCTTGGTTCAAATTCCATAGTTGACCTCATGGAGCCTCAGAAGAAAATTATTTCCATAAAGAATGAAGCTTTGGTGTGTTTTTGTTGTATAAATGATGGAGGTTTATAATGGGATTTGAAAACAGAGAAAGGTCGTCTTTGACTTGTAAACAAAGAGGGATTTGGGACCTGTACAGCTGCCCAAGTCCACTCTTGCATCATGACCAAAACATAACAAGGGGTAGAAGTTTTCTAGCCCTCTTCTCTCTCTCTCTCTCTCTCTCTCTCTCTTCATTCACTCATTAAATTTGAGTTTTGGTACCAAACACCAGTTTCTCTGCCTTGTCTGCATATGTTTCTTTGCAGCCATGGAGTCCAAAACAAACCCAAGGTTCTTGTTTCCCTTGCTTTTCTTAAGCCTATGCCTGAAGTTCCATATCTGCTTTGGAGCTGACACCATCACAGCAAACCAGTCTCTCTCTGGTGACCAAACCATTGTTTCAGCTGGTAAGAAATTTGAGATGGGTTTCTTCAAGCCAGGTAATACTTCAAATTACTACATAGGCATGTGGTACTACAAGACACAAGTGTCTCTTCAAACCATAGTTTGGGTGGCCAATAGGGAGCACCCAGTCTCTGATAGATTTTCTTCAGAGTTGAGAATCTCAGATGGCAATTTAGTACTGTTTAATGAGTCCAAAGTACCAATCTGGTCCACTGATGTCAGTTCAAGTTCAGGTTCTTCTATAAGTGTAGTTCTTTTAGATAATGGAAACCTTGTGTTGAGAGCTGGCTCTAATTCATCTTTGCCTTTATGGCAAAGCTTTGATCATCCAGCTCATACTTGGTTACCAGAAGGTAGAATTGGGTTCAATAATGTTACAAACCAGACCCTTGTTCTGACTTCATGGAAGAATTCTGAGGATCCTGCACCGGGTCTTTACTCTCTTGAGCTTGACCCGAGTGGAACCGATGCATATTTCATACTATGGAATAGGTCTAGGCAGTATTGGAGTAGTGGAGCTTGGGATGCAAAGAATCGTATTTTCAGTTTGGTGCCTGAGATGAGGCTTAACTATATCTACAACTTCAGCTATGTTAAAAACAAAAATGAGAGCTACTTCACCTATTCTCTGTATGATCCCAACACCGTATCTCGATTCATAATGGATGTATCGGGTCAGATTAAGCAATTGTCCTGGTTGCCATCTCAGCAATGGAACTTGTTTTGGTCTCAGCCGAGGAAACAATGTGAGGTTTATGCCTATTGTGGAGCATTTGGAAGTTGCGAGAACTCCTTGCCATTCTGTACGTGTGTGAATGGTTTTGAGCCGAAATCGAAGGTGGATTGGGATTTGAAGGATTATTCTGGAGGCTGCAAAAGACTGGCTATGCTGAATACTGCAAATTCTACAACCAACAATGGGAAGAAAGATCGGTTTTATGAAATGCCTAGCATGTCTTTGCCTGACAATAACGTGTCTGCAGATGCTGGGAGTACCGTGCAATGTGAAACAATCTGCTTAAGTAACCGCTCTTGCACTGCTTATGCTTATGACAGCAATGGATGTTCATTATGGATTGGAGATCTCTTGGATCTGCAACAAGTCACAGATAATGGAAAAACTTTGTACCTCAGACTTGCAGCTTCGGAGTTTAAGGATCCGAAAAGTAAAAAGGGATTGATTATTGGTGTTGCAGTAGGCTCAGCTGTAGGGATAGTAGTTCTATTAGGCCTTATTGTGGTTGTAAAGTTGAGAAACAGAAATAGAGTGATTGGAAAAGCAGTGGAGGGTTCACTGGTGGCATTTGAGTATAGAGATCTTCAAGAAGTAACAAAGAACTTCTCAGAGAAATTGGGGGGAGGAGGTTTTGGTTCTGTCTTCAAGGGCACAATGCCTGATTCATCAGTCATAGCAGTGAAGAAGCTCGAAAGTGTGAACCAAGGAGAGAAACAATTCAGAACAGAAGTCAGCACAATTGGGACAATCCAACATGTCAATCTTGTTCGCCTTCGTGGCTTCTGCTCTGAAGGTGCCAAGAGGTTGTTGGTCTATGATTACATGCCTAATGGATCCCTGGATGCTCATCTTTTCAATCGTCCAAGCGATATATTGGAGTGGAAAACAAGATACCAAATTGCTCTAGGGACAGCAAGAGGGTTGGCTTATCTTCATGAGAAATGTAGAGATTGTATCATACATTGTGACATAAAGCCAGAAAACATTCTCCTAGATACTGAACTTTGTCCCAAAGTTGCAGATTTTGGCCTCGCAAAGCTTGTTGGAAGAGAGTTCAGCCGAGTCCTTACCACAATGAGAGGCACACGAGGCTATCTTGCACCGGAGTGGATTTCAGGAGTAGCAGTCACAGCAAAAGCTGATGTTTACAGCTACGGAATGATGCTCTTTGAAATTGTTTCAGGAAGACGGAACTCTGAGCCATCTGAAGACGGCAAAGTTAAATTCTTCCCAACTCGGGCTGCTGGTGTGATCACTAGTACTGAAGAAAGCGATGTGCTGAGTCTATTGGACCCCAAACTAGGGAGAAATGGAAATGTGGAAGAGGTCATAAGGGTTCTTAAAGTTGCTTGCTGGTGTGTCCAAGACGATGAGGTTCATAGACCATCAATGGGACAAGTGGTACAGATTCTCGAGGGGGTTCTGGATGTGAACTTGCCTTCAATTCCAAGATCACTCCAAGTCTTTGGAGATAGCCAGCACATAGTTTTCTTCACTGAGTCATCTTCAAGCCAGAGCTCACATACACCAAGCAATAACACATCATCAACTTCATCTCAGGCCAAAAGCACATCTTCAACTACCTCCAGGAGATCTGAATAGCATCAAACAAGTACAAAATGAATTATTCCTTTGGTCACTAGGTTCGATCCTCAAGTAAATGTAAGATAAAGATACGTAATTTTATTTTTGCTTAGTTATTGTATGGTATTGTAGTATTTTTTTCCAAAAACTGTATCATTTGTTAGCACTAAATAAAAGTTTCAATTATAATTATAGCGTCGCTGTCTCATTTAGTACATGGATCATATGTATAATCAAGACTTTTTTCTTCTAAACTTTATTTGTGGTTTTGAAACTCCCAGACGCTCTATGATGAACTCATATACTACGCGAGCGTGACCAATTAGAGATGAAGTCTACTAATTTTTCCAAACATTTCATATAGAGATACAAAGAATAAAAACAAACAAAAGATTTCCAAAATGAGTTTTGTATAAAAAATAAATCTCTATAATTACTTGACTTAACTAGAAAGTTAGAGAAAAACGATTGAACCACGTGGCGAGCACACATCGCATTATGAACTCTACTACAGTGGTCACACTCATCACACTATAAAACCAAAAAGCAGCAGAGCCTTCTGAACCTCACAAATCACAAAACCCCAGAAACCCCAAGGCACCTAATTCTTGGTTCTTCAAGCTCTTCCGTACTCTGCAATCTTTTCTCAGGTAACCTCTCTGCTATTCTTTACTTCATGTTTTTGCAATGCAATCCATGCTGGTTTTCATTTCACTCGTCTTAGCTTCAGTTCTTGATTTCATTTCTTTACTTTCTGTGGACTTTAACCTAAGATTGAATTGGCTTTTTTCTTGAAATTGAGAGAAAATACGAGTTGGGTTTTCTTAGACGAGATTGAATTGCTTGTGTGCTAGTTTCTTGAGCTGGTTTCTTGAGAATTACATGAACCCACATTGTTGTTTTGTTTTGTTTTCTTTAGGTGTTTCTGTAGATTTGTGTGAAGGATACTAAAGAACAGAAAATGAACCAAAGAATTGAGAATTTTGAACCCAAATTGTTGTCTTTAACCCCCAAGTTTCGAGATATGAACACTAAGTGGGTAGAGAAGGTGTCTAACAACAATGCTAGAGTAACCTCTACATCTGCATCAAATGGGTATTGGAATTCTGAACCCAAGCCTTTAGCTTTAAGGACCGGCTTTCGTGATGGGAATTTTGATGAGAGAAGCAAGAAGTGGGTGGGTAGGCCATGTAAGAGCAGTCCTAGTGTAGCCTCTCCATTTTCATCACATGAGAATAGGAATTCTGGACTTGATCCTCTTTCTTTGAGGTCCGGGTCTCCTGATGGATGTGGTGCTGAGAAAAAGAAGAAGAAGAAGATGAAGAAGAAGAAGGCAGGGAAGTCACCTCAGAGCAGTAGTAGTGTAGCCTCTCCATCTGTATCGAATGGGAACGAGGTTTCCAAAGATTCAATTGAGAAACTCTCGTTTCTTGATCATACGCAGAACAGCTTATCAGTTGGAGTGCAGAGTTCTGATGACTGTTCAGAGATAAGCAAACAAGGGTCTGCTGAATCAAGCAGTACTACTGTTGTTGAGGATGTTGTAGGCCAATGTAGCAAACAGGTTGAACTTGAAGATTCCAAGATTCAAAACAACACAAGTTGGACTCACAATGGAAAGGAAAATAGGAATTTTGGTTGGAACAGGAGGCAGTACAACGCTAGGGAAGGACATGTAAATTGGGGGAGGAAACCTGGTTACAGAAATGGTGTGACAGATGTCAACTCGGCAGGGAATCATTTTTGGGTTGACCTTAGTTCATCAGCCAATGGTGGTATCTTACGCTCTCCATTGATTTCCTCGGGATACAACAATGGAAAGGAAAATTGGCATTCTGGTTGGAACAGGAGGCAGTACAATGCTAGGGAAGGGCATGTGAATTGGGGGAAGAAACCAAGTTATAGAAATGGTGTGAAAGATGTTAGCCCGGCAGATAATCGTTTTTGGTCTGAGCGGAATTCATTAGCCAATAATGCCTTCTCACCTACTTGGTCTAATTCATCTGGTCACAATAATGCTTCTTTTGGATATAGAAAGAAGGATGTCCCTCCAAGACTATTGCATGAGGCGCCACAGGGGGCTGCTTCTCCAAAGAGGATAAATGGGACGCTTTTTGTTGCACTAAAAGGTCAAACAGAAGAAGGCAAGAAAAAAGACTCTGAAAACTTAGTAGGAAGATCAACTGATTCATCTAAGCCTGTGAATTGCAATGTGAAAAATGCCCCCTGCAATTATGAAGCAAACTTCTCTGAGTTACATGCTAAGTGTGTTCCGTATCATAAAGAATTGTCACTGGGTTGTTCTGATGTGAACGATTACAAGAGAGATACTGAAGCAACAAATGGCAAGCAGATTGCAAGTCATGGTGATCGACACTGTTTAAACTCACCTTCTATGTATTCTAAAATGTCTACTCAGGGAGTGATGAATGATATTCCGCAACACAAATTCAGGAAGATTCCAAACATGGAAAGTCAGTTTGGTAAGTCAGTGCATGCATCTGTGGATGGTATACCAGGCTGTCATACTGATCATAAACTTGAGAAAGATACTTCCAGAGTAAACATTTTGCAGCGGACAGCTGTTGGTATAAAAGAGTTCAGGCCGGTGGACAGAATTTCATCTGCTAGTATTTCCAATGAGTTAAATATCTTACCAGATTTAAGCAGGGTGATAAAAAATAGCCATCTGGGAAGAACCAGAATATCTTGCCATAAATCGATTTCTTATGATGATCCAAAGATTTATCAGCCTGCTACTGAACTAGGTCAAAATATGGAAATAAAATGTTATGATGCAAAGTATAGAGGACCTAAAGACACTGACCAGTTCCTAATTGGTTCACATATGGGAATGAAAGCTTTAACTGCTGCTTACCAAATGCAATTAGCATCTGAAACTGTTCAGCTCGCAATGGGTTGTCCACTTGCAGAGTTTGAAACATTCATCCACTGTGCTGCTCCTGTTATTCCTTCTCCGTTTGTACATAAAGAATATTCTATTTCCTTGGGTACTCAGCCATCTCATAGTTTACTAGGAAAGCACCAGATACCAAATTTGTCACTTCACAGTATTTGGAACTGGTATGAGATACCAGGGAATTACGGGTTGGATGTCAAGGCAGTTTGTCCTAAAACCCTCACTGGGCTTCCAAATGATTCAATGTCGTTGCAAGCTTATTTTGCTCCCTCCCTTTCTGCTATTCAGTTGTTCGGACCACACATCCCTGGCTGCAAAACATTATTTTCCAATTCTTCAGAAGCAGCACCGCTCAATCATATTCGGGTTGGTTCATTTGATGTTGCCCTACCTGATGGAAGTTGCGCTCAAAGTCCAGATTGTTCACCTGTCTTCTCCTCTGATGCTGAGCTCATATTTGAGTTTTTTGAGGTGGAGCTACCACACCACCGGAGACCTTTTTATAACAAGTATGTCCTTGCAACTCTATATGATAAAACATGTTGCATATTTTTATAATGTCACACATTATTACTTATCAATATTGTAGCAGCAAGTTTCTGGATACACAAAAAATAATAGTCTACAAAAGTCGTCATCTACTAGCTGAGCATTCACATAGCCAACTTATTCTCAAACTTTGTTATGACTCGAGATTGAGGAAGATCCAAACAGCAATGTACTTAGATTGATTGTTTCAGAGGTCTTGCCTTCCTGATTGGGCTGTTCAGCCTCCTCTTCCTTAGCTTCATTTTCTGAATGCTGGCATGCTGCCTCTCCTCCTCCTTGACCTTTTGTATTGCTCTTGACTGTGGGGTGGTTTTAGCTTCTTTTTCCAAAAAGGTTTTAGCTTCTTTCGTTTCTCTGGTTTTTCTTTTAAAAGAAGGGGGTTCATTATTGTAACAACTGGATAGATATTCAAGTGGGAATCATTTTACCTTAAAATAAATAGTACAGTAGGTTCGAAGCATATATGAAAGACAAATAAAAGGGCGAAATAAGGAACTATGCTTCTTAGCCAGGGAGAAGTGACATGATAGATTGTAATTGGTTCTAGATCAGAATCTTGGCAATGAAGTTTTCACAAAATAACTCCAAATGGTTATTCGAGTTGGTTTTGTGTCCTGGTTTAGTTTCATGTTTTGTGTTATCCCGCACTTCTTTAACAATTAGTTGCTTTAACTTGAGTTAACTATTAGTTGATACCTCCAATGGAGCTTGTGAGATATATTTAATGTCTAATTGAATGCAGAATTCTGGAGTTAATTGCTACTGGAATCTCTAATCCTCTCGTATTTGGTGACCCATCAAAGCTTGCTAGTCTGAATTTGCGTGATTTACATCCTGCATCTTGGTGAGAATCGATTTCACTTCTCGCATTTCTGGTTTGACAGCTAACTATATTATATTTCTAAGAAAGTTCATCTTTGTACTTTCAGGTTTTCAGTGGCCTGGTATCCTATATATCAAATTCCAGAAGGGCATCTCCGTGCGTCATTCTTGACTTACCATTCCCTTGGCCATTTTGTGCAGAGACCTGGTTCCACTGTTGCTCCAGGTTGCATTTTCTTCCCTGTGTTAGGCTTGCAAAGCTACAATTCACAGGTAAGACATTGGTATTCTCTATAATTTTTCAACACTGTAAAAGTGTGCTTTGTTACAGTTCGGAAGTTACTGGCATATCTATATGTATGGCAAGAATGTTAATAGCTTTGGCATATTAGTGAATATTTCAATCCTTACGATCAGATATGAGGTTTTACAATGAGGCTAGCTTATTACAAAGGAAAGAATTTTTGTCAGACATTGACTCTTCACTGTTTATAAAATGTTGCAATGATGCTAGCCTAGCCCTTATACTTCAGAGCTTATATGCTTTTATTTCCAGCTTCAAGTATTTTTAACTGGGTTCTGCCACAAGTGACAATAATAATGGTTTCTTCTTGTAGGATGAATGCTGGTTTGAACCCAGAACACCTTCTTCAAAAGAACCTACATCTTTTGACACCACAGGAATTCTCATAAAAAGGCTCAGGACATTGGACGAAAATGCTATGCATTTTGCTAGAGGCTGGGTTTACAAGGATAATGTTTTGGTGCAGAACAGACATCCAGACTACGAGTTCTTCACTTCTCGAAAAACACATTACAAATAGTTACGTACGATGAATCGAGAAGATCTGTAAAGGGTAAATAGAAGGTGAGGAATACTGTAGTTTCTGTAGTTGTCTTGGTGTTGTTGTTCCATGTAAACTTGTGCAGTTGATGAAACTGATTCGAGTCATGTTCCTTGTAAAGAAATACTTTGTTTCAAAAAGAGAAGGTCAAGTGACTAAGTGCCACGGGAGGGGAGTTATCTCCACAGCCTTCTTTTTTTGTGAATCTTTTAACTAAATGTGAAGAAACATGTGAAATCTAACTCCTGCAAAGGAAGTGTTTGATGCCTTTTATTTCATTAATGACGTTGTGCTCCTCTTTAGTCTTTATTGTTGGTCCAGTTGGTATCTGTGATCTCTGTGACTTAGATTGATGGAGATTAATTTGGGGTTAAGAAACTGCCAGACAGCATCAGGTGTTAGAATGCCAAAAGGACACCCAGGGTTTTTTTTTTATTATGAGATTGGCATAAATGGCCTACCCCTTTTCTCCAGCTTTTGCACTAAACATTGTAAAGCACACTCAATATTTTTCTTTAGGCTGGGAGTCCAGATAAACATGTATGAAACCCTGCCTTACCCACTCAATATTTTATTAAAATCACTAAAGAAAAAGATTATCAGATCTTTTTTCCAATGCAATTTTTGTTTCTCAAGTCTCAACAACCTGCACCCGAATAAGTTTCTGCAATGCATTTCTCATTTCTCCATGCTCACAAGTCATGCAAAATTTACAGAACCACACAGCACAAAACAAAGAATCATCCAACGACTTTTATGATCCTTTGTTTAGTTTGCACTGGTTTAGTAATTATTACAAGCCTTCATCAGGTGATGTTTACTTCAACCACCACCTATCTGATGCTCATTAAGACACTTAAAAGTTCCAAATCCAACCCATCTTTATAGGATTTGGTAGCCTGCAAGAAATGCTTGCTTCTCTTCAATGCTATTAACTAAATAACTGATCTTTCTGCACGCATTTGCTGAAAGTACAGATTGGTTTGGTTCTAGTCCAGCTTTGGCTAGCTATAAGTCTATTCTGGAGAAGTGCCTAAATATGTAACTACATGAAGAGAAACAATGTAGATGAAACAAGGATCCACAGTGAAATTATCCCAACGCAGAAAAACAGAGTTACAAACTATTGAGTTTTACTTGCAATTTTTGAGTCGTGAATCATAAACTTATATAATAGGTGAAACTATATAAAACACAGAGGGGATACAAACAAAAGAAAGTAAGGGAAGTAAAATGTAAATAGTACAGAATGTTCCTGGTGTTCACTTCCCATATCCACAAGAAAGTTCTGTCCTTTAGCCCTTAGACTTCAAATTTCCAAAGCAAGGTTACACGAAACAGAGCACTTCCTATTTCCACGTCAATAATTTAATGCCCTCTCTGACTACTGTGGACATGGTGGTTTCTTTCAATCAACCCTTCCATTATGACCCTCCTGTTATGATCCCTGCACTCCTCCTCCGACCACTTTCTCACGTTTTCCGGCCACCGGAGATTAGTAGTGGCGCAACGCCATGAGATAAGGTAGAGCCAGAATGATGTGAAGAGAATAGCAAGTACCCTCCCCCAGAAAACAGTGATACCGAGGCTGATCAGAAGCAAATACATTCCTGAATTGAGCTCACAAGAACCCTTTTCGTTGTTCTTCGGTTTCGTAATAGAGTCTTCTTGATTCTTCGGGCTCTGTTTTGCCGAGTCCGGACTCGAACTAGAATTGACTGTGACTTGATGAGAAGTAGTTTCTGAAGGTGTGGTCATCAAGTCATCACTCTCCAAACTCAGATGTCCTCTCCGTTTCGATCCCAACGAGTCTTGCCGGAAACGTCTGTTGTCTCGAGCCTTCTTCGCCTGTAAATAACCAGAACTAAAAACTCTTAAAATTCCCGAACTCAAAAAGAAAAAGAAAAAAAAAGCAATTTTCCGAAGGAATAATTGCTAACCAGAATCGTTTCAAAGACGACAGCTTTGATCACCCGAGAAAACGTCCGATTGTGACGAGACCGAGGCACTTTGGAGCTCTGAGAACTGATCATGGAGCACTCTCTGTCCAAAGACATGGTTTTAGTCAACGGGGCCTTGACTTTCACCTCTTCCTCCTTAACCTCCACCACCTTGGTCCTTTCGACCTTGGTGTTTTCGATCGGCTTAGTTCTAGCTCTGCGCGCAGGGCGATCAACGGCGGCGCCTTTAGACTCGACCACCATTTCCATATCGACCACTGGTCGGAAGCAAAGCAGAAACTTGCTTCTGGAAGCGTTTTTCATTATGGTGCTGCTTCTGCTACTTTGACTAAAGCAGAAGAAGAAACGGGTGGGGAGGGGAAGGTATTAATAATTATGGGGGAGGGTTTTGAAGGTTACAAAGATATGGATATGGTAAAAGGGTGTTCGGTTAAAACGAGGAGGAAATAGAGGAACAGAGACAAAGTGGATTCAGGTGAGGGTTTAAGGCCGGCATGGGGGTCTGTCTCGTTGGATTAACCAGACAACAAAGTGTGCTTTGGTTGCTAGTTGCTACTTGGGGGTTTGGCCACTTGGGAGTTTTATACGAGGGGGAGGTGTTTTATCTTTATCTTGTTTTCTCTCTCTTGCCCTATGTATGTGATCTATCTCTGCCCTTCTTTCTTTTTTTCTTTCTTTTTATAGATGGAATTCAGGCGTGAAAGTTGATGGGTTCAGGTCACATTTCAAGCCAAATAGAGGAAGAAAACTAATTCTACTATGATTCGAATTAAATATTAAGTCAAAATTACAAATCAATTATAAATTGAATCAATCTCACGACGTAGCGTGATATATAACTTAAAATAAATTATAAGAATTATGAATTCAACTATTTTACTATGATTTTAACTCATTCAATTCATATATTATTTAAAAGACTCATTAGAAAAATTGTAATAATGTCTGTCGGGGATGTACATTTAGTTACTATTCTTTTTCTTTATAAAAAAGTTCGAATATATAATTTGGGATACAACACTTTTATCTCTCTAAGATGATATTTTATGAATCCAATATTAAACCACTCAATTATATATAAATCTCCAAAATATTTCACAGGTCTTAAACGTCCAACTTGTTTCTCGTGAAGAAATTAAAAATGGGTTTAACGTGGTACAATGAGTTATTTGATGTGGTTCGAGTCGTGGACATAATAGGATTCATTTGCCGTCCTTTACATTTGATTGGACAATCTTATTCTACATTAGTAAGTTAGTTGAAGCAAATTAATATGAATTTAACGAGTTTGGCATCAACAATTAATGATCATGCGATTCAGAAACTTGATAAACACCACCTTCTAGCTAGCTAGTAAGAAAACGTACTCCCAATTCTGAGTAAGCTTGTCGAGCATACTAGAATGAAGCAAATATAGGCCATAATCCAAATTTTTATCTAGTAAGATTCCTTCTCAGTCTTGATTTGTATAGACCAGTTCAAAGTACTTCTACGTACATTCCTTCTTCTTTTTTTTCTTTTTTTTTTCGTTGCTGTCAAACAGACAATAACTTCTGCTGAGATAGCAAGCAAGAGATATATATGTGTATATATAAAATTCAAACGCTTCATTCATTCATGAATTATATTTTGCCAAGTTCTTGTATCAGTATATAGATACGTAGGTGCAAAATAATGGTGCTTACAGACGTTCAATTGTTCTAGCTACCGTTGTGTGATAAGTAGTACCTTCATTCTATTCTTGTACTAGCCATTGGTGATGATGTATTTGCAATTTTCTTATTTACTCGCCATTCCGTCTGTCATACTTATATGAAAGAGAAGAGATATATAGTCCCATTAATCAGTGTCTTTCTTCCATGGATGAGTTTTCCTAGTGATAAATTTGAACTTAATTGATAAATTTTTACTATCATCACAGATAGTTACCTCTTGATTAATATGATAATATTAACTTCAATCATCGTCTCATTGTGATTTCATCGATAGAAACAAGATTTTGTCGTCATCATAATGCAACAAAATAATAATTTCCAAAGATGTAAAATTTATTTACTTGTCTTGCAAGCTCATAACAAAAATATTTATATGCACGTACCAGAAATGTCGTTCTAGTGTGAGTCAATCCTATCCGCCTGGTGGCACAAAGGAAAGCTGAACAGCAATAGTTCAAAGGTTCGAAATTCAGAATTCCTTGTGCCACGATTTCTACAGATAGAGTTTGATTGCCTTCAGTGTCATTTGAGACAGAAAATTGAAAAACTGTTAATGTGTTGTACAGTCAGAATAATCATAAAATCCATCCACCATACTCGCTAGCAGCCAGTAGCCACCAACCATATATGGCCACCATCACATTTTCTCTCGGTAATCTCATGAAACACCTGATACGACTCCCAGTAACGTTGGGAATTCCATTTGAATCCAACTTATAAGCAATGACCTTGTAACCCGTCGCGAGAATTAATTAAGAATCCCTCATATATTCTATGGGGGAATATGTCCGGACTCTTTCCATGACTTCATTCGTATGCTCCCATTTCTCCTCACGAGTGTCAAAAATGTATGTACCACCCGGCTTACCATTACAGCCAGCAGTATCATAAATGTCAATGCCGATAAAGAGCTTGTGGCCGCAAGAGAAGTGGCTACAGACTGAGCGCTTCGTATTAGGCAAACAAGGGAAACTAGGAAGGTCTTTCCAGGATTGGTGAAACGGATCAAAAACCCTAAGAAGGGTTTTCTCCTCAAATACATAGATTTTCTCCTCAATGCTGAACACTGTAACGTCATGAAGATGAAGGTAATCACACTTCGGTGGCATCAATCTGGAAATCGGACCCTCGCAGAGATGGAGGGTGGACTCTCAGATGGATCAAAGGAATATACATTCAAGTTGTTTTCATCCGATACCGAGAAACCACCCCACATATATACTTGTGAACCAACGGTTACTGGTTTCTTTCTGATCGATTGGAATTTTATTTTGAGGATAACCTGGATAATAATCATGGATGAGTTCAAACCTTGGCTGCTCGGAAGATCCCTGCTTTTCGCAGAACTCCCTAATATTCAGACGGCATAGTCGGTTGCACATATTCAAGTACAAAAACCAGTCCTTGTTGTCGGGCTGCTTTGCAGAGACAGAGCTATAAAGTTGCTTACATCAACCCGGCATAGTCGATCCCATGTCTTCTTCACGTTAGAGAAAACACTCCTTTCTCAGCATCGTCGTTTTCCTCATGATCCCTCTTGATCAAAGCGTAGCGAGCAAAAAGGAGAAGAGGGCAGCTGCTGGGTTTATCATTGATCAGCATCTTGTGTAAGGGATCAATATTAACTCGGCTCAGAAAGCCCAGAGGGTCCAGGCCCGAATTGGGCATATTCAAGACGCCGCTAAGTTCCTTTGAATTGATAACCTTCAGTCTTCATCTTCTGAGTTTCCTTCTTTTTAGATCCTTGATCTAAGTAGCATGATAGGAATATAAGCAGGAAGTTTTGATTATATATGAGTTTTGATCTGTGAGTATGTGCGTATAGCTCTTTTTCTGCTGACCTTAAGCTTGAAATGTCATTATGTGAGTTTTGATAATAACATGGACATGTACATTTGTGAACAGATTTCCTTATAACCACCCATCATATATATAAACCTTAGAATCAACAATTACTGATTGCATCTTGGAGGGAATTGCATTTTGAGAAGGATAGTATGGAAAACTACTACGCACAATTTCAACTTGATCCTTCCGAATAGCCTCTAAACTCATCACAATCCCTTGGCCAGCTTCTGGTCTCTACTTTGGAAGAGTTCCTTTCGCAGAATTCCTTGAGATTTAGACTGCATAAGCCGTTATGCATATTCAAGTACAAATACCATTCCTTCTCGGACTGTTTCATTTCTTCAGACTCTGGATTTGTGGAGGCATAACTACGTAATTTCTTGTTAAAAAGAAAAAACGGCATGGTCGATCAACTTGATTAAAAGATTTCTTCTCCTTTGGAAACCATTCCCTCTTCAGTACCGTTTTCCACATGATCTCTCTCTCTCTCTCTCTCTCTCTCTCTCTCTCTCTCTCTCTCTCTCTCAATCAAGCTTCACTCAAATGGTAGAGAAGAGGGTGTTATTGTACCACCCCCGAGATATTCTATTGATTCTAGGGCAAGCGAATGGACTAATTTACTGATTGTTCTTAAGCATAATGTCCGGCCCAAAATTGATCATATACAGATGTTTCGCTGCTTTTTTTTTTTGTCTGAATTGTTTTTCTACATTAAAATCCTGCTTTTAATTGGGGCAAGCATTTGTTAGAGACTCAAATCCCCCTACCCCGAGTCCCTGAACAAGAATGACCTCACAAGAGAAAAAAATTGCACGTAAATTAAGTGGATCAAATTCATTTTATGTAGCACTATTATTTGATGCAGTAGTTTGTACAACCTCACAACTGAAGTTTAATTTGATGTAGACAGTACTACTATAGTTCTCGAAAGTATATATGTTGGCTTTTATCCATCACTATTGCTTATTATAATGACCACATCGGGAATGAATATGCAAGTTCAAAACCTTGTAATAACTAAAACTATATATTGATTTGAACTATTAGTATTCTTGTAATTAAAAGGATCGGAGTACCTTCTAGGTTCCTAAACAAAATAGGGAACATTGTTTGGTAACACAATCCGATCTCAACTATAACGTCATTCGACCAATCGATCTTAAATTGGAAGTTGTTCTAAGAACAAAATTGCCACATGGGTCAAAAAGGAAAATGAAGACCAAATACTTGGGCTTTGAAATAAAGAATGACTAGGGTTTGAGCTAACTCCAGTAGCATTGACTGTTGTTCACAAGAATACGAACAGTTAATTGGTATCTTCGATTCTTCCCCACAAATGCGCCTAATATCATTATTCAAACACATAAGCGTGTGTAGCTTAGATCTATATATCACTGAACGCATCCTATTAAAAAAAACACCAGCAACTGGAGTCAATTCTGATCGATCGCGCGTCTGCAGAATTTCTAATTCCTCTCGGAAAGAAATAACATAAAGGCTTGAATACTATGAGACTTGGTCCGATCCTCTAAATGAAATTAACAATATTATGGCTGACCTTGCTTGCAATATATATATAGTTCCAAGAGGGAATTTTATATATCCTTCCCGAGAAAACAATAGATTCATACATATAATATATCGAAGATGCAGGAAAGATCGAGCCAGAGAGGTCGCTGCTTAATTATCAGCTGGGTCTCACTCTCACCCACAGAAAACCCTAAAAAATAGTCAGATTCCCTTACGTCGAATGCTGTCGAGCCGATAATGTAGATACTAATGTGAATTATTGTCGACCTGTTTAGGTTGTAAAGCGTGTGAATTAGGGCATGCAGTGACGAGTGAGGATGAGTGTGAAGAGGACCAAGTGAGAACGTGAAAACTGGAAATATATTTATGATCGGAAAAGGGAGAGATGAGAGAATTAAAGCAGAAGCAATAATGTTGATCAGGATAGACAGAGGAGCACAACAGCGTCTTGACTTTGACGTCAAAGTCAACAACCCTCCAGCTTTGGTCTTTCTTCTTCCCCGAACCATATGCATGCGACAACGAGAAAATACATATATGTGTCTTTTATGCTAAATATATATAGAGGTCGTTAACAGATAGATGACATCACACGTCCTTTTAATTAGCGGGAAGCATGCATGACCACCCTTGTGATGGCTGTGACCTTCAACCTTGGTGTATTAATTCGATCGGTGTCAAACGACCCCATGAGTACGTTTCTTGAATTATAGCTAGCTAGGACAACATCCATAAATGTAAAACCAATTCCGAATGGTTCTGCTATGCTTAGTCGTGTACGTTTTTACTGACAAGGGGCATGTCCTATGTTAGAAGAAGACCTCCAGAATTGAATCTGCAGACCAAAACGAGTGAGAAATTTGTAGTGAAATACCAGTTTAATTTCCCATTGCGATTTGTGATGTTGTTGACTTTTGGGATCTTGAAAAAGAGATATATTAATTGATTCTGCATTGACCAGACAAACGCATGTAAGACCAAACTCCAATTCACACGTGCTCTTTGTGTACATGTATGTGAACCGTTGGACCAACTTGCTTGCATTGTTTGCGCTAATTATAACTAATCAAATTGATCCCTAATAATTTCTGCGTCAGCAAACCTAGCTCTGTTACGTACGTACGTAGTTCTCGCATCGTCATATCACTCTTGCGTGCGCATCTTATACGTGACCTATTTCAATTAAGTATAGGTACGCATATATGTTAACAAAGCCTTTGAGATATTATTCAATAGCCAGCCTTTGGCCTTATTTAGCTCTCATTTACAAGAAAAATAACTAGCAAGTTGAATTAGTATACTGTAGTCGACAGTGATCTTATCCTCCGATCCTCCATTATGTGTTAAAAGAAAGAAAATAAATAGGTCAAGCATTTTCTATATTAAATTTGTCAAGTACGTAACACTAATTAAAGCCACCTTCCATTATCTCCTATATAAAAAAAAATTAGAATAAAGGATTCGAAAATGAGACCTTAATTAACGTTATGGATGAAAATAAAACTATATTAGTTCTCAAACCACTAAAAAAAAAATCACATTATATGACCGTTAATATGCATATGCTCGATGTACTAAGAACGTACGCTGAAATGGTTTATATATATGCTTCACCATGATCACATATCAACGACGAAGCTGCGGGGAGCAAAACTCCTTTCGTGCTAACAGTATCCGGCCTGTCATGCTTGTCGAAATTTAAAAGGAACAGCGGAACAATTTTGCCACCTTGCTTTACTGGCGCCTCTATCCTAAGCCACATAACTTAGGCGAAAAAAAAAAAAAAAATGTTAGGCGACGAAATAAAATAAAAATCGTCACTTAAAGAGATCTTAAGTGATGAAAACAAGTTCGTGCTCTAAATAGTATATTTCGTGATCTAAGTGGTTACTTAGACGACGAAATTCAATTTTGTGGTCTCAATAAACCTACTTAGACGACGAAATTAATCTCGCAGCTTAAGTACTTAATTAGATCACGAATTAAAATTTTGTGGTCTAATTGCGGCACCATTTCTCAATCACCCTTTAGAAGCATGATGTTGAGGTTGCTTACCATTACTTGCAGACAAGGCTCGTTGAAGCATTAAAGCTGTTCTAATCGAAAAAAGGCATTCAAGGGCGCTGTTGGGGTATATCACATGGTGATGATAGATGCTGGTGTCTGTTGTGAGCTAATTACGTGGAAGCTGCTAGCATCGAACGGATGGGTGTGAGTTTCCTTGAAGCTGGCTATATTATACTCGTGTCTTTATATATTAATCTTCTCTGTTACTTTACTACTATATAGGCTGACCTCAGTCAAGTCAGTACGATCAGTTAACATAAAATCCTGGTGACTTTCATTGAATCTTCTTAGTTTAATTCGTGGCCTGATAAGAGGGACCCATATGCATCTTGGAGGAGCATATTATAGGCCTTCTTGGCTTTGTTTCAGTGCAGGTATAGTAATCTGATAGTGACCCCGGAAGAAAAATAATCCATGGTTTATTGTTTATGTCTGTGAAACACGTTTTGGGGAATGATATAAATTAGTGGGGGTTTCAACTTCGGCCTGGAGCACCTCTACAAGTACAACTCACAGCTCAGAGTCGAGAGAGCAAGAGAGACACTGGGAAAAACTAAGAGATCGAGTTCGATCATTCATTTCTAAGAGGAAGAAAAAATAGAGAAAGATGGTGAGAACTCCTTGCTGCGATGAAAGGGGAATGAAGAAAGGTACATGGACACCGGAGGAAGATAGGAAGCTCATAGCTTATGTTACCAGGTATGGCTGCTGGAATTGGCGCCAACTCCCCAAGTTTGCTGGTGAGTATTTAGTTAAAGTCATAACCAGATCAGTGATTAAGTCCATAATCTTGTAATTGAGATGAAAATTGAATTGGGTTTCTGTTGCTAATCAATTTTTAATTCTTTCTTGAATTAGGGCTTTCAAGGTGTGGGAAGAGCTGCAGACTGAGGTGGCTGAATTACCTGAGGCCGAACATCAAGAGAGGAAACTACACTACTGAAGAAGAGGAAGTAATAATAAGACTTCATGAGAAGTTGGGGAACAAATGGTCTGCGATTGCAGCACAGCTCCAGGGAAGAACTGACAATGAGGTTAAGAATCACTGGCACACAAACCTCAAGAAACGCTTAATGATGAACAAGCACAAGTCCTCTTCAGTTTCAATCACAAATGATGATGATCATCATGAAGAAGTAGAAGCACCGAAATCAACGGATCAGCCAAAGACTACTGCTAGTGCAGCTGATTTCGCAAATGCAGAAACTACTGTTGATCAAATTGCCCAATTTGATTGTCTTGATTACCCAGAACTGTGGTCGCCACAGCCATCATCGAGTGAGGTCTCGTCCATGACCAGCGATACTACTGCAGTTGCAATTACTGCCGCAGATGATTTTGTTGTGGAGGACAATGCTACTTCAGCTGCCATGGAAACATTTTATGGAGATTTCAGCGATAATTTCTGGACAGAGCCATTTCTGGCTGATAATTCCTACAACCCAACTGGTTTTTATACACCCGGCTTGATGGAGCCTGAGTTTTTGTATTCATCATTTGAGGGAGACTTCTTGTACGGAGCAACATGATGATCAGGTGTTTATCTGAATATATCAATTTTATATGTACTTTTGAAGTACTGAGATGGAAACGCCTAATTCATCAAAAGAATAATAAAATTGAAAATAGCTTAGTATTTAATTTTGATATATAATGTTTATGTTGTGATACTCCCATAAACCTTCAATTTCATGTATTATATGGATCGATTAAGACATCTTCGCCCGTTTTCTTTGCTAATACATGTTAATTTTATGATGTTTTCTCCCGTTCTACAACATGTTAAGGCCATTTCTACTATCGTTTCTTCTTCTTCTTCTTAGCTTCTTCTTTTTCCTCTTTTCATTTAATTTGCATATGATCTGTCTCATGAGACATGAACTTGATTTGAGTGATCTGTATTTTAGAATTTTCCCCTAAATTTCGAAATGCTACAAGTATTTGACGAATTTGGATGATCATATATACTTGCTGATCATCACAATGCAAATAAAAAAAAAAGTTTGGATTATATTTATGTAAGTACCTATTTTAGACAGTAATTTTACGCACCAATGGCTCAGTGTATCACCCAAACATACAAGCTAATAGGAGTCGAGTCGGGTCGGGAAGACTAACAAATTACAATGATCACGATTTTCTGCTTCTAAAGATGGTTAAGAGTCACAATTCTTATTGTTATTTTGCAATTCACGTCTAGGAATTTACTTAGAAAAACAAAATCACACACACACGGCCAGAAACCTTCCAGAGTTACAGAGATGAGTTTCTTGACCTAAAATTTTCCAGAACAAAAACCAATCAAACCATGCTGCGATAATTAACCTGGTGGTAAAAACAAATTAATAAAGAAATAGTCTCCATGTGACACATATATATACATGGTACGTTTTTTTTTATGACCGAGCTGATACATGGTATGTTACTAGCTATATCAGAGTAGATGGTATTTTGTCCGAGCGAGCTGATATATATACTTCAGTAATCAGCCACCCTAATCGGTCAATGATCCAACTTATATAGACGACGATCCGATCCTACTGAAACAATGATTAACATATCGATCTATATATACACGTGAATTATAAACGCATGTGTTTCACACTTGCTAATTAGTACTCGATCTACTTACTCCAGGCTTCAAACTAATTATATGGGTTTCCTGGAAACCCTTGCAAATGATCTAATTGTCCTGGAGCAGGTTTTAGGAAACGTGCCTGGGTTAATATATATATATATCAAGAACATGCTTAGGTCAGTTGAATAAGTTCAACTCTCAGGAATTACATAGAACGCACATGCACGTTCAACTAGCTTGTATATTGCTAAAAATATTGGTCTCCTGACTTTGATCTTTATTCAACTGCTGCTTAATCTTAAACGCGTTGGGATAGAAAATGACCCAGATATAAACATCGATGTCAACAACGAATTAAGATATAGAGTTAGCAAAGTGATAGTGGAATAGAAGCCTCGTACTTGCTTCCCTAATGATTAACTTGAAGATGAATGAACACCCTCCAAGTCCTCAACCCTTCAGCCAATTGTGATATTGGGCCTTGGAAATGACCATGTCTTGTTAAATTAGGTGAACTGGGCCGATGATGAACATTTGGCTTCTACATATATCTTCGCAAGTTCAAAGAAGATTCCGATGACCGGCGTTAACTCCACGTGGTCTTAAACCCCCGAATTAGAGTGTGAATGTGTATTATAAAACTGTTCTTGTCTCCATCCATCTTGTCTTGTCTGTTTAGTGAAACTTAATTAATCAATTAATTATAACAATCATTTTCCAAATATAGATCTTAATCATTAATTTTTGGTCCCACCAGTGCTGACATCACAACCTTTACGTCATCTGATTCCGAGTTCTTGCCGTCGTTTCATCCGTCATCACTGCATGTGATCTCAGCTTCATCAAATCAATATCCAACACATAGTTGAATTAAACTTAATTAAGCTTTAATATTTAATTTATTGATAAGTAATTAAGAACGTCCTCTGTCCAAAACATTGCATGGAATTCGGCATCAAGTAATTAACTATCTCTCTCCATGTGAAATTATATTCTGTAGTTAGCAATTTGTTTTCATTTCTAGGTTTTGAGGGTTCAGTTTGATTATTTTTCCACTTGAATGGTTATTAAACTAATTATTATTTTTTCTTTAATTTGATCACGATTCAACTATGACAAATGTAAATAATCCCTATCCAAATGTGAATCATCAAAAGAGCGACATGGCCACTATCCAAGGATTGGAAATGAAATCATCATCTATATCAACAAACTTTGAAAGTCATGCATGATGATCATTTAATTATCTCTAACTTAAGTATATGATATTGCTATTAACAAACCCATTTTAGCAATAATAGTAGTAAAAACACAAAGATTATGAAGAAAATAGTGTGTTAGTAGTAAAAAAAAAAAAAATGTATTAATAGCATTACCCTTTAAAGAAGATCATTATTAACCTGTAATATTATTTTAGTTACAAAAAAAAAAAATTAATCTATCGATGTTAATTAATCAATGGCTTCTTAACATGATCTGAAATTTCATGTGAAGCGTTATATATACCTGTTTTCACGTTTTTCACTCTAGTAAAATCGTTGATTAGAGACATTTTGATTCTATCTTATAGGGTCCTCGTTAAAAATGATAGTTAAAAAGCATCTTTGAATAACTGTCTGTTGTTTATTTTTTTAATTGGTAAAAGGTAATGCAGTTCAATTACCAAGTCAAATGGGTGCATCAACATCCTCTTGTATATTAATACCCATGAACTGGCACGAAAGATTGGCCTCTCTTCAAGACAGGCTAGCTGGTACTCTAATTTTGAGTGATTTGATGGGAGGAGCTAACTGTCCAGGTAATAAAAAATATGCTCATGTGAATTACATGTTGACTTGGTCTCCAACCGAACAGTAAATAAGCATTTTGAATAGCTAAGGACATATGCACCTCATAGCCACCATCACACCACAAATCCATCAATTAAATTACCTTTATCAATTACTATTCGGTGCAAATTACATTTTTATGCTAGTTTTTATGCAACGGTGCAGCTCCGTCACTCTGGCAATTACTATTCATCGATTTAATATTTTACTTATTAGATTTCATAAATTAATTTCAACCAGTCGCAGAACGACACGTGACATTGCCAGATGTTGTTACCACCGAAATAATGTTATAGGATTTCTGATAGGATTTTTGACCAATCAAAATGGGACATGTGTCATTACCACATATCTTTGTCGGCCAAATAATGTCATTGGATTTCTGATAAGATTTTCGACGAATGACGATTCGACACGTATAAAATCTTCTCATCTGAAACTGACCATAAATAAGATTCATCACCAACTATCTATACACTTCAATCTTCACAACTTTCTTCCAAATATTTCAAAACACATTCTCTCAAATAGTTCACCAGATTTCTTCATTTTTTCGATCATTACGATGAGTTTTTTGCGCAAATTGTTGAAATAGAGAGAACAACACAGTCAAGAGGATGCTGAGATAATAGATATGATGATGAATAACGCGGCCATGATGATGACACATTTTGATACTTCAGATGAACCACACGGACGCGGTTCACGTCCTGGTCGCTCTCCCAATCACCCCGCTAGCGGCACGATTGCTTGCTTGGCCTAGGCTACTATGCCACTTCAAGAGTAATTACTTCAAGCGGGGAAAGTGCGATTCCAAACTCATTTTCGAACGAGGTTCGACTATAGGTTCTTCGGGAGCACAACGCCAATTTTGGACGTAATCTGCATGGACTCTTTTCCAGAAATTGTCTTTGGTTTGCTATCGATCGGTGATGGGGTAAGTTGATTGCCGTACCCAAGAAACACACAATTGTAACTCTTCGGAAGGAAGTCAAGTAGCCATTTTTTTCAAAAATCACTCAAAAAAATATTGTGAAGATGGAAGAAGATGAGAGAGGATGGGAGGAGATATTGGGTGGAGATTGTGAAACAAATGAATGAGTATTTATAAGGTAAAAAATTTAAGATTTTTTAAAAATAAAATAAAAATTGTCGAAAGAGCCGTTGGCTCAATATAGCCGTTGGTGATGTGGCAGTCCGTGATTGGGTCTGCCACAAAATATAACTATTTTTTTTTCAGATTAAAAAAAAAAAGAAAAAAAGAGGGTGCTAGTGGGTGCCCACGTGCGTGGTCCCCACCAATTGCCTCCATCACAAAGGCATGCAATGTTTGCTGGTGCCATTACATAATTGCAATTTTGTGTGTAGACCCCACATATCTGAACTACCTCCCTCTCCTCCGCTCCACGTCACACCACCTGCAATCTGCAAAATAATTTGCAGAATTGCATGATTGCAGCCTCCGCTGCATATGCTCTAATGGATAATTGCATGCCAATTCAAAGTGGTTAGTTGATAGGTCAAAAACTTTCATCAAATTCAAATCCCATAATCAAACTGAAGCCTGCAAATTTGGTCAAATCGGTTGACACGATTTTGAATTCAAATGGGGAATAATCAATCACTTTATCCCATCCTCACTCCATTATAAAATGGAAGCTATCAGTACAGAAGAAAAAAAAAAAGGAGGGCAGCAGAAATACCATAGCAAACAGAAACACAAAAAAGGAGAGAGTGCAGTCCAAAAAGAAGCAACTTCAAGAAAATCACAGGTATACGATCTTCGTTATCGCCTGAAATTACTGATGTTCTCTTTTAAACGTTGCAGCAAAAGAAACGAGATGTCCCTCCCATATCAAACTTTTTTGTGAAATGAAGTTGTCTGCTACTCGCATCCTAAGTTTCTACAGATGACCAATGGCTTTTGGGCAAGGATACATAGTCAACACAAAGCCCTCATTTACAACTACAACCACGTTCTGTTTCGTGTGACGGACTTGTGTGTTAACCTTTTCGGCCTACTCTCGAAGAATGACTGCGTCTTAAAAGGCTCTGTCACACATGTTTTGAGTCCACGACAACAAAAACACTGCTCTACGGTTCACATGCTGCTTCGGCACCAAACCTGGAAATATGACACAGTCATGTGTCAAATGAAAAAGCGGCTCAAATGCAAGTCTGTAGCAGAGATCCTCAGCACTATGACCACAGACAGAGAAGAAAGGTCACGCTACCAAAAAAAAATAGAAGCGGCAGGTCCCGTGGTGATCTGCTCATGCGTTTTGACATAGTGGCCGTTCATGAACGACCCAAAGTCCTAAACGCGCTTGGCTACTGCAATTTACAGCACTTCGAACACATACGCCCTTTATGAACGGCCGAGTTCCGATGTTGGAAAGTTGCACAGCACGCCATACTCCTGCTCCAACTCTCTGCAATAGTGTCGCTCCGTTATGCGCACACACACAAAAAGAAAGGCTCGTGAGCATGGCATCTTTGCTACAACTGTTTGATGCCCCAAAGAGCCTCTCAGCTTTCCGTACGTCTTCAATCTACAATGATAAATCTCCACCTTCAAATACCGGTCACATCAAACAAGTGATAGCCTTGATATGTGCCTTCTTTTCTTCTCTGTGACTTTCAATCAACGATGGAAGCAAGAGAAACCTACAGCAAAGCTATGGACTCAAAGATTCTGCGTTGTCGAATGATATCGATGAAGGAGATGTCCTTTTGCCTATGTTGCATGGACACGGACACGGCGACTCGACACGGCGCGACACGGCAAATCCCAAAAACCGATCATTCGACACGGCTTGGACACGGTAAATAAATAATAACTTATATATTTTTAATACATAAAAATAAATTGGCAATATTACTACAAAGTTGTAAATTCAATCCATTGCATAACAATTTATACGAAATAATATCAAATAATCAAATGCAAGTGAGAAAAGTGCATAGTTAACAACTTAACATCATATAAAATTCTTAAAATCTAGTAGAATTCTCATAATAAGCTATATTTGTGATTTAGCCGTGCTCTACAGTCTGATATGCTCCACAATGAAGGATTGGAGGGGCGGTTTCTGTTTTCTTTTCTCCATTGTTTTTAGCTTCCAAGGTGGCGGAAATTTTTTACAGGGTTACAGCACCAAATCCATCAATTCCATCTTACTAATTATTAAACATGTTATTAGTTCCTCCTGGAGCAATGCATATGATGTTTATCAGCAAAAGGACACATAATGTGCTATGATAATAACATACCTTCTCCTGAACCAAGGTTGTCTTTTTGTTCTCTGGTTTATGCCTCCTCAAAATTCAAGATTACGAATTCTAGTTGGAAACTGAAACTTTTAAAATTAATGACTAACTCTTTGTATCTGTATATAGGACTATAAATTTTTTAGAACCGGGAAATGAAGAGATAACAGCCAGCATTCTTTTAGCTATCGGATTATAGAGAATAACAAAGCAAGGACAAAGCATAATCCTATACTATGTAATTCCCTCTCATCAAATTTCAGAAGATTGGCTGTGTAATCACAGGATCTGATAGCCTTCCACCCAGTTCCAAATGACAAGGTATGCCTTTAATCCGATAAAGGTAGACCGCAGACCTGCTGCTTCCAGTTGTCTCTGAAGTTCTTGGCACAGTCGGCAGAGGAAGACGCGATGGAGACGAGGTCTGAGGAGTCTCCCCGTTCGGGCTCTCGCTCGAATCAGAACGTTCTTCGATTTTCGGTCTCTTACGGATTGCGGTGGCGGAGGAGGAGGAGGAGGGCGGGGCTTGGGTCTGCGACGACCGTCGTCGTTTTGAAGCTTGGGTTCAGTCGTCGATCAGTGGGAGCGGCTGAGAGAGAGAGAGAGAGAGAGAGAGAGAGAGAGAGAGAGAGAGAGAGAGAGAGGTAAGTTGGGGTTTTTTTGTTTCTTGCTGACGTGGCGTATCCAAAAATGACGTGGCATGTCGGTCAAAGTGTCTAAAAAGTCAACATTTGTCGATACGCCATGTGGCGTGTCTGATACGGTATTTTACCGTGTCGTGTTATGTCGCCGTGTCCGGACGTGTCGGACACTTCAATTCGGCGGGTTTTGCCGTGTCCGTGCAACATAACTTTTTGCTAAATGAATACGAAGGCGACGGTAGAGGAGCAATTAAGCATATGTGGAATGGAATAGACAGAAATTCCAAAACATAGTGGAAAGAACATATTCATTTGAAGCGGTGGTCTGATCAATAAAGACACAAGGTCACAAGCTTATTTGCTTGACTGAAACGGTGGTGTATGTTGTAGACAGGACAAAGTAATGGAGGTAAAAGCTCATTTGGAATTAATGTTCAGAAGCTTACCAAATCACTAGAACAATTGTGAAAAAGTCAAAGCGGTGGAACAATTCATAATTGAACTATGTGGTGGTACTTTGCCTTCTAAAGAAGACACGTCCAGCTCTGAGTACAAGAGGGGGGATTCTTAATTGAACATTTGTGAATTCATAGATGGCCATAAATCAAACCTCACCGAAACCAATGGGAATTGATGCTCACCCATTTCACCAAGCTCAACCAAGTTCAGATGCTTGCCTTCCCTAAAGCCAAACGATGGAATTATGATTAATCACTTGATGATTGATGCACCTACTGGGAGTACACACTCCTACTTGCAAAAGACAAATTTCATAATTAATATGGAGATTCATGTCTTGACACTCCCCAGAAACTCAATACCAACAAAGGAGACCAACAAGAACCTCTTACCCAGTGTATGTATGTGACAGAGAGAAGTGCAGAATATAGAATATGCTATTCGTCTTTGAATTGGGTTCATCCAATCTCTACCCAAAGCTGGAAATCACGATATAGATGATCCTGGGAGATATCAAACTTATGAGGAATCACGTCTCTCTCAAAATCAATTGTCTGAGCAAATCCTCTCAATATTTGAGAAGCCCAAGCAGCAGGAGCTCTTACCCGATACACATACACGACGGTGATGGAGAGAAGCATAGAACATGGAAGGAACGCCACCCATATATACAGATCACTTGATGACTCCATCTAGGAATTAGGTTTTCGGAGGTCAGACATGGAAGGCACGAGGTTGAATCTCAATACTCTACTACATGCAGTCCGCTAAATTCCGAGGCCCGAGGCCCGTTGCAAAGCCCGGTACAATACGTGCAATCCGCTAAATTCCGAGACCCGTTACAAAGCCCGATACATATGGCAATCCACTAAATTCCGAGGCCCGTTGCAATGCCCGGCACACACTCTATCAAATTGGGTGTTCGAAAGAGATACGCTTGACGGATTCAAGTTCTACATACATCCCTGGAGCTCAAAACGTCGGTATAAAACTATATGTCAATGAACTACGATCGGTTTGATCCCACAAATGGTACGTAGGCAATTTAGTGATTCACTAGATGCAACCACAAGTCCAAACATAATTCCTGACTCCACCAGCCAAATTCAACCACCAGTCCAAAAAGAATCTCTGACATCACCAGTCAAATTCGGCCAGTCCCAGATGAATCATTGACTCCAGTCAAATTCTCCCTATACCAGAGAAATCAAATCCATTCTCAAATCACACAAATCAAATCCAAGGGCTCTAAACCCTCTCCTAAACACATATTCGAAATAAATGGGTCAGCTACCCATTTAAATCCCAAACATCGAACTACAGTGGTTTGATCCCTTCGCAGGGTATGTAGGCAGTCTGGATTTAAATCTAGGCGCAACCACAAACCCAAACAGAATTTCTGACACAACTAGCAAAAATTCACCTGAATCCCTGGTTTGTTAAATTCAATTCACAAAGTAGCCCAAACAGTACTCCTATCCAAAAAGCCAAACTTGTCTAGTGAGTCATTCACTCATTGGAATTCTTGAACTACGAGTGACTTGATCCCTCTCAAAGGGTACGTAGGCAACCCATTTACATTTTTTGGGTACAGCCGCAAAAACAAATAATCACACATCTCCATATTATTGGTTTCTTCATAAATAGAATCAAATGGTGTTTTCCTACAAACAGGGGATTGTAATTAAGAGACACATTCTGTCTTGAATGGGTCGAACCCGAAATAATTAAAACTCTATTCACTATATGAATACGAGTGAAATTATGTTGGGTAACATTTTCACTCACTACGTGCATCATTTTACTCAACACTAACTAGGTAGCCTTAAAGCTTGATGTACTTGAACTAACAGAGATATATAGAGAGAGATCGAGCAAGATGGTGAGAGCTCTCCGTTCTATGACAAAAGTGGAGTTAAGAAAGGGGAATGGAGTGCTGAAGAAGACGATAAGTTAAGAACTTATATTCAGAGCTATGGCCATTGGAACTGGCGTCACGTCCCGAAATATGCTGGTATGTACTTAGACTCACACAAACTAAAATTCTTCATGAATTTTCATAGAACTTGTTCCTTGGAGAACTGATGATGAAATTAAGACTTATTGGCACACGAAGATAAAAAAGAAGCGCACAAAAGAACAGCAAAATCAAACATCATCTGGTCAAGTAGTGCTTCTTAAAGATCATCAGCAGTCTTCTGATGATCACGATTACTCATCAACACAAAACACTCATGAAAGTGCTACTAGTAACTGTATTGATGCTTTTCTACAACTACACCATCCCCAGATTTTGGAAAGCTCCGCTGCAGTGTCCCCAGAGTCAACACTGTCCAGTAATACTAGCAGTTCAGCAAAGCATTCCTCCACCTCAAGCTCCCTTGATCATGAAGCGCGAGGTTCTACCGTGCACCACCTTGCTGATCAACATATTGTCATGGTTTCATCATCAGAAACAATGATATTATTAGATCAAGAGTATAGTGCTGGTGATTTTTGGACCAAACCGTTTCTACAGGATGATATCTGTATCGAAAGTGACATTATATCATCCTCATTTTCAGACTTGTTGTCCTATGATGAAAGCATGGATTTGTTCTACCAATTCATGCCGACACCGCAGGAGGATTGTTGAAGGTGCAATATTCATATCTGCTTAGTAATTAATTAGCTAATTAATCACGCGTGATACTGTAGTCGATTTTTAATATGCGTTAATTACGATTAGTGATCTTGTGATGTGAACTTCTCAAGTTTTCAAATAATTCGCAATGCATCAGAAACTTAATTTAATTTCAATATTATGCTTGTGTAGATCATGCAGTTTACTATTTTCTTTATTAATAGAAGAATGGCATGGTGTCTCGAGGGGACATATAGAGCCGTAACCTCGGGTTTATAGACATGCCTACGATCAGTACAATGAAAAAACTACAAATAACGTTTATAATATAGGGAATTGGATTAATTCATTGGGTTATTAGTATTGGAAATGTAAGTGCAATAGGTACAAATGTCTTTAGGTTCTTCAGTTCATGAAGAATAGGAAAGTTTATGATATTGAATATGGACCACTCTTAATGAACTAAATTTCGCTTGGTCCATCTGTGCTAGATACAATGCTGGTCCATAACTGCTCATCTGGGTCAGGCAAAGAACCAAGACCCAGTATTAGTAATCCTGCCCTTTCACCTAGAGAATCACGGTATCACCACACCCAGATATGCGAAATGTTAATTAATCCCAACAATAAGAAAACCAACGTACGTTTAACTTCATATCCTAACATAACTTCCATTTTACCTAATAAGTTACTGGTCACCAACAATTTAAATTATTTTTTAGTGAAACGACAACGGCGCGTAAATGAAATCAAATAAAGTTTCATTTCAATATATAAAATTAGTAAGTCGAACGTGTCACCGTCCTTAATTAGAAAACGTATTTGCCGAATAAAATCATAATTGGCTATTAGCTATGGGGTATAATAAGAGAGGAGACACGCCACCTTCGTAGTCCCCGGCTAGATAGCAAAACTTACGTGGCTTCTTCTCTTTGTGATCATCATTTTATTAGCTAGCCTAACAAATTACCACTTAGAGGAGACAGCAAGTCATATTCACATAAATGAAGTTTGGAAGCTTATCATTGCGATAGTAGTACAGTACCCCAATGATAAGAGATCTATCGATCTTTCTCTTTTGTTATCCATGTGAATTTCTGCAGCAGGGAATTCGCAAACTTAACTGCACTGTCCACATTAATATTGCAGATCGATCGAGCTGAGTAAACTAAAACAAGAACTGAAAAACAAGTGAATTAAAGGAGATCAGATCAAGAATTGAAGCTTCTCATCTAAACTCTTCTGCAAGTGCTATGCATGTCGAAGTACGTACGTCTATTATTCATTTCTTGTGTGCTTTTGGTCGACCGAAGAAATTGTTAAATCGGATATCCCTTAAATTCTATAGTTCTACAAGAATATGATATTTCTCAGTTCTTGATAGTGTAAAAATAACCACACAATTTAAACCCTCGTTGTAGTGGTCAGCTATAGTATAATGGAAGAGGGATCGTTCACGCCAGGGAATTGAGGGACACCTTGATCTCACGTAAACTTTCAAAACAAAACTATGATCGGAACGTTATATGTACAAAATGGATAACCAATGAATAAAGTAACAATTGGGGGTTTTGATTATGGCAGAAAAATGTAAGAAAACAAAATAAAATCTGATTCTTATCAATAGAATGGATGAGTTAGGAACTACACCAATTTACCACCGTTTACACTCCACTCTTGATCATTCATAGAGAAAACTTAACAATTATATAATTGACAACAAACAAGAATAACCATGACAACATTTAAATTATTCTTTTTACTTTCCAAAAGTTATCTAACGCCGTGACAACACTTTTCGTTAGAAACATTTCCTAACAGGTCCAGTAGCTCTGACAGCAGTAGTCTAGCTGACAGGACCCGAACCAGATTTCACCCTGAAACCCGGATAAGGCCCTGCGGAGACCACCTTAAGACTAACTCTATCGATAAATCGATAAGTCAATCTTAAGATGGACAACTCTAAAACCTGCAACAACCAAAAAACTTCTAAATTCTAGTTCCATCTGTAACACCTGGAGCCACCTACTCCCCAAATCACAACAACCGCCACAAATAAATACAAAATCTAATTCAATTGGCTCACAGGTAATCAGAGCAATCTAACAAAATGAACTGGAATCACAAATGGAAATATAACAAGAAATGTAATATGAAAATAAAAGAATAAGGGATCACATATCCCACCTAGCGGAAGCGACAATGATGATGACTATGCCTCGAATCCGAGTACTCTTGACCTCTGATCACTACTCTGCACACTGGGCGATTTTAAAACGAAGAGCCCAGGGGAAAGTAAATTAAAAACGTTAGAGTGAGTGGATAAAAATAAAATAATTTAATATAATACTTTAATTGAAAGTATCATATTACTTTCCCAATATTTTAGAAATAAAACCACATTGCATTCCTTTAATAAAACGTCCCACGTTTTAAGAAAATCGTATTTAAAAATCAGCCCCGCTGATATATCAAATAAACAAATAATACTTTTGTTTATATTTGTATTTCAAAACGAAATATTTTTGAAAATCAATTAATAATATTTCACGACCAATCCCATTGGTCATATAAAAACCCAGCCCCGCTGGTTCGAGAATTTATTAAATTACAGAAAGTCTCATAGAGAAAATATTCCCGAAAACCAAATAATATAAAATCATGAAAAATCTCATTGGTCATATAATAGAATAGGGGAACGTCATTACCACCATTTAATAGTAGCCTCCAAGACTAAGGGTCAAGCCTCCAAGACTCTCTATAGCGTCCCACGCTATGCCCGTACACGTCGACCACCGAGGGTGAATCTGACCTATGTGGTCAAGTCGTCACCTCGCATGGGCTCAGGCGACTAAGCTAGCTAGCATCAATATATATCTGGACCCTGATATGGTGAAAATCCGAAAACAAAACCTAAAGTACGCTTCCCCTTATATATCATAAATCCGTACGGTCCCCGACCGCACATCTGAGGCTTATAATAATCATTACTATAATAGCCTCGAAATATACTCATATATATCAGACATATCCAACATGCCGTAAAATAATATCAAAAATTATATTTATAACGTCGACATGTCTCACATGTCGAAAATCATAAATAACAAAAATATAAAATCCCCGGAAATCTCATTTCCGGTCACTACCTTTAATTAAAACTTATTTAACATAATCAAGTTATGAATAATTAAAATATACTATTTCCGGAAACCTCGTTTCCGGATAAAATCACATAGTAAAAGCATAACCCCAAAACCATATATTTCTTTAAATATCATTTCATTTTAATTATATAAATTCTCATGCTTCTCAAATCATTTATTTAAAATAACTGCATTTCATTAAAACAATTGCATGCATTTATTTAAAATAAAATCCACTTACAGTACTGCCGAGCGTGCCGCTATTCCTCGCTCTCATTACGTCGAGTAATTTCTCGACCTGTAACAGAGACGTAATTAAAAGATATCTCAAAACTCGAAATTTGATTATAAAGTGAAATTTACGACGTCCTCACTCGTCCGAATAACCCCATTTAAATTATCGTTATCGGTATTGGAGTTACGTCTTAAATACCGAAACCATTTACGTCTCTAAATTACTCAGGACACCCATCCCGAGTCCGATCAATCCCTTTTCTGATTATTTCGTAGTAAAACCATTTTAATTAGCTTTTAACCTTTTTACGGTAAGTCAACAGTAATAATCCAAGGTCAAACATTAATTATTATAGGTCAAACAGTAATTCTGAAAGTCAAACAGTAAATGGTTAAAATCTAATTACTATTTACCATTTACCGTTTACTATTTTCTTTTACTGTTTTACTATTTATTGATTTACCGTTTACTGTTTTACCGTTTACTATTCACTTTTTACCGTTTTACTGTTTTCACTGTTCATCTTCTTCCTCAGCCGCAGCGCCGCCACCGGCAGCTCCGCCACAGGAGGCCAGAAACGCCTCCAATCAACTCCAAAATCTCCCAACATCGTCGCCACTCCCTCACGACCTCGTCCCCGTCCCCGTCGTCTCTGCCGCCAAACACCCACGCAGCCGCCGCATACGGCGGCCTAAAACCCCCAAAGTCCAATTTCTCCAAAAATCAACCAATTCAACACCAAATTACACTCAATCGACTCCAAACAATGTTCTAAACTCAATTCTAGCCTCCAATTAAAACAAAAACATCAAAATCACCACATCCACCAAAAATCACAAAAACCCTAAAAATTTCAAATTCTAATTTCTCCTTACCTGGGCTGAACTGGATCAATTCCTTCCATGGGATTGTTGCACACGTTGAGACCTTCGATTCCCGACCGGAATCAGGCCGAGCCGTGGCCGGAGGAGAGAGCTCCGGTTCGACTGTGTCGAACCATCTCGGGCGGCGCACGGCCAAACGACGGCGTTTCACGCCGCGCCGCTGCCACCGACGTGAAGAGGAGGCCGAGCCGGTCCGAACGTGACCGGTGCGCCGGCCCAGTTCGGCCGGACGGCGTAAACTCGGCCGGAGGTCGGGCCGAGTCGGGGGAGAGGAGAGAGAAAGGAGAGAGAAGAAAAAGAAAAAGAAAAGAAAGAAAGAAAAGAAAAATTGCCGTTTCGGGAAATTTCCTCCCGGCTATTTATACTCGTCCAAAAATCGGACAATTTCTGATTTACATCGTAACTTTTTCGTACGAACTCCAAATTGAGCATGCTACGTGTCTACGAACTCGTTTCAACGTCTTCTACCTCGACATGAAATAAAATCCTCGGTCGAGTCAACTTGTTTAAAAGTCAACCTTTAGAACTTTCAAATCGTAAAAACAATTCCCGATGAGAAATAATAAAAGTAAAACAGTTAAACGGTAATTCTAGGTTCGGGTCGTATCACTAGCAAATCAAGTAGAAATCATTAAACTCTATGAAAGTTTGTTTGTTGATTAAAGTCTAAGTAGCGTGACAGCACTCTCTACCCAAATCAATAAGCATCCCTTGATTTACCTCCGCAAGTGAGATAGTCGCTACTTGGTGAGAGAAAGAATCATAACTATTAGGTGAAATAATTCTTAGCCTCTAGCTGCAATTACATACCTATATTCTAAGTTGGCCACCAAAGAAAACAAGCATGCAAGAGTTATCAATAGTACAAACCAAGACACACCAATCACATAACAAATCAAGAATTAACTAAGAAAACATGAACAAGAGTTTTGCATAAACGGAGCTACAAAGGCAGCCCCTAACTAAGAGAGTTTAGTTACTCATTGTTTGTAGAGAAATCATAAGTCATTATGAATACAAAAGATAAAAACCAAGAAGAAGGATTTGTGGAGGTAATGGTGTGGGGCAGCAGCTTCTTGAATCTTCAAAGAGGAACGATGGCTGTTGGTGATGGCAGGAGGTGGTCTTGGCAACCCTTTTGTGCAGGTAATGATTCTCTTAAACTTAGAGCACTCGAATGATAGGCAGTCCCTCCACAATCTGGTTTCAAAGACTTATATAGGATGCTTGAACAAGTTTTCCTCCTCAAACTTGACCAATGTTTTGGGTTCCTTTTGATGTGGATTTTCTTTGAGATATACCTTATATATTGGGCTTTAATACCATGCAAAAATATCCAAGAAAATTCGTTGACACGTTGCCCAAAATCAGCCTTGAAGTTGCCTTGCCGAAATGCAATGTCTGAATTTTCAGCTTTTCAAACTTTCTGTCCAACTTTGGAGCATCATAACTTGATCATAACACCACCGATTTGAGCCATTCTTGTGGCTAAGCTGAAGTACAAATTACCATCTTCAGATCTGGGCAGATAAAGCACAGAGATCAGCTTCATAGATACGAGGAATTCGCTATCCAAAACCTGAGAAAATCTGCCAATAGAAACTGTCTTCACAGCAGCACCTCTTTGGCTTGAATTCCTGACTTCGTCTTTGAGATTATGGGGAATCCATTTGGCTGTAGTTGAAGTACAACATACAGGCTTGAAGTACATATAAACGTTTCCACCAAAACTTCATCGAACAATCCCAAATTGAACTCCAAAAGTGCAAGAAAATAAGGGATAATGCAGTTTTCAGGATTTTCCTTCTTCAAGAGTCATTTTACAGCTATTCATTCTTTGACTTCCAGGTTCTTGCGGATCCAGTTGAGCATTCTAATATTTACATATGAATCCATACTTCATCTCTCATCTTCGGTTGCATCAATTAATTAAGCTCTCCTTCTTCCATAATTGCCTCTCAGAGTACCTAAAATAAATAGAAGTTAATAATGATCTTTTTAAGAGAAATAACAAAGTAAAGTGCAAAGGTTGAGACATTATAACGTCACATTTTATGCTCCTATCAGTTCTCAGCATAATTAACTTGTGAATCTGCAGGTAAATTTATGTGTTTTTCGCCTATTTCACAATTAGGGTTATATATCATTAATATCTTGTTTAACTGTGATGTAGAGCGTATGACGGAGGAGGTTGAAGAATTGATTGATCGCAGCAAAGGTAAATCGAGTTTGTTGCAAATATGGCGATCAGTGGTAGAACCGTAATTAAAGTTGCAATTTTGGAAGTTGCAGATTTGGCATTCGGTGTCCTATTGACGATTGTGATACCTTTCCGGAAATGAAATGACGCCAAGAATCAAACTCGTTGGTTTGCTATGACGTGTGGGCTTTTTGGGCCTCAAAACAACAGTTTAATATGTTTTCTAATTCATTTTGGATTTGGTTTGTTTATTTCCTTGGGCTTTAGAATTTTGTTGTTAGTTGTCCTAGTAGTATTTAAACATCCTTAAAAGGGTGTAGACAATTTATCGTATTATCTTTCAATCAAACAAGAGTTTTCTCTTATTCTCTGGTGGATTCCATAATTTATCTTTAGGGTTTTTCGCTTGAGAACCTTTGTTACCATTTAGGTTTATCGCTTATAAATCTACTATCTTTCTACTGCGTCAAACTGATAGATCGAAGCCCATATATATGAAATCTGAAATCAGAAATCCTCGACCAGAATTTTTATTTAGCTTTTCTGCTCTACTTTCTGATGCTAGCTAGATCGTATTTTTCAAGCCGAACACGATCAAGAGCTAGATCTTAATTTTAATTCTACATTGTGTGCTTGTGCGTGTGTTTATATATGCAGGAATTTCATACCAAGTTATAATTTATTCATCATATATTCATATATACTGTGTTCTAATATGTGTAAGCAGTGATCGAAGCTGTTGATATGCAATTTCATTCAAGGAATATGTATGGATGTATTATGAACAGTGAGGGAGTAGACTACAAAGGCGTAGGTAAATTTGAAGCAATCTGCCAACAGCAAAACAACATGCCAACATAATAATATTAATAATGGAAGCTAGGCACCGCATTCATATATTCACTCATGCAGACCTCCCACGAAAACAAAACAACTAAAGGTCTAAAGTTTAAACACATTCTAATTAATCCTTCTGCACATTAGTACATACAGTAAATATTCTCGTCCCACATAAAATTGAGTTTGGTTTTACTTTTTGACCAATCACTTCTATATTCCACCTACCAAATACATTTTTCGTAAATAATTTACTTCCAAATTCTATCGTTAATTCCCGAATCGAGCAGTGTCTAATTAGCGTTTTTCAACTTGGAATCATAAACTAATTGACTAATTGGCCAAATATAGTTAGGTTTGTTTTGTAAGATTGATTATTGGCAACCACATGCTTAGCACACAGAGTAGTTCTCTTTTCTTGGTCAGGTCAGTGTCATATCCAGATGTATATTATGAAAATGATCATCTAAAATATACTTAGAACATATTATATTGGCACAATGCAATTGCATGTAGACTAATTTTGATCATCTTAAATATAATCGCGTTTAGCTAGGGCTTTTGAAATTTAGATGGACATCACAACTGCTCATGTATATCTTTCCACTTCCGCCCTGTGTTGTTAATTTGTTATATATATATTTGAACCCAGCTCTACTGAAAGTACAAAATTTCAGAAACAGTAAAAGATTCCCAAAATAGTAAATTAGAAAATCAATATCATGCATCGATCACCAGTTCGAGTGTTTGAGAGGACTTTGAATTCTTAGATGGTTTGTTGGTGACCACAGAAGCAGTAATATATCACTATATTCTGGCAATGCATGCATGGTCCGTATATGGTTCAGAAGATAGAGAGCTGAGAGCAGGCCCAGCAGTACTACTACTGTACTAGTTCTTATACATTCATATCTCGATCTGTTATAAGAGATACTGCAGTTACATCTTCCACCCACTTCTCTTCCAAGTCAAAACATAATTATAAAAAATGAACACTTCTGCTTCTATATTACGGTCTTTACAGAAAACTGTACATATATTTTACATAATGATATCGATATGGGTTTGAATTGCTCAAACATGGTCCTTTAAGCTTACAGAGAAGTAGGTCAGAAATCGATGACCAACTACTACCAAAAAGGTCGATCAGAAATTAATTAAGCAGGTCTGATCAACCGGCTTTGATTTAATCGATCATATACACCAGCAACTCTACGTTGTTGGATCACTTATTCCACATTGGACCTCCTATTCATGCTTCGCCAGTTAATCAATTCATCCTTTCTTTTTTACGACCAACACAAAATGGCGCTTGATTTAGTTTAAAGTCTTCAACACTTGATTATTATTGAATTAATGCCCGGATGTAATTAATTAATTATTCACTAATTGAATAAGAACTGGTGGGGTGAAGATTTGTCGGACCAAGTACGTCCATAAAAACATGATTAGATCGCTCAAAACTAGATCTTACATTTTGCCGCCCCTTCCTGCTTCAGTACTAAACAAGACTTTGCATTGCTTTAAACAAGTGTTCAATTAATCAATTTCGTATACATGTTTGCTTAATCCAAATTTCATTGAATGTAAAGTATGAAATTTTATACTCCTTTCATTTTAAAAGACCAACATCTTTCTTTGTTTTCTTCTTCCTTTGGGTCTAATGCAGAATTATATATGCTCGCAAGTCCCGACTTCAATCGCAGTATATTACCCAAGAAAAAGACTTACAGATCTCTCACAGTACAACTGGCCAGAAACAAAAAAAATCCCATTGTACAAAAATGGCATTTACCCATTGGAAAACTTCTGTTTGATACATGAAAGGCGGGGAGAGCAAGACTGCATGCACAGTACTCTGCCATATATAATTGAACTCCAACTTTTTAATTTGTGATTTTTTAAAAAAAAATTGTGTCCTGAGACTCTTTCATATGATGCCACGATGCGAGTCTTAAAGATTTGTATAGATTTTGTGTTTGCAATATCACAATCTAACTTCAACAGAATGAGAGATGAGTTGAAGACTTGAAGTTGAAAACTCGGGTTTCAACTTTCAGCTCTGGTGTGTAAATTATTTACTGCTCTCCTATTTACCTTTAGGTTACTCCTTTACTGAACACTGGCCGGCCAAGTGGTCATCAGTTTGGTCTATGAGATAAGACTGATAGTAATTGCAGTTAATTGTTTACTACTATTTGTTGGGAGTTATTTACATTCTCCTCGAGTGCTTGGTATATTGGAGTTCATCTCCCCACTGGTCCCATTTTGCTCTCTGTGAAGTTGCCATCATCTTCCAGGGTACAGAAGCACAGAGATCTCCCAAATTTGGTCCAGATATCTTGGATTAGGAAATCTCACCAGTACGGGATCATCAATCCCCTTATCCCCCTCAACTCGTTATTATTAAGCTAATACTAAAACACCACCTTAACTAAAAGGTAGGGAATGAACATAAAATTCTCGAGGATAGCTTACCGCCTTACCACACGTGAAACAAACGAGGCCTTAATGAATCAATTTCAGAATTACAAACCCGGAATCCATAGACTGAAAAAAGAAATTCAGAAACTGCAGAATTTCTGTGCCCTTTATTGGGTACTGTTGTATCAAGTTCCTTTTCAAAAGTCACACTGTGGCACTGCCCCAGTACCCAAAGGGGCAAAGGACACATGGGCAGAACAGTAATTTCCAAAACTTTCCCGCGCTGACTACAAGCAACGCTGTCATCGACAGTGTAACAGAATTATAGAGGAGGGAGAAGTAGTGAAGTTACTGAAGTACACTCCTAGCAATAGAGAATATTATTGCCTTTTCCTTTTGTGTTATTGAAGCTAGAGACACAAATCCAACACACACTCATGCAAGATTTCAATTCAAAGTTTTTATCATGTCTCGTCATTGTTTGGTACCTCTAAAGAGAAAACAAAAGGCGGATAGCTTCAAATAATGATAATTGGAAGAAAACAAGAAGAACGAGAAACCCCCCCCCCCCCCTTCCTTTTCATCTCTTCGATCTGATCACCCCAAGAGAATATGAAAGCAACAGTAGCAGGTTTGGTTTCATTCAAGCATGCCCGAAATGAGCCAATTTTGTTGTAGGTGCATTAAGAAAATTTCAATCACAAGCTCAAGATATTGGAAAAAGATTTGGAACCATTCTCTTTATAGAGGCGTGTCTCGACTCTTTAACGTTAAACTGCGTAGGATCATCCAACAGTTGAGCTAGGAACACCGTTCTGTAATTTTTCTGTTTAGCGAAGCTTCTTCCCCCCTTCCTTATTCTCTCTTCCATCACTTGTTCTTCTTTTTCTATTTTTTTCTTCTCTAATTCCTCTGTCACTGCAGCAGAGCTTATTAGCTAGTGTCACTCTCATAAAGAGAAGGAGAGACCACTGGTGAGCTCTGTCATTGGCCCTAAGTAGGCCTGAGCTTTGCTGGATCTGATGAGAAATTTATTTGGACAACCCTGTGGTGATGATCTTTACAATATTCACTTAGTTTCCTCCTCTTGATGTCTCTCAAAGTGGTAATGCCAGTCACTGTGGTTCTTCCACTTTCTGCAGAGCTTGAAAAAGTATGATCCAACACATTGGTCGGTGTCACTGAGCTAGACACCATCTCCAATACTGAATCATACTCATCTACCACACTGTCTTGCATACAATTGTAGCATTGCAGTAAATTTACCTACCCAAGAAACAAGAAAGTTAATTACTTCTAATGTGGAAAGATCTAATATCATATTGGTTATAACTTATAAAGAAAGGTACTCAGTTATTTACCTTATTTACATATAAACAGTTGGACAGTGCTTTTTTAAAGCAGGGGCATTGCATGGGGAATAACTCATGAGAAGCAGAGAGGAGAGCAGAGGCTGCAATTATTGATGGCTTGAACACCAAAAGCTTCATATCTGTCAAACAACCAAATACAGGAAAAGTCATAAACATTTTCATAATCGAGAATGTATGATAAAAATGTGAAATTATGCTTCTATTAAGGAGTCAAGATCGAACCATAAGGGTTCTATACCATTTTGAGCTTTTAGGATGATCTGGGTGGCTCTGGCTTTGAGAGCTTTCCTCAATGGAGGATCTTCAAGCTTGAACAAAGAAATGAAGAAAAGAATGAAAGAGAAGGGAGTTATGGACCGCATTTTCCATTTTAGAGCTCCCAAAATCAGAAACTCCATTCTCTCTATAGTTCGACTATCGAAAATGATACCTCCATCACTCTGTATATACCAAAATTTTCATCAGATTTTATACATTTCGATGAATATTGAAACATTACTGATTAATTTTGATTAAGCTCTAGTTTCAGTACCTGAAAATCGAGAGAGAAGTCTGTTTTCTTCATCTTGGCTGCTAGAGAAACGCAGGAGATTGCAAGGAGCTTTGTGATCCAAGGCTTCGATTGCTGAAAATGTCCCAGGCATCAGTTAGATCAGATTTCATCAAGAGACTTAAACCCCAGACATCATTGTGTAATTGGCGTTCCGGGAACAACCCAATTAGTACAACATACAAATTTGGTTATCAAACCAGAAAGAATTGCTTCCAAGTGTTAATCTTTACCAGCTTTCCTTGGCAGGACAAGAATCGATCAAGATAATTGACAGCAAGGTAGGATAAGAAATTATCAGAGTTACCGCAGAGCTGCAACAAAAACATAATTTCTGGGTCACAAAATTGGCAGAGAGCACCAAATTCAAGGAATCATGTATCTGTTCTGACAAGAATTGTACCTGTGAGATTGAAGCAATGGCTTCCCTTCGAATAGAGATGTCAAAGTCTCCAGCTTGAAGGGTTTGGAAGTAATTCTCGGATGGCATGTGATCGGATTCGATGGAGAACAGAGAAATGACCGAGTCAGAGTGGATATCATGGCAAATTGTTAGTGGGTTTTCCAGGTCGAACTCCATGGATTTTAGGCACCCAAGTTTTTCAGGACATGCTTGGGAAGGAAGAGCAAATCAACAAGATAATAAAGGGGAAGAATTTGGTCTTTTTTCTTTTTGTTTGTGAAAAGAAAAAGAGTGCAGGTGTGTAGTGAAGTGAGTGTGGGTGAAGACTTGGACTTGGAGTCCTTTACAGCTCTGTCTCTCTTATAGTGCTTTATAGGGAAGCTTATGAGCACAATGTGAAGCTTGGGTACCTCAAATACGATTGGTTGCAGTGAAGGTTGAGTTTCTCCATCTAAATGTCTTTGACCTTTGTTATTTCACCCAAATCCACCTCATCCACCCAAGTGTACAGAAAATTTTCTAAATGAATTTATAGGGAATAAGAAAAGTTAATGAAAATTATTGTAATCAGAATAAGGCACAAACACAAACAACATAAATTTAAAGTTCTCTTAATATACATTATACAGTTTTAACTAGTTTCATGCAGTTACGCGTTTAATCAATTTTCTCACTTTCATTTTGTGTTTGATCGGGCACAAGACATACATAACAAAGTGATCATGTGTAACAACTCAAGTACGTGATTAACAAGATATTTAGCCTTTGGGATGGAAATATATATATAGCTTCCTTAAATATGTCAACTACATGTTGATTAAACAGAGAGGCAGCTTGGAAGAAGGAAGAATATGTATTGAATTTTACATCAACCTCATCAAAGTAGTAGACGAAGTCCTAAAAGTGAAGAAACAATGGAAACTAGTCAAGTGGGGGCTCAAGGTTTTGGCACTCAAATTCAAACAGCACACCTCTCGATCGACATATATAGCTCGTAAAATCTCAGAAAATTATTCGACAAGTGTGTAAGGACAAGCTTGAAACGTTGCTGCTTCACACCAAACTAAGTAACCACTCCCAGTGAATGAGTGAAACTAAAGTATATATTCTGTTCTTCATTTGGCTCCATACTTGCATATAAGTAACGAAGAAAATGTCCCCAAACAGAAACAATAGAATTCAGTCTTTTCATGTCCATGGCAGGGCAGGCGAGAGCTTGAGCATATGTCCCATATTGAATGAGTCTACCTCCTTTCTTACAAGCAGTCAAGCAGAAGAGACTAATGAAACGACAAGTCGATCTTTAGCTGAGATACTCCGTAGTCCACACTGCATGCATATCACTGGAGATAGATCAATATGATAGTGTAATACAATAATACAATATGATCAAATGCATGGGGTGTAATCGTATATAGAAGTCAATGCATGAGCTTAATATAAGTGGATTAATCAAAGCTAAACTTTCACACCATATATAGAATGTAAAGACTATGACTAATCAAATAGATGAAAACGAAGATTACAATTAATTATGTATAAACTTGGCTCAAGTTTCATAATGGAGTTTGGATTTTCTTGATGGACTTATCGTTAAATCCTTGAGTTGTTACTTTATCCTCTCTCTCTCTCTCTCTCTCTCTCTCTCTCTCTCTATATATATATATATATATATATATATATATGTGTGTGTATTATATTAGGAAGATACTATGTACTATCTTAGGCTACACGTATGAACAAAATTCAAATCTCGATCTTATAGAGGAGTCTGATAAAAATTGGCTAACTCAAATTACTTTCTAATTTTGTTATTTTCGTATATTCAAGTGTTTGAATGTATAAGAAAAGATGAATGATTTAGTCTTTTACAACCAGGATTCCGTTTCTTGGTTTAGATAATCATCATCTTATTATCTTATTGCGACTATTATTTAGCTCCCTTATTTTTGAAGTAGGTCATTGTATAAGGTATAAAGATAAAGATAATATAAGATGTACATTATCTTCTTTTTCATTTCGCTTTGGTCTTTCTTTAGGGGATTAGATTGTACAGTATATGCTTAATTGTTTGTAAATATGCCTAAACATCAGTGTGAGGAAGTCTTATTTCAGAGAGATTAAAACATGGGGATAGTTAGTGTTTGCTAGCTAGCAGCCTAGTAGTATTGTTTGCTAGAACTAGTAATACCCAAATGAGTGGTTTGCTAGCTTGATTACACAAGAACATTAATGTATAGTCCAATGTATACAACTATATATATACTGCATTAGCCAAACTGAGTATGATTACTTGATTAAGCCAGACTTAATCAGGATGACTGAAACTGCATAAGACTAGTAATCGTAGTACACTTGCATACGATAATGACTTGATCGATATGATATGATTGCTGTATTGAAAGTACTAAAATGAAGAGATAAAGTAAGACAGCAAAGTAAGACAGCAAAGTAAGAAATTGAAGAACAAGGATTTGTTAACAACAGTGAAAATCTCAACGAGATTAAAAACACTGCGAGACCGATTACGTAGTCTACACGAATCCACTATGAAGGATGAAAATACAAGATCACAAGTCGAGATATTTTACACAATCTCTTTGTAAGCATACAACTTGCTGACTTGATATTTAACTTGTATCAGTCTATCAAAGCATCTAACTATCAATGATAAAGTTTGTTCTAAAATGATCGAATACACAAGTATAGATCAAGAACATGTAGCTGCAGAACTATGCTGCACAAATAGATAAAAATGAAATCAAAAGCTCTGTTTTCTTCTTTCACTTGGCTCGGTATATATAGAGGAAGTCTCCCCCTCAATATGTGATGTACATCAGATCCAAGAATGCAGGAGTTAATTTCGTCAAAGATAAATCAGAATCTGTTTAAGAAGAAAGACATATCTTGTTTCCTAATATATGGTTATCAATATAGAGAAGTATATAGTAAATCAATGAGTAAATGAATACTCCTAGTCAAAATAGGAAACTAGCAGAATTGTAGGAAGAGCCAAAAACAACTTACCTTCAATCTCCCCCTTTGGCCTTCCATACAATACGATACGATGGACCTGCAACTAAAGGATTTATGAATTAAAGAAGAAGAGAAGGAAGAAAACAGATAAACTAGAAACTTATCATACGACTAATAGTGTGAATCTTCTTGGATCAATAATCATCCTTTCCAGAGAAGATCACAAAGAAAGTTATTTACCAAGCTAGAAGAAATAATAAACAAAAATACCAATCTGTGCTTATGCACATTACAACCAAAAATTGTTCGAGAAAAAGAAGCTAAAAGTTTATAAAGAGACATAGAAAGAACTGCAGGAAACTATTTTCCAGAACCATTTGAAGGTCCAGCAGCATCAGCATCATCATCTCCCCCTTTGGATGGAAGGACATAAGGGACATCTTCATAAGTGCCATCAGCATAATGATACCGGACAGCAGAGGGACCATAGGATTTCTGAATATTCCATCGATTGAGATCTTGTGCTTCAGTCATAGAAGTAGACCATGCACTAGCAGGAATAGCAGACCAGTCAACCTCTTTGTCCTGCGTTTTGGTTGCACAGGATTCCTCAGCACGTGCACAGATAGCATCCCAGAGAGGATCACCAACACGAACTTGAGGGGCATTCCAACGTTCGGGGGAGGGAGACTTCTTGGAAGATGAGTCAAACTCAGAGGGATCCTGGCCAAGGGAATGAAGTAGATGTGAAACCCTAGATGCAAGAGCAGCAAAACTTCGATGTAAAAGCTCGAACTGGTAATCCAGTCGATTGAAGCGGTCATCGAGCATGTTGAAACGTTGAGCAAGATCTACAACATCTTCGTCAGGAGGAGCAGGGTGATCATCTTCAGCAGATCTGAACCCGGCTTGCCTCATCATGATTTCACGTTCAGTAGGAGTCCATCGCCAGGAATCCTGATACACATAAACCCTCCTGTTGCTAGCCATGTCTACACACTGAGTAGAAAAGTTAGAAGAAAAAAAAACACGCAAAAAGAGAATGAATGTTAGGAAGAGAGAAGCCGAGAATATATAGAGACAACCAAGCGTCGAGAAGAAACCCTAGCAAGACTCCTAAGGAAACTGAGACGTCTTAAAAAGGAAGAAAGAATACGAATCTAAAGAGACTAACAGAAAAATAAACTATAAAGATTTCACAATAAACAAGAATCTGAAACGATTTGGTTCCCCGAGAAATCAGAGATTAGAGAGCGGAAGCATATGGATAAGGTTGAGACTGAGAGATTTTCTGCATAGCAAAATCATCAAAAGATTACTCGGAAGGCAGGAATAAAGATGGTTTCAGATCTCAGTTAGTGTAATGTACTCAATTAACCAATGTACGAAAAACCCTTGACAGAAGAAGTCTTATCTCATGCATTGTGTTTGTGTGAGCAGCAAGTAATAATAATAGGAACTGTATTCAGACAACGTTTCACGACATATCTCCCCCTTATAACATCTGGATAACAATTTTTTATGTGAGCTTATGTAACGAGTTGTTCAAAGCAATACTCCCAAATCAGTTGATTTTAGGGTATTAGATATAACAAGGATATCACAAAGCTGACAACTCAAGCCGTTTTGCACATACATCCTCCAGATGTCCAAACCATTCCCGTTTCTCCTCACAACCGAAATCATTCATGAGTGACTTGCAGCATGATTACTTTAGGAATAGCTTGGACAGGTTGCCAAAGACATAATTTTGAAGGGCAACAGTGAAGTAAATTTTTGTTCAACCACACCAGAATACAGTTTGTAATAAGAACATATTTAGAAGCTGCCATGTGCCCAAAATAGAAAGCATGAAATCAGACTTAAGAATGTAGAAGGGACGAGTAGTAAGTGATCCTGAGTAAGATACAAAACTGAGTAATGAAAAGAAAATTAATAACCTGAACCGAGTAAGTTAAGATAAGCTAAGATCAGATATCCTTGCTCAGATTTCATAGTATTTTTGAGCTTCATCTCAGAGTAGGAATTTCCATTACCCCTAAAGCATTTCTCAGAGTAACAAATCGATCCGTATCCAATGGTTTGGTGAAGAGATCAGCTAATTGATGTTCAGAGGACACAAAACATAGAGCAAGAATTTTCTTTTCAACTAAGTCACGAATAAAGTGAAAACGTAGATCAATGTGCTTAGTTCGTGAGTGCTGAACAGGATTTTTTGATATATTTATAGCACTGGTGTTATCGCAAAAGATTGACATTGTACCTTGCTTGATGCCATAGTCATCAAGCATGTGTTTCATCCAAAGCAGCTGTGTACAACAACTCCCAGCTGCAATGTACTCAGCTTCAGCAGTAGAAAGGGAAATGCAGTTTTGCTTTTTGCTGTGCCAGGCAACGAGGTTATTTCCAACAAAGAAACAGGCACCAGATGTACTTTTTCTGTCTTTTAGATTTCCTCCCCAGTCTGCATCCGAATAGCCTGCAATCTCAACATTTGTGTCATTAGTGTAAAAAATCCCACAATGTATGGTGTTAGCAACATATCGGATAATTCGTTTGACTGCATCAAGATGTGATGCTTTGGGATTAGCCTGAAAACGTGCACAGACACCAACACAGTAACACAGATCCGGTCTGCTTGCAGTGAGATATAACAAGCTGCCAATCATGCTCCTGTAAAGAGTATGATCAACAGAAATGCCATCAATGTCCTCAGTTAATTTTATAGTTGTGCTCATAGGATTTAGCACTTTCTTCTTGGAGTCCAAGCCAAATTTCTTGACAAGATTTTCTGCATACTTAGACTGAGATAAAAACATGCCATTGTCAAGTTGAGAAACTTGCAGGCCAAGAAAGAAGGTTAGTTCACCAACCATAGACATTTCAAACTCTGTTTCCATAACATGCTGAAAATGTTTAGTGAGTTTATCAGAGGTAGAACCAAACACAATGTCATCTACATAGATTTGAGCAATAACAAAATCCTGACCAGTGTGTTTTATAAAAAATGTTTTGTCCACAGACCCTCGTTTGTAACCACTTTCCATTAGGTGAGTTGAAAGACGTTCATACCAAGCTCTAGGGGCTTGCTTGAGTCCATAGAGAGCCTTTTTTAATTTGTAGACATGATTTGGATATTGTATGTCAACAAAGCCTTTAGGTTGCTCAACAAAAACTTCTTCCTCAAGAAGTCCATTTAAAAAAGCAGTTTTAACATCCATTTGATATAATTTAAAACTAAGATGACATGCAATAGAGAGAAGAAGTCTCACAGATTCAAGGCGAGCAACAGGAGCAAAGGTCTCATCGTAATCAAGCCCTTCAATCTGAGAGTATCCTTGAGCAACAAGACGAGCTTTGTTTCTTGTGATGTTCCCCTTTTCATCACTTTTGTTTCTAAAGATCCATTTTGTACCAACAACATTACCTGTCTCAGGTCTAGGAACCAAATCCCACACATTGTGCCTGGTGAACTGGTTCAGCTCATCTTGCATAGCATTTATCCAGTCATCATCTTTCATAGCTTCATTAACCGTTTTTGGTTCTAAGGTGGATACATAACCGAAGGTTTTAATAGTTTTTGATACTTTCTTGTGCACTGCAATAAATGTTAGAAAAGCAAGATGATTGATATCTATATCAGATGTATTAACCTCCTTGATTTTAGAACCAGCTCTAGTTCTGGTCATGATCCCATCAGAAATACTGCCAATAACATCAGCTGTAGAATGATCCTTTTGCACCTGTCTATATCCAGGTTGGAATTTTGTTTCAGTATTATAGATTTGATCATCAACAGTATTGCCTTTTTCAGTGGTGTCAGTCTCAGCATCACTGTCTGCCAAGGGAAAGATTTCAGGAGAATCTGAAACATGTCTTTCAAAGAAGTCATCAACAGATACATTAATTGATTCAATAATATTTTTTGTTTCTCTATTGTAGACTCTGAAAGCTCTACTATTTAAGGAGTAACCAAGAAAAACACCATGGTCACTGCGTGATTCAAATTTTGTTAGATCTTTTCTATCTTTATAAATGTAACAAGGACTTCCAAATACATGAAAGTAGCTGATGTTAGGAATTTTACCTTTCCATAACTCGTATGGGGTTTTATTCTCACCTGTCCTTAGGAAAACTCGGTTGCTTGTGTAACAAGCAGTGCTTACTGCTTCAGCCCAAAAAATGGATTTTATACCTGCAAAATGAAGCATAACTCTTGCCATGTCCAACAGTACACGATTTTTCCTTTCAACTACCCCATTTTGCTGTGGAGTAATTGGGGCAGAAAATTCATGGACTATACCATATTTATTGCAGAAATCATCAAAGTTTTTATTTTTGAACTCAGTTCCATTATCAGATCTGATTCGTGTTATTGAAAGACTAGAAGATTTCTTTTCATTTGAAAGTTGAAGACTCAGGTTTAAAAATTTTTCAAAAGTTTCACTTTTATCTTTTAAGAATAAAACCCAGGTAAAACGTGAGTAGTCATCAACAACTACCAGAATGTAGCTCTTGCCTCCATAGCTTTCAGGAGAAGCAGGACCAATCAGGTCCATGTGAAGCAATTCAAGAATTCTTGAGGAAGATGTGGCATTAATAGTTCGATGAGGAGATCTTGTTAGTTTTCCCAGTTTACATCCTCTGCAGACAGGATTTGTTTTAGCTGACAGTTTTGGTAATCCTCGAACACATTGTTTTGAGGAGAGTTTGACCAGGTCTTGAAAATTTACATGTCCCAATTTCCTGTGCCATAGAATTGTGTGATCATCTGCAGCAGTAGTAATAAGACAGGTTTGCAATTCAAAGTCTTTGTTAGCATATACATGGTAACAGTTGTCATTTTCTCTTGTTCCTCCCATGATGCATCTCTGATCCGAGTCAAGGACAATACATCTTTTCTTGTTAAACCAGACATTCTCATGTTCATCACATAATTGACTAACACTCATAAGATTTGCAGTTAATCCATCAACAAAAGTAACACTGCCACTTGGAAAATCATTTTCAAAACTAGTAAACCATTTCTTGTTACCTGTCATATGCTTTGAACAGCCACTGTCCATATACCACATATCAGGCTCTTTATCTGTAAGAGCAGTTAAGGCAACACAACATACAGCAACAGTTGGATCAATTTCATTTTTACTAACACTTGCCATAAGGCATATCAGATCAGGTGAATCAAAAACGCCATTTGAATTTGTGGTTTCTTTAGGAATGGATATGTGCTCAGTAAGTCTATTTATCATAGACAACTGTTCATTCAGCTGTTTTTGAAGAACCTTAAACATGTGAGTATTGTCAGATGGAACAGATTTTAACAAGTTTGGACACATAGGTCTAATATGCCCAGTAATACCACAGTTGTGACAAATAGGAGTGAACTTGAGATTGTTTTTTGTACCATGAATAGCATGATTCAGAGATGAGGTAGATTCAGTTGAGTTAAATTCAGATAACTCAGAGACAGTAAAAGGAGTATCAAGTGTTTTAGTCTCCATAGGTTTATTTTCTACAATTTTTGTACTGGTTTTAGTGAACCCGAGACCAGACATATCATTGTAAGATCTAGAGTTAGAAAGTAGTTCATCAACAGCCTTAGAGCTTAACTGGAATTTATTTAATTTAGTGTTAGCATCATCAAGCTTTTCATGCAGAGAATCAATATCAGCATACAGAAGATTATTTTGAGTTACGTACCTCTTTACTTGATTTTTTAGATCCATGATCTCAGTAATATACTCAAGATCCTGCTTGGGAGAGGAGGACTTTAGATGATGCAGTTCTTTGTTCAGCTTTTGTCTTTCTGAATCCCAGCAAAGTTGATCCTTCTTGGATTTTGACTCTAATTTTTCCTTTTCCTGTGTAAGAACCAAGACCTGAGACTCAAGCAGCAAGACTTTCTCACTCATACATTCAGACATAGAACATAGTTTAGAGTACATGTTATCGAGGTCAGTATTATCAAAATCAACAAATTGGTCAGATAAAGAAACATCATCTTCATCTGAAAGATCAGAATTATAGGAGGCAATAAAGGCAATATTTTTTTCTTCTTTATCTTCATCATCATCACTCCAGGAACTCTTTAAGGCCTTTTTCTCTCTTTCTTTGAATTTATTGTTTCCACAGTCATTTGCAATGTGACCAACTCCACCACATTCAAAGCATTTTGGTTTGGAACCAGATTTCCTTTGATCAGACCTGCCAAACTTTGACGATTTATCAACAGAAGTGTTAGATCTATTTTCAGAAGAGAACTTTCCTCTAGAGGCATTCTTAAGATTTAAAATTTTTCTGAACTCTTTAGTCAAAAGAGCATAGTCTGCTGCAGTATAACTATCTTCCTTTTTATCAGTTTTTTGAGTGACTTTGAAAGCAATATTTTTTGGTTTCTTTTGCAGTTTTGAATTTAATTCTTGTTCATGAGTTTTGAGATTTCCAACAAGCTCATTTAAAGAGTAAGTGTCTACATCTTGGACCTCATGAATTGAGGTAACTTTCTGAGCAAATCTGTCAGGAAGTGCCCTGAGAAATTTCTTTACAAGTTCATCTGAAGGAATTGGTTTTTGTAAACCCTGGCATTTTCCAGCAAGAAGAGTAAGACGTTTATGAAAACTATCTATAGTTTCATCCTCATCCATCTGCATGAGTTCAAATTCACGAGATAGTAAGTGCAGTTTTTGTGCTCTAACTTTCTTGCTTCCTTCAAAAACAATTTCTAAAGCTTCCCAGGCTTCTTTTGATGTTTCACAGTGCATGACATGAACTCTTTCATTTTTTGATAGAGCCAGGTTTAAAGCATTGCGAGCTTTATGTTCAGCTTCACCGAGAGCTTTTTCTTTTTCATCCCATTCATTTATGGGCTTAAGAACCTGCTTTGTTGAGTCCTCATCATCATCTTTTGTAGGATGGGACCAACCAGTTTTTATGCAATGCCAGGATCTAGCATCCATGGCATGGATGTAGGTTTTCATCATGCATTTCCAATCATTGAAATCATCCGAATCAAACGGAGGAGGTGCATTGACACTAGATCTCTCCATTTTCAGGATCGAGACAACAGTAAGAGATTGTCTTAGGCTCTGATGCCAATTGAAAGTACTAAAATGAAGAGATAAAGTAAGACAGCAAAGTAAGACAGCAAAGTAAGAAATTGAAGAACAAGGATTTGTTAACAACAGTGAAAATCTCAACGAGATTAAAAACACTGCGAGACCGATTACGTAGTCTACACGAATCCACTATGAAGGATGAAAATACAAGATCACAAGTCGAGATATTTTACACAATCTCTTTGTAAGCATACAACTTGCTGACTTGATATTTAACTTGTATCAGTCTATCAAAGCATCTAACTATCAATGATAAAGTTTGTTCTAAAATGATCGAATACACAAGTATAGATCAAGAACATGTAGCTGCAGAACTATGCTGCACAAATAGATAAAAATGAAATCAAAAGCTCTGTTTTCTTCTTTCACTTGGCTCGGTATATATAGAGGAAGTCTCCCCCTCAATATGTGATGTACATCAGATCCAAGAATGCAGGAGTTAATTTCGTCAAAGATAAATCAGAATCTGTTTAAGAAGAAAGACATATCTTGTTTCCTAATATATGGTTATCAATATAGAGAAGTATATAGTAAATCAATGAGTAAATGAATACTCCTAGTCAAAATAGGAAACTAGCAGAATTGTAGGAAGAGCCAAAAACAACTTACCTTCATGTATGACAAACATTGAAGACATCTTACAGGATCATATTTCCATCATTAACAACTTTCTAAATCAAAGCCTAGCCTGCTGGTTTTATGTACGAGTTTATGCCTCCTGTAGCAGTAGCCGATCGAAATCGTGGTCCCTTTCTATAATACTCTTATCCTTTCTTCAACGCCATTGATCAAAGTGTCATCAAACAGAAACCCAGATCAGAACGCAGCTGTCATAATATTTAAGGGGAAGAATATCAGTCTCGCTCGAAAAGCCAAACATTCATATCAAAGTGAAAAAAATGACCCCAAATGCACCAACCTCGTTGAAATTATTCACCAATCTTATTAATTCTTTGACCTGAATATCGTTACCTAAACTTCCAGCCTTTCACTATTTAAGAAATGGTTAACCCCAATATATTATACCATATCATACATGACTATATATATATGGACTTCACTCTATCTACTAAGCCGCATGCATCATTATACTAAACGCCCTAACCTACAGTTGGAGAGCTAGCCTTATAGTTCCCAATTAACAGTCTTTTTCATCCTCCAATAAGTAACATTCACGTTCCAAAATAGAGATCTAAGTAGTAAAATTGTTTAGCAAAGCATTAGTTGGATTAAAGGATCTCAAAGTACTTAATTGGTACTCTATCTATCTCCATAGGATTCTATACTTGTGAGTCAGTTCACTTGGACACATTCACAAGGAATAGTAAACTAAATATTGGAAACGCAAGAGGCCAAATAATAACACTTAACTAGTTGATCACTTTGATCGAAATGCCCTAAAAAGTTTTGAAGAACGTTCCATTTCATCTTCATCTATGGGTTGCTTCAAGCTTGCTCCATCTCGATCCTCTACTTTTAATCATTGATTTTGGTTCCATCATTTTTTGTTTTGGTTCTTTAACTTTCATCCTTGGGTGTCTTCATCTTTGACGAAAACATAAGGAATTCCATGTCGATCTTTAATATTTTTTTCAAGCTAGCTACATTGGTGCAAGAGAAAGCAAAAGAACCCAAGGAACCATTCTTTTTTCTTCATCTATGTTCTTTCTCTCCCTTTTTCTTTTTCTATGCATGTAAATTAATATGCTTGAGATGGAAAACGAAAGCTCAATAAGTTGTTAATTGAACTATGGAAGAGTTTTAGTTGTTCTGGGAATTAAAATATGAGACTGGCAGAGAGTAATTTGCACGCTTGAGAAGGTAGGGAGTGACAAAATAAAGAGATGGGGAAGCAGCACATGATGAGTGAGTGTATCACGCCATACCTCCCCATGCAGATAACAACATCATTGTCCAGTTCGATCGATTCGATTAAATTCAATTCATATAGTTTTTTGTGTTTTGCAATTTCATGGTGGAGACAAGGATGAAGTGGGCCTTGTTCTACTTGGGGGCAAAAGTGAAACCCTAGATTAGAAATTTCTCAATTATTCTGTGTTGTTTCTTTACGAGTGTTTGGCAGCATGTTGCATGCGAACCTACTACAGGCAGCAACAGTCAAAAGCTTAGGCTGCGAGAGAGGAGTTTAGTAATTATTGGAGATACACGAATGACTGACGTATTTTATCACTTCACATAACCTCGATCTAGTTCTCTACTCACTTGTTTCATATACATTTCCAGAACTCCAAGTAATGAAATCTACTGATCATAAGCATAAGAGCTGTAAGTTAATGCAGACTTGTGTTCGATAAATAAATATGTGTCTTACAGAACTTTTACCCCATGTTGATACGTCTACTTATTCATGCTGTAAATTAACGCTATAAGTTCATACATATGATTGCAAGCTAGCCCTAGCTTTTGGATCGGGTTTCCCTAACCCTGATCATGAGGCTAGGATGTAGAGTTGGGGAAAAATATGATGATGTAGTTAGGATATGAGGCACAGTATATAGGGATGTGGTAAAAAGGTAAACATGTAGTCTGTCAAAAAGATCAAAAGGCGAAAAGAATATATTTTTCCAGCTTTATTTGTAATTGTTTCTCGGAAATTATGAGTTGCAAACTATTACAGGTAGCTAGGGGAAAAAAAAAACTATGTAAAAATTTTGGGTGCAAACAACTTGGCATAACCTGAGTTGGGAGTGCAAATCATTGATCATTGCTCTTATTAAACTACAGTCAAAGGTTGGTTGTTTAACAGAGAGAAGAACATTGGTCTGCAAAGTGCAAACTGAGAAAAAAGAGGGAAGCTGGATTTGTCAATTGGGTATTTACAAACAAAGTCAAATGAAAAATCATGAAACAGTGACCTAACATTGTCACTTTTCAACAAACACACATTTTCTTTTTGTGAAGGACACACATAATTTCTACCAAATATCATAGAAAAAATAGAAATCGAATTGAAAAACTCTATATACTACTGAGACCAAGCCTTATCCATTAAATTCCCCAGTAGGCTAGTAGGGATGGCGCTGTGGTGGCATAAATCTGGCCCAATTCAGCAAATATCAAATCATCTATTCCTGGCCCAACCCAATCTTTGGTATGAGAATAACATATTTTTGTAACTTTGAAGTTTATGTATAGAGAAAAATCTTGATCATGAATATGTGGTAATGTGGCACCATTACGGCTAATGCCCCTTATCCACTAGATGTTGTGGTAGTCATTGCCAATCCTCAAATAAACACCAGAACACCAAAAACCCACAATCATTTCCAGGAGTTCCATATACAATGGCTGCTTCTACTCTATCTTCTGCTACCACTTCACAGGTAAAACTAAGCTCACTCTGATATGATCAACAAAATATTCAGTCTTGGTTTAAAGAGTGGAGCTAGATTTATGGATTTTATGTGCATGATTTGTTGCAGCTATGCTCCAGCAAGAGTGCTATGTTCTCTTCAGCACAGGCGCTGTCTGTGATGCCCAGGAGGACCCAGATGATCGGAAAGGGAAAGGGAATGAGAATCATATGCCAGGCAGCTATTCCTGCTGATAATGTCCCTGACATGGGTAAGAGGAAGCTTATGAATCTGCTTCTTCTAGGTGCTCTCTCACTTCCCTCTGGTTTCATGTTGGTTCCGTATGCCACTTTCTTTGCTCCACCTGGGTGAGTTTCAATCATTGGTTCCTTTACTCCTTTTTGAACAAGTTCTTTGCTCTTTCATTTAAATCAATATGTATGCTTGATTAGCATGTGCTTTTCTGGTTAACTGAGATTGGATTACTTGTTGAATCATCAATCCCCTAACTAAATGTTAGAAAGATTCCAGAAAGAATAAGTTTGTTCAAATTTTGTGCTTAGTCCTAGTCAGAAGTTGGTAGGATGATAACCAAGAATTAATCTTTATGGTTCTAATTTATAAAGATTGTAATTTTATCATTAGCTCTTTGACACAAACATTTCCCTCTTAATTGGAGACTATTACAGCTCTGGTGCCGGAAGTGGTGGTCAAACTGCCAAGGATGCTCTCGGAAACGATGTGATTGCATCAGAATGGCTCAAGACCCATGGTCCTGGTGACAAGACTCTAACACAAGGATTGAAGGTACTGTTACATCTTAGGTTTTACTGCTATTTCAATTTATTTGGAAAGTTCAAGTTTCATTTTGCAATTAAATTGCTATATTACAAGACATCAGGTTGAGATCGAATTGATGAAGTCTGTAGTTTTAGAATGTAAGTTGGATATCTTGTTTGCATTTCAGGGTGATCCTACTTACCTTGTCGTCGAGAAAGACAGAACTCTTGCCACATACGGTATCAATGCTGTGTGCACTCACCTTGGTTGTGTCGTGCCTTTTAACAGCGCCGAGAACAAGTTCATCTGCCCATGCCATGGATCCCAGTACAATGACCAAGGAAGAGTTGTCAGAGGACCTGCTCCTTTGGTAAGTTCATTTTTACACTTCTATATATCGAATCACAAATGCTAGCTGGCATTACATCAAATTGATCTCATCTGTAACAATTAACAACTACTAACCGATCAATAATTTGACTTGTTACAGTCTCTGGCTTTGGCTCATGCTGATATTGATGAAGGCAAGGTAATATTTGTTCCTTGGGTCGAAACCGATTTCAGAACCGGTGATGCTCCATGGTGGTCTTAAATTGATCATCACAATCCACTTCTCTCATATCATCTCTGTAATTTGTATGGTTCACTCTATTCTGCCATCACACAAACATTAATCTGTATCATATAAGGTTCACCCTTTGTTCATTCGAAATCATATAATATGCAAGGAGAGGACCTACTTTTTTGAATGTAGCATTATTTCTAAGTTGCTTCTGAGTAGTACCACACACACCAAGTGTTATCCCAGACTTTTCAGTCCCCTTACAGTCCGATAATCTCATGTAAGGGCAGGGTGTTGAGCAGCTTGCCAATTGTTATCTAATATGTCAATGCTTCTTCATGAATGTTTGCCTGCTTGACACATTTTAAACAAAGCAAACGGTTGGAGAAATCTAACAAGGTTAGAACATCTTCATCCAACCTCAGCAATTCATATCAGACAGATTACTATACACATACAACCAATGCATTCGCTCTTGACCAATTCAGATTGTGCGAGCCTACGACAACATGTTAATCTGCTGCAAGCAAGGCTCTGGCCATAAAGCTCACCCCCAATACTTTATCCTAAATCTGCAGTAAATGAATGTTTCTCACTTTCTGGTGCATATTGTGTTTAATGTAATAATTTACCACTAATATCGGTTGACACGAGCTCGAGTTTGAGCAAGGTATATGCGTCCGACTCATTTATCACATCTACTTCCTAATGGTCTAACTTCGATGGATCATTAGGTAGAACTCACTTACTCACCTATTAAGATGACGAACCAAAATTCGTTCATACTCTCTGATTTTTATTTTTTCTTTTTTCTTTTGAGAATGAATATTTCTTTTCTGATGGATTGGTTGGTGGAGTCTTAGCAAAATAAATCAATTTTATGAAGATCTAAAGGCTTGGATGATTTCGTCCCGTTATTTTTGTCCGGCAGGTGAGCTGGCTTGTAGTGTCCTACACGCCGTGACGGCAGAGTCAACGCCTCAAAAATGTGAACGCAGAACCTCCCTTGTCTTCTTTAATGGAAAGCCAACTGGTTGGCCACCGTGAACGTCGTATATAATTCGAACGAATCAAACAATAATCAATGCCATTTCTGATCGAGATTTTCCCGGCAAAGAAATTAGTCCCAGATTTGGAATCCTTATTCCTCAACTCTCACGGCTCTACCGATTCATTGAATTAATGTAATTACAGAACAAGTTTGAATCAACTGCAAAAACGTACGAGTAAATCTCAAGCACAGTTAGGATTCTCCTACACTGCCACTTTGGTTTTACATACAAAACTGGCGGCTCAATACCCAGAGGTTTGGACTTTTTATATTCCTTATACTTTTAAGAAAAGAGTGGCTTGCGATTGGGCCATTTCGGATACACGACCATATTCAGATTCCCTAAAGGCTTGCAGAATCAACCCAGAAGTCTCTCTTCTCAATCCACACATATCCAATCCAACCTACGTTGTTCTAACTGTAAGTAATATCTCTCTGATCCTTCATTCATTCTAAGCTTCAATCTTTCATGTCTGTCTGTTTGATAACGTTGTACTAAGTGTTGTGCGTCTTCTTGTTTGTGCATATGTCACAGAGGTGAGGAATAGTCAAATCAATATGGGGTTGTAGCTTTTATTAGTTTTGTTGCTTCCTGCATGAAAAGATTGAAATTTTAAGGGATTCCTTTGCCATAATGGGGTTGGGAGAATGTAAACTTCTCTAGATGAACCTGAACACACTGGATTTGAAGAGCAGTATTACTTTAATCGTACTCATTGATGAATTTGAATTTGGGGTTGACTATGGTTTCTTTATGTTAGGCTCACACTGGAATTTGATGTCAGAGTGTTGTTTTCATACTAATGAAACACCGCAGAGACTTTAAAGCCACATAATATCATATAATAAAAGCTTGTTGAGGTATCTTTGAAGAGAATCTACTTAATTTGAACTAGTTGTTGATGAATGATTTCCACAGGTCTTCTTTTGTACAAGTAATTGTGCTTACTCGCCTGAACTTGTAGGGACCTGGTTAAAATTGGAAGGAAGAGTTCATGGCTGACCTCGATAATGGACAGCCACCGGTTCAGGTTTGTAATTCTTCTCCACCTCCTCGAACAAGAATGAAGTTGCAATTTGAGTAGCTTACTAAATCTATTTTTTTCTCAAGAAGTTTCTGATATGCATTTTTTTTTTTTTTGTCTATCAAAGGGGAAGTTTGCTGCAATGGTAGTCTGTTGGCTTCTGGGTAATGGCTGTCTCTTTTCATGGAACAGTATGCTTACAATTACAGATTACTATGTTGCCTTGTTCCCTGTAACTTTCCTGTCGTCTTATTGAATTCTTGTTCTCTCATTACTTCTGTAATGTTATGTCTTTGATGTGTCCATCAATATGTTTTTTTCCTGTTTCCTCTGGTGCAGAGATATCATCCGTCAAGGGTCCTCACTCTTGTGTATCAGCCATTTGCGCTCTTTACACTCATAGTATTGTCATATCATGAAGCAAAGATCAATACTAGGAAGCGAAATATATTTGGATATTCCCTGTTTTTCCTAAGTACTCTTCTGGTGCTAGTGGTAACTGTTATTATTTTCAGCTGACATAATAGATCATTGATGTGGGTGGATGTAATTAGGCCTCTAAACCTCCTTATTCTGTCATATTTAGTTGGATTTAGCTACATCAGGAAAAGGAGGGCTCGGAACGTACATTGGAATCTGTGTCCTGAGTGGTGCTTTTGGACTTGCAGATGCTCATGTGCAAGGAGGAATGATTGGAGACCTCTCCCTCATGAAACCAGAATTCATCCAAGTCAGTACTGTTTGTGACTCATTTGCAGTTCTTATGTTCAGTTTCTGTTTTGCTTCACGTTTTCAAAAGTCTTTATACCTGGCTGTAAACATATATTGTTTTCTTGCCTTGAATTGTTCAGTCTTTCCTTGCGGGTTTGGCTGCATCAGGGGTCCTAACCTCTGGACTGAGGCTACTTACAAAGGCAATTTTTGAGAATTCTCAGAATGGTCTGCGCAAGGGAGCCAGTAGGTTCTTAATCCTTTAAGTTTCATATTCTTTCACATATTAATGTTTCAATTGGGACAGTAAATGCAAGGTTATATACTTTCTGTTTCAATGGATTTCATGTCTGTACATGGTCTTGCTTGCCATATGGAATAAGTTCATTCTTGAATTGAATTAATAATTCTTGTATGTTTCAGCTCGGATACTTAATACTGATTATTTTCTGGCCACTGCAGTTATGTTTTTTTCCATCTCTACACTCTTTGAGCTGCTATGTGTTTTCCTGTACGCTCTTGTCTTCCCAAAACTACCAATTGTGAAGTTCTACCGGTCCAAGGCAGCATCAGAAGGATCAAAAACTGTTTCGGCTGACCTTGCTGCTGGTGGCATCCAGACATTACCGGAAGGAGTATGTTGTTATTAATCAGTATGCTACAAATAATTGTGCCAAGTACTACTCATGATAGTGAAAACACTGCAATTTTATGCAGGATGTGGAAGATCCAACTAAAATGCAGCGTCTGGGGAACAAAGAATTGTTATTTCAAAACTGGGATTATGCAGCTGGTATGTTTCTAATCTATGCGCTGACCTTGTCTATTTTCCCTGGATTCCTGTCAGAAGATACTGGATCTCACAGTTTGGGTACATGGTATGTCCTCATTCCTCAAATATAGTTACCTGATTATTTTCGCGCCTTGCTTTTTAAAACCGTCTGATATCTTGTGACTTATCAGGTATGCACTTGTTTTGATTGCAATGTACAATCTGTGGGATCTGATCGGGAGATACGTTCCATGCTTAGATTGCCTCAAGTTAGAATCTCGTAAATGGCTGATGGTTTCGATTGTTGCTCGTTTCTTACTCGTTCCGGCATTCTATTTTACTGCCAAGTATGGAGACCAAGGCTGGATGATCATGCTTACATCCTTCTTGGGTTTAACCAATGGTTACCTAACTGTTTGTGTAATGACTTCAGCACCTAAAGGCTACAAGGTTTGTGCTCTTGACACATAATAATACATGAACAAGAATATAATGCATTTTGTCAAGATAGAAATGGAAACTTATACAATTTGGGTTTTGCAGGGACCGGAGCAAAATGCTTTGGGAAATCTACTGGTAGTGTTCTTAGTATTAGGTATATTTGCAGGAGTAACACTCGACTGGTTGTGGCTTATAGGCAAGGGCTGGTGATCATTCCTGTCATTTGATTTCAAAGATTGTTCATATGTTCATATTTTACTATTCGAGTTTGCCAGAAAATACACTGGAATTCTAATATGTTAGACTGGATGATTCGTTAATGAAATGCAAGAGAGGATTACTGGAGTTTGGACTATTTTAGGATGCGCTATTTGCCTTCTCTACTGTATCAATCAATATCTGTAACATCTTTACATTTTAGGAAAGCATGATTTGTTTCTCACAAACTGTAGGAAGTAGAGAGTGAAAGCTCAATCCATGTGGACTAACAACAAGTGGGCTGGACAGTTTAAAACACAAGATGAGCTACACCAGATTCATAATAAACAAGACTTTTAGCCCAGAAAAAAGTTATTTGCTGACAAAGAACTAAACAATCTCAAATGATTGAGGCCCTAATTGGATTTAATTAAGCGTTGAAATTAGCCAAATTGGATTTGAGTACGCTATTCATAAATCACTCTCCTTGCTTCCAAAATTTGAAGTGCAATGCATTAAACAATTCATGAACACCCCCTTGGACGCATTACCCAATTCCAGTTGCCCAAGGGCGTTTAGCTTGTGACAAACATCCATCCGCAATTCACTCTCATACTCCCCTAAACAAGTGAAGCTACTCAAACCAAAAATTACATTAATCCATCTTGCTTTATAAAAAAACTACTTCTTTGTTATTATAATCCCAAATTTTGAACACCTTCTTGGTCCTAGAATTGCATTTACTACGCGACCAACATACTCCATTTCCTATCTCCTGGGAAACAATACCTCCCAACCTCAAGAATGTGTTATAAATGCCATTGGGTTCTTAGTTCCTAATGATTTATCATAAATGCAACTCCACAAAATCCTAACCACCATGAAAGGAGTAAATAAACCTCCTGGGTTTTGCCAAGAACGAAAGCTTCAATGAGTAAAAATAAAAAGATCTCTTCCCTGTTGTGCTACTACTAATAAACAATGTCCGAAACTGAGAACGGGCTGAAGGAAAATTTACAGAGGGGAGGCCAAAATGACAAAAACAACCCAATCGCCCGTTTTGTCTACTAGCATCACGTGAACACCCGACAGGGACTACCCAAAAATTGGTGAAAAAAACCAGACTGAGCTCTGGCTCTGATTCCCTTAAACAAACAGAGACACCAAAACTATGATTAAGGGCACAACCAGAAACATGAACACCGATGAAACCGACGATGATGACTTCTCAAACTGCAGGGAATCAACGGCCAAAGGCATGTTCTCCTGGTCCGGGCTGCACGTGGACTCGTGCAGCGGGTGTGCGCTGTACATTATGGCGCGCAGCACCGCGGAGACGGTCGGAATGTAGGCCGTCTTGTTCTTCGCCAGCAGCCACGTCAGCCCCATCAGCTGGCAGTCCCGGTTGAACATCTTGCTCGCCCTACTCGTACTCGACTCCCTCGTTCCGTTCTTCCCCGTCGTCCCGCCCTTTAGCTGTAAATAACAACCGCAACCGAGGGCAATTCCGTCAAATAAACTACAATAATATTTGAGGATGAAGAATTGTTTTCTAGTTATGAAATGCACAATCGCTTTCATTCCTATTCTTATGCTCTGTCTACGTGAGTATGAGGTGACATTAATACCAGTGTGGCCTGAAATTAGATTAACGAAAAGACGAAACTGACCTTCTGGAGGGCACCTAGGCATTTGGTGCAGCCACTGTAGGTAGAGTTGAGGCAGTTCTTCTCGAGATTCTTGACCGCGGCGGTGGGGGTGGCGTTGTGGAACCCGGAGACGTTGAACGCCGCCGGACAGCTTAAGGAGCTGATCTGGTGGAGCCTGATCCCACAGAAGCAGAGAATGGCGTCACAGGTGGCGTTCGGCTGTGGAATCCGGATGTTTCGGCTGAGGAGAGAAGTCTGGAGAGAGTTGACGCACTTCTGCGAGTCGTCCGGCATCATCGGAAGGTCGCCGGCGGCCGAAGGAGCCGGAGCGGAGGAGATTTCCAGTGCTGACCTGGCGTGAGCTGCGAAAAGCCAGGCGGCTAAGACGGGGCAGCATCGGCTGCGGTCTAGGTTTCGGCCGCAGGCCTCGTTGACGCCGCCGAAAAGCTCTGCGGAAAGGTCGAGGCGGCAGGTCTGGGCCTGGGTTTGGACCGGGTAGGCCGGGACTGTGTTTGGGCTGGAGTACTCACCGGGTTTGAGAGGCTGGCCGTGACCGGTTACCGGCTCAGCGAGTAAACCGGCAAGGGAGGTGTCCAGAGCTGACAGACACAACAAAATGAGGAGCGTCAAAGCGGTCGGAAATGATGGCATTGTTGACTACAGAGACAGAGAGAGAGTTTGGGTTTGGGTTTCACGAGAAAGGCAAGTAGTGGGTTCGTGCGGCGAGGTTAAAGGTTGTAACTTTATCCGAGGAAGATGAAAATTTTAGGGTTAAAAAGAAAGGTAAAGGCTCGATCTTTGAATCTTTTGCTTTTTGGAAGCTTTGTTGTTTCAAGGAGACAACTTTTTAAGCTTCTCTGGAATTATGAATGGCGAAAAGTTAAAAAGAAGGGAGAGAGAGAGAGAGAGATTCTGTCATTCTGAGATACTCAAAGCAGAGATTTGATGCGGGTAACAGTGCTTTGTTTAGGTTTGAGTGCTAAGATTCTGCAGCTCTGAACTGTCTCTTCGTCCTCCTCCTCAAAACCCAAAACAGAGCAAGAGCCAAAAGGTTGAAGAAAAATGTGGGTGGAAGATGAAAATGGGAGAGAGCCCAGATGGAAAAACCCTATCTTTTGTTGTTTCTTACTGTAAATGAAATGATGGGAGTTTGGTTTTGGTTTTGGCTGTGGCTCTGGGTGGGTTTATAATCCATATGAAAAGGAAAGGTGAGGCCTTTGCCTTGAGCTGACTCAGAGATCTCTCTGGGATTTATGCACACTAATCAGTCTCTTGTAGTGCCTAAAACACAAACCAAAGTAAAGCACCACTATAATTGTAAATTACTTGTTGAAAAAAATTAGTACTTTTGGATTCAATTATTCAAATGAAAAGGGTTATTGGGTGTTGGAGGGTCCAAGGGAAATGCATATGATATTGGTTTGGTAGAACTGGGTTTTGCATCATAAGAAAAGGCTGTATATAGATTTGTCAGCTTATGGTGTCCTTTTCCTTTTCATTCTCCGTAATCCTCCTCAAGCTCAACTGACTCTCTCTCCCTTCTCTTGTATCAAAGTTGCCTCTTTTCATTTGTTTTTCCATTTTTTGAGTGAAAAGAAATAGAAGGGGGTGAAGCTTTTGGGTATTGAAACCTGTGAATGGAAAAGGGTAACGTTGGGTGCAGCTTTGGAATGGGAAACGAGGGCATCCTAGGGATTTGACATCTTCTGTGTTGAACTGATTCAAGCAAGCACCATATGTGTGACTTGAGCGTGTGGCCATTTACTGGTTATATTTTAGAGGCATAGCTTCCTTCTCCATGGCCAGTCTGAGACAAAAGTCTAGTGTGCGTGACAGCCAAAGCACCCAGCTTTCCAGAAATTGGTTTCCAATTTCGAAAGATAACATAAACTAACAGACACTCAACAACTGATTGAGAGAAAGAAGGTGAAGACCTTCACCCTTGCAAGGTTCACATGAAAATGATGAAATGATCACCCTCCAAACTATCAAAGAGTCTACTACCAGTTCCCTCAAGATATCTAAAATGGTTTCAATTACCTTCAAGATTCCAAAAATGGAGGTCTTAGAAAATTTTATAGGTCCCCATTGGTTAAAAGCCAAGTTGGCTTCGGTTTGTTTATCTTTGCATCCATATATTCCTTTGTGACCAAAGGACAAATTAGCACAAGCTGCCCAAACAGCTAGGTTCCATATGCATCACAGAAACAACAGTTTGGGAGTTGTCAAATTATAGGAGTTATATATGTTTGGAATTGGATTATAGAGACGAGACAAATATAAAGCGTCAATCAAGAACAAATTATTCCAACCAAAAGTTCCTTTGGGAAAAGCTCGACACTCTTTTCTTTATCTCCAATTTTATACGTTTGGTTTCTGGTATTGCGATTTGCGATGGCTCAGGGTCCCCTCCGTTTGAACTATGTAGAGGAATATGAAGGATCAAAACAACTGCTCCTACGACTACATAAGCTAGCTGTAAACAACAACAACCAAATTTGGTCCTCCAGAAACGTCACAGAGGACCCTAAGAAAGGGCAGTATGACCCCATTATAATGCAGGCGATGGACTTTTGTTATATCATGCTACTATGTAAGATTTTCAACCAGAGATGTTATTATATAGGAGAAGATTAGGTCGAAAGGAAGAAGATGATTGTTGCAAAAGTGCTTAAAAGGCAATAAAAGTAGGAAAGGAAAAGCCTAAAAGGTGTAATCATGGAGTTGCAAAATCCAGATTATTAAACCAAGCTTTGTATACTGCTGTTGGGGTATTGGCATTCCTGTACATGCTTGATGGAGGAGGTAAGGGAATTGGATTGTGAATGTTACATGCATATGTTAAGCTTATGAGTGCCCTATCTCATCGGATGGATTCGACATGCATTTCATGAGTGCCAGAAAAATGTTGGAATGCTTTTCTTCATGAATACTTAAAAAATGATGAACATCTAGATTTCAATTGTTTTTCTTCATGAATACTTCGTCTGAGAGAACCTGAAAAGACGCAAACCATATGGCCGATGAACTTCAGTCTCCACCACTATCAGTAAAAGAAAAAGACATATAAATCGCCACCAATTAAGATGGAGAACTCCGTCGCTACAATTGAGCAAATGCAAGCCGAAAACTCCCCCAACACCAGTCACAGCCTTACAGGAGGAGGGGAAAGGGGAAAAGAACCACTACTTTGGTTTTTGAGATTCACCGTCGCCGGCCATTTTGGTAGAGTTTTGTTCGCTAGAGAAAACCCTAATAGAGGTCGATAAGATAACGTTATTAAGGTGGATTTTTACTGCTAGATAGCTAGCTGATAAGAAATGAAAATGTCATACCAACGTTTTATGATATTTTTGTTATTTTAGTACATTCTAAATAAGTAGAATTTCGATAGTAAGATGACTTTCATATTTAAGCTTACAGTGAGGTTTTAGCTACATTTGGGTATAGGAATGCGCTTCAAGCGATGCTTAATCTATAAACTGTGTTTAAGCATCTCAACCCAATCACCCGATTTAGGCACAAGGGCTTTCACAATATCACATCTCTTCGTCTTTCATCAAATTTGAAGAGTTCAAATGTGTCACTAAAGTCATTGCCGTCAAAAACATATAACATTTTTCTCTTCAATTCCACCAAAACTAATTAAAAGTGATTTTGACCTGAAATGTCCATTTGCTATCATAGAAAAAGAATGAAACTTGTGCAAAAGTCAATCAATCAAAGCCGTCACTAGTCTTTTTACTAGGATTCTAACTCGGATACATTTCCTATTTTCTTTGAATTTACACTCTATAGTTTATATAGCAATTATTATGTCACGTTTTATCCTTGAATGAATCATTACAACATGAATATAAAATGGAAAACCAAGTTACAATTTTAATTCCTTTATCTCTCTTTCAAAGGAGTTCATGTAGCTTCATGTGCGAAATCGCCACAACAGCTATATATTGTAATTGATTTGATGAGAACAAATTAAAATCCAACTTTCCGAATGTCTTGTCTATTAAAACCAAGGAAGTCAAAACAATAGGGCTTAGTTACTTTGCCTCTCTGACTAAATTAGTATAAGAAAGTAATCATTAGATTCTAATTGCTAGAGTTAATTTCCTGATTAATTTGTATAGCATGCATTGGCATCCATACAAAAATTCAACAGTACTTGAACAGGGATTTATACAAATATGTATACTTCTGGATTGAGAATGATAATCGCGAAAACATAAAAGGAGGCATGTAAATACAATAGCACACTTTTAACCGTTAGACTGATCAAACAGGAACCTATTTGAATTGAACAAGTGAGTGCCTTTTGGATTTTGGGCGGCAAAGACAAAGAAATACTGAAAGAGCTGTAGCTACAGGATGAAGACAGATGAAGATGCTTAGTTTCTTGCAAGTTAATCTACCTCATTATTTTCAGAACACGATCAATCACTTCTAATTGCAACTCAACCATCGAATTCTAATCCCATGTCAATATATACTGGAATGCGCTATTTATCAGTGGCATGGCAACAATTTGGAAACTACCGTACGTAGTTGATTAGAAAAACGACGGATTGATGATAAAGAATCTCAAACTTATCAACATCAACTACGTACTAGTACATGATCAAAAGTAGAAATACAATGTACGTAGTAGCTACATTGAGTTGACTAAGATCTACAATAAATTGAAAATAGACAAATTATTAAGTGTAACCTATATTGATTAGATGTAATCATTGAAATCCAAGGCACTGTCCGGGATTTCAAACTTCAACAGGTTGCTGTAATAGCTTTCGTGATCCCTCTCACGTACCCTCTGTCCTGCTGCTGTTTATGTTGTTGTATGTGCCCAAAGAATTCACGGGAGTAGGGCTCGAATGAGGCGTCGACAGAACAGAATCAAACCCGAAATTGTGATTAGCATTATTGTTGTTTAGAGGCATTTGGAAGAATGAATGTCCTGCCAGTTCATCAGCAGTAGGATTAGAAGCACTGCTAGGTATATAGCTTGTTAAATTGCATTGGATACAGCTTTTTTGGGACCCAAATTGGAATTAGGGACTGTATTTTCCTGGGAATAAGAAGCTGGGCTGCTGAAGTTGGACATGTTGGGTAAGTTCCCTTCAGTATTAATCATTTGCATGAGCTGTTTTAGGTTTGCCATGTCAGGAGAAAAGTCATCTTGGAAGAGATTTTGGAACTGAGGATTGGACTGTAACGATGGGACTGATTGGTTTTGCAAAGCCTGGGAAATATTGCAAACCTGGTTTTGGTTTTGTGAAAACATTTGAGGGTTGCCTTGTTTGAGTGATGAGAGAGTAGTCACTAGCCGCAACAGTTCTGGATTGACATTAAGAGCTTGTTGTGTGCCTAACAAGTTTGACAAGTTGAGAAGTGCTGCAGCTGGGTTGATAACATAGGAACCGAGAATGGAGGATTGGTCAGAGACCTAGACGTGGCACGTGTGTGACTGGATTGATTCCCAAGTCTATATATACCAAGTTGGCCACGTAAATATATTCCAAGCTTCATGTTTTGTATTTTAATTGTGTGCTATGTACGTACCCACCGATGATCGACCATGTACTTTAATGCATGTATGAGTTCCCCATGTAAGAACCTTTTTAGACTCAAACTCTATCTGTTAATATGATCAGTCATTGTTGAATAGGTTTCGGCTTAACAAGAAGCATTACAACTAAGACTAAGTTTCAGAAAAGGTTATTAAGTAGTATATCGCTTAATAAGTATAGAGGTTCATTGTATTAAGACCTGTAGTACATCGAATTAGTATTGTGATAGAACAAACCTTTGCAGTTTTAGATTCAGTATTTGATCAGTATTAGGATTCAGTTATGGGATTGAATCCTGATTGATCAAATTGGCCAGTATAAATATAAGGCATTAGTCCCTGTGTTCAATATCGTTTTGCATTGAGAAAACAACCCCATTCTGTTTGCTTGATATTGAAACGCAGAGGACTTTGTTCTTACTCTATTGATCAGTTTAGTTTGTGTGCAGTTCATCTTTAGAAGCACAAGATGTCTGGATCTAAGGTTGGTATGAAGGGTGATTGGAGAAGTGATGAAGGTATGATTCCTAGTGCAGCTAGGAAAACTCTATTCTGCATTCTGTATTGTGTTCTTGATTTATGTTTCATGTGTTTGTGTGTATATAACTTGATCTTGATTTACAGACAATTTAATTTCAGTTTAACAATTGGTATCAGAGCATTTTGGTTTATAGATACACAAATCGTATACTTCAGAATTTTTATCAAGAACAGTTTAATAAAAATCTTCAGTAAATTTTTGTTAAAATAAAAGAACCATCATGCTTTAATCCAAACAAAGAAATCTTAATTCGTTTTTGTCTAAAAACCGGGCATCAAACCCCATTCCAGAAAATAGCTTTTCAATGTTACCGTTGAACTACATAACGGCTAGTTTTTGGAATTTTTTATCTTAAGCAAAACTGAGGCTTAATCCTCAGAAAAGAGGATTCAAGACCCTGCTATAGAAAAACGAAATCAAGGAAAAGGTTTGATCTAAAATTTATATGCTTCTTTATGTAATGCTTAAATTTAAAATTTGGTGTTGTGCTGAAGCAGAGGCAAAGGTATGTTTTCTGGATTCCAAAACTTGCGATTCAATTCTGCATCTGTGGGAATGTTCATATTATGAAGTGTTGGCATATAGATAAAGTATTCGTTGTGGTTGACGTGTGCCCATATCTGTTCAATAATGCATGAATTGGTTGAAATCGTATGATCTGGAATTTGGGGATATATTTTGCTTCATGATGTTGTGATTCCTTGTTGGTTGTTTTGTTCCAATTTAAGTCTAATAAAATCTGAAGAATCGTTAAATCTAATGCATCTAAAACATTAGAATGATTGATTAAGAAACTAAATTACAGATCAATGACTATTTTGCCAAAGCAAATTTTTACTGATATAACTTATAAAGGAAAATTGTGCAGTGCTCTAAAGTTTTATTTTTATTTTGTTTCCAAAGAAGCATTCAAACAAGATTTTAAAGCATATGCAGAAGTATATATATGTTCTGGGATTGATACAGATTTTTTGAAACTTTTCTCTGTCTAAAGACCTTGACTGTTTTCTTCAAATAACCAATTCTGCAGCAGATAGTATACTGAATTCAGAAACTACAAAACTACAAAATTTTATATCATAAAGATGTTATTTTTGTGTTGCTTGAGTTTATAAGATAAGATGATATTATGTCTTATTTGGTTTTTACAGTAGCCTAACACATAGGAAAAATTCTTATACACCTTTTGTTTTTGTTTTTTAAGGTAACTACGCATCATTAGGACAAGTAGAATATCTGAATGGCAACAACTTTAGGAAGTGGAAAAAGCAAGTGGAGTTCTATTTGGCTATGCATAACAATATGGATTACTGTCTGCATGAGCCTAAGCCAATTCATGATATTTATGAGGAAAGTACTGAAGAATTCAAGTGGCATCATCATGAGTGGTATAGGACCAACAGAATGGCAAAGAATGTTATTAGTTACACTATGTCTGAGATAGTGAGAGGATCAATTGAGGAACCTGAGGATGCTGTGGATTACATGGCAGCCATATCTGAGAAATACATTGCTAATGAAAGAGCAGAAGCTGCTAGATTGAATAAAGAATTTCATGAGATTAAGTTTGATGGCACAAGCAGTGTGAGAGAGCATATCATGCATAAGGTTCACATTAATGCCAAACTAAGGGAGCTTCAGATGGGAATCACTGATAATCAGCTGATCCATGAAGTTTTAGACTCTCTCCCAATTAGCTACAGCCATCTGAGGACCACTTATAATGCTTCAGATATTAAGTGGACCATTAATAAACTTATTTCAATCTGTGTGGATGAAGAAAATAGAATCAAGAAGGAGGCCGGACCAACTACTGCAGTTCATTTAGTTGAGAAGCCTAAGAAGAAGAAAAACAAACTTAAGGTTAAGCAGACCACCAACTTTAAGGCTTCAGAAAGTTCCGGTGAGCCAAAACCTGTCAAAGTTTTCAAAACTGAGAAAGGATACAGTTCTGTCAAATTCAATTGCTTCTTCTGTAAAAAAGGAGGACATATGAAAAAAGATTGTAATGGATGGAAGGCTTGGATGATTAAGAAGGGTGAGTCTTTTCAAAATTCTGTTTTCTCTTTAGAAGTTAATTTTCTTAACGTTAGTACATACACTTATTGGCTTGATTCTGGTTCACCAATACACATTACTACATCTCTACAGGGTATCATAAGGAGGAGAGCTCCAAGGACAAGTGAGCAAAATGTGTGTGTGGGGAACGGCCAAAAAGTAGCAGTGAAGGCCATAGGATGCTTGAAGATTGATTTAGGCTTAGGCAATTTTATTTTTCTTGAGAACGTTTATTACATTCCCTCTCTTAAGAGGAATTTGATTTCAGTAGGTCTTTTGATTGGTATTGGATGCAAACTTATTATTGATTTCAGTGGAATAAAGATTTTTCAGAATTCAAAGTATCTTGGTTGTGGTTCTTTTTCAAATAATTATCTTAAACTTGATTGTTCTGTGATTAAGAATAAGATTCTTATGCTTGAAAATAATGTAGAAACTATAACTTAAAACACAATTACAGGAGTTAAAAGATCTTTATTCAACAATAAGTCTGCTTTTCTTTGGCACAGAAGATTAGGACACATTTCCAAGAAGAGATTGAAAACACTCGAGAAAAATGGAATTTTACCTAGCTTGAACTATACTGATTTAACTGATTGTATTGAATGTTTCAAAGGCCAATTGACAAACAAGAGAAAAACCACTGCAGTAAGAAGTCATAAGCTATTAGAACTCATTCATACAGATATATGTGGACCTTTTAAACATAAGACTATGTGTGGAAATATCTATTTCATAACATTCATAGATGACTACTCTAGATATTGCTACATATACTTACTTTCAGAAAAATCTCAAGCATTGGAAGCTTTTAAAATTTTCAAAACTGAAGTCGAGCTCCAATTAGAGACAAAAATTAAGACAGTAAGATCAGATAGAGGAGGGGAATATTTTGGTAGACATACAAGTGCAGGCCAGCAAAAAGGACCATTTGCAATGTTCTTACAAGAGCATGGTATTAAGGCACAATATTCTACACCATATACTCCAACTCAAAATGGCGTAGCTGAGAGAAAAAACAGAACTCTTCTCAATATGGTTAGATCTATGATGTGTGCTTCAGGTCTACCAATCTATCTATGGGGTGAAGCACTTAAGACAGCAAATTACATCTGCAATAGAGCACCCTCTAAATCAGTAGATAAAACACCTTTTGAGTTATGGTGTGGTAGACAACCAAGCTTGCATCACTGCCATGTGTGGGGTTGCAAAGCTGAAGCTAGAATTCCAAACATACTACAAGAAAAACTAGGTCCTAAAACTATTAGTTGTTATTTTATTAGTTACTGTGAAAAATCTAAAGGATACAGATTCTATACACCTAAAAATAAAACCAAATTGTTGGAAACTAATCAAGCCAAATTTTTGGATGAAGGTGTATGCAGTAATGATTTTGAGGATTTATCCTTAGAATTTGATGAGATTATTGAGAATGAGGATTCAGTACAGATATTGCCTCTAGTTCAGAACACAGTAAGATCAAATACGACTAATCAAATGCAAAACCAGTTAAACACAGGAAATTTAGTTCTAGAGCCTCAAAATCAGAATACAGATCAGCCTTTAGATGATCAGATGGATTTAGATCCTCAGGATATAGCTATAGAACCTCCAAACTTAGAAAATCCTCAGCTTAGAAGATCTACAAGACAGAGAAAACCAGTCTATGGTGAAGGCAGTGACTATCATGTTTTTCTACAAGAGCAAGATATTTTAGCAGAAGATAATGATCCCTTGAGCTTCAAACAAGCTCAGTGTAGCAATGAATTTAGTGAATGGGAGAAAGCTATGCAAGAAGAAATTAACTCTATGTCTAAGAATAAAGTTTGGGAACTTGTGAAACCAGACCCTAACCATAAAGCAATTGGTTGTAAGTGGGTGTTTAAGACTAAAAGAGATGCAAATGGCAATATAGAGAGACACAAAGCTCGTCTAGTAGCTAAGGGATTCACACAACAAGAGGGTATTGATTATAATGAAACCTTTTCTCCTGTATCTACTAAAGATTCATTTAGAATTATAATGGCCTTAGTTGCACATTATAATATGGAATTGCATCAATGGATGTCAAAACTGAATTTTTGAATGGAGAATTGGATGAAGTTATTTATATGAAACAGCCTGAAGGTTTTGTGAAGTCAGGGAAAGAAAATCATGTATGCAGACTTAAAAAATCAATCTATGGTTTAAAACAAGCTTCCAGACAATGGTACAAAAAATTCGATTCAGTTGTATCTTCTTTTGGCTTTACAGAAAACATAGTTGATGAATGTGTATACCTCAAGACTGTAAAAACTGAATTTATATTCTTGATTTTGTATGTGGATGATATTCTTTCAGCTAGTAGCAGTGTTAAACTACTAAATGAAACCAAGTGTTTTCTGTCAAGCAATTTTGATATGAAAGATTTAGGAGAGACTTCATTTGTTTTAGGAATTGAAATTAAGAGAGACAGGAAGTTAGGGGTTTTAGGCTTATCTCAACACAATTACATTCAGAAAGTGTTAAAAAGATTCAACATGGAAACATGTTCTCCAGGAGATGCCCCTATGTCTAAAGGTGATAAACTGTCTAAAATTTCTAAAAATGAGGGGAAGATGATTCAAATGGAGAGCAAACCATATGCCAAGCTTATAGGTAGCTTAATGTATGCACAAGTTTGCACTAGGCCAGATCATGCATTTTCTGTAGGAATTTTATCCAGGTGTCAATCTGCACCTACTCAAGAACATTGGGTTGCAGGTAAGAAGGTTCTTAGATATTTACAGAAGACTAAATCTCATATGTTGGTCTATAGACAAGTTAAGAATTTAGAATTAGTAGGTTATACTGATTCAGATTTTGCTGGAAATTTTTCAAAATCCAAAAAATGTACTTCAGGCTATGTTTTTATGCTTGCTGGTGGAGCTGTTGCATGGAAAACCATGAAACAAGGCTTAATAACTACATCTACTATACATGCAGAATATATAGCAATATATGAAGGAGTTTGTGAGGGACTATGGATTATGAATTTTTTGATATATACTGAAGTTTTGAGTTACATTGTTACAAATCTGTTGAAAATTTATTGTGACAATGAAGCTGCAGTATTTTTCAGTAAAAACAGTAAGAGGTCTAGCAATTCTAAACATATTGACTTAAAATATTATTCTGTGAGACAAAGAGTTAAACGTAAAGAGATTGATGTTTTAGATATAGATACAATTTCTCAGCTAGCAGATCCTTTCACTAAGGCACTTCCAATTGTGGTTTTTCAGAAACATGTTAAAAATATGGGTGTATTGTCAGATTTGTATGCTTAAGTTCTGTGGGAGCTTATAAAGTTTTTTCTATTTTATTTTCTTTTAGTTTTGTGTAATAAGGAACTTTTCCAGTTGTAATCTTATTTTGAGAACAACTTGTAATTTTTTCACTTGATCAATAAAGACTCGAGGAATTGCATTCTACAAGTATTGTTATTAGATTACTTATGAAAGTGTTTTAGCTGAACCAATTTTGTTTTACTTTATAGAACATAATATCTTACAGTTAAGTTTTCATTTAAACAGCATTCAGTTTTAGTAAGTTGCTGTTACAGAATTTTGATTATATTAGAATTAAGGACTGTGATTTTTTGACATCTCAGGTGGATATGCTTGTTGAAATTATTCTCACTCTATCTCTCATAAGCTTATGTGATTATAGTAACTCTTGTATGTGATCTTTAATCATTTTGATTATTAATCATCTATGATTCTAGGTTCTGCATTATGTTGCTATGAATTGACCAAGCTGAATGAACTATGAGTTTTGTATGCTTCAGTGCACATTTCAGTTGTTAGCTTTTCATTGATTTATTCAAATGATCTGATATGAATGTGTTTGGTCCAAGTGGGAGATTGTAAGAACCTTTTTGGACTCAAACTCTATCTGTTAATATGATCAGTCATTGTTGAATAGGTTTCGGCTTAACAAGAAGCATTACAACTAAGACTCAGTTTCAGAGAAGGTTATTAAGTAGTATATCGCTTAATAAGCATAGAGGTTCATTGTATTAAGACCTGTAGTACATCGAATTAGTATTGTGATAGAACTAAGCCTTTGCAGTTTTAGATTCAGTATTTGATCAGTATTAGGATTCAGTTATGGGATTGAATCCTGATTGATCAAATTGGCCAGTATAAATATAAGGCATTAGTCCCTGTGTTCAATATCGTTTTGCATTGAGAAAACAACCCCATTCTGTTTGCTTGATATTGAAACGCAGAAGACTTTGTTCTTACTCTATTGATCAGTTTAGTTTGTGTGCAGTTCATCTTTAGAAGCACAAGATGTATGGATCTAAAGTTGCTATGAAGGGTGATTGGAGAAGTGATGAAGGTATGATTCCTAGTGCAGCTAGGAAAACTCTATTCCGCATTCTGTATTGTGTTCTTGATTTATGTTTCATGTGTTTGTGTGTATATAAACTTGATCTTGATTTACAGACAATTTAATTTCAGTTTAACACCCCAGAGTCATAGTCGCCCTTCTGCCACTGCCCCCCGTTTGATTCTACTAACACACATCTACAAGGCTACAACAAGGCCTCTCGAAAGAGCAAATTAAGTAAAACATTAAATCACTAAACCCGTTTGAATCTTGGCTTATTTGACATCGCATGTCATTTAAATGTAACGGCCTCTAAATAAACTTAGCCTCTTTAGAATGGCTTAGCGAGGCGTCGCCCTGTTTGTCTAATCAAATGAACGCAACCTCTAAGTGGTCGAATGAAATTGAGTGCCGCCGGAGCGGTAGCATCCACATACGGCTCCGTAAGAAGAGCGGTGGACATAACTGGTCTTGTTGTCGTGTTGTACCTTACTCTCGTCTTTAATGGGGTCCGCCCTTTTTTTTTTAATTTTTTTTTTCTAGAAGAGTATGCCAATATAATTTTAATGAGATGCGGAGCTTTGCATCTGACATTTGCGGGGTTTCCTCTTCGGGAGCCTGATCCCCGCAACATAATTGGAAGGTTGATTTATTGTACACTAGAATTTATAATTGTGTATTTGTGTTACATATCTTCTGATCTTTTCAATATTTCGTGTACGGCATATTAATTTTAGAAAAACTAATAACATAATTCTAAATGGGTGGTGATAATAACACATCTAAGATCTCTATTCACACACCTATGAATTTTCTAATGAAAGATAATGTCATTAACACATCTTTTTTTTCTATTCACACACCTAATTTAAATAGTAGAATATCTGATAGGGTACGTGAATAGATCAAGATTTTCGACGTGTAAATAACATCACCCTTCTAAATCAGATTAATATTCATTTAGTTTTATTCAGAATAAATTGTGTCTTTAATATAGATAGATTTATGTTCTAGGAGAAAATGATAATAAGCAAATCGTAGTTTTATTGATTGATAATGAGACATTTATATAAGTATTATATTAAGTATCCCGAATAATCAAATATTCTATATCTACTAAAGATACCACATATTTAGTCTAATTAGGTCAAGACACATTACGGAAGTTACGGAAATAACATATCTTGAACACTCCCCCGTGTGTCACGTACCTAATGGTGCATAAAGTGTTGTCTCGCTAAAACCTTTTCAGCAAAACAAAAACCTCTTGGGTAAAAAAAAGCATGGTCGAAGGAAAAAGAGCACAACGCACCAACTACAAGTGCGTAAAACATGCGTTAGTAGACTTTCCTTGAAGTCTACATGAGAACTCCCCCTGATGAATAAATCAGTTTCGAGTTCGGATAAGCGACACATACCAATGCGCTTCACATGCTTCACAAATGTAGATTTGGGTAGAAACTTAGTCAACAAATCAGCAATATTTTCTTCTGAGCTGACTTGTTTCACTTGATTTTTTAAAGTCTCTTACTGCTGCTGTAGAAGAACTTAGGCGAAATATGTTTGGTGTTATTACTCTTGATGTATCTCAACTTCATTTGTTTAATGCTTGCTGCATCATCTTCATATATGTAAGTTGGTCCCATCGTAATAGACTCAAGTCCACTAGACTCTTGAATGTAAGATATAATTGAACGAAGGCAAACACATTCTTTGACAGCTCTATGTAGTGCAATGATCTCAGCATGGTTTAAGAAACTAGCAACAAGGGTTTGCTTGGTTCATCTCCACGACATCATCTTATTCCCCATGGTAAAAACATAAACAGTTTGGGAACGTCCTTTATGTGGATCAGGCAAGTATCCAGCATCAGCGAATCCTACCATCACAGAAACGACGATAGCAGCGGCAACGTCACGGCGGGAGGCCGAGCCGGGGTTGGACTGGACTGCTGCCCCGTGGTGATCCGAGCCACGATGTCTGTCTTGGGATGCAAGGGTTCAGCCTTGATTCGAATCCGGATGAGTGTATCGATAGAACAAGCCCATGTCACTGGTTCCTTTCAAGTATCGAAAGATCTTGATTCCAACCCAATGACGTTGTGTTGGCACTAAGCTAAATCTAGCTAACAAGTTCACCGAGAATACAATGTCTGGTCTAGTACACTGAGTTAGGTACAGCAAAGCTTCAATAACACTAAGATACATATATTTAGCTTCCAAGACCTCTTCGTCTTCTTCTTTAGGGTGAAATGGATCTTCATTGATATCTAGACTTCTAACGTGAGTGCCTATAGGATGCAAAACTTGTCCATGCTAAATCGCATGAGCATCATTCAGACATATACAGATGGGTGTACAAAGATTCCACCATTTCGGTGCTTTAGCTCTAAGCCTAGGCAAAATCGAGTCATTCCCAGACCTTTTATCTCTAATTCAGATTTCAAGTAGCTTGCGGTTTCATTTATCTCATCTGGAGTTCCAATGATATTCATATCATCGACATAGACAACTACTATCACAAATCCTGAACTTGTTCTCTTTATGAACACACAAGGGCATAACTTATCATTCTTGTATTCGTTCCCAACCAAGTAGTCACTTAATCGATTATACCACATTCTACTGGACTGCTTAAGTCCATAGAGGGAACGTCTAGGCTTGATAGTCATAGCACTTCATGGTTTCTGCTCACTCAATTTGGGTAACGAAAGTCCTTCAGGTACTTTCATATATATGTCGGTATCTAGATCCTCATAAACATACACTGTTACAATATCCATAAGCTGCATATTGAGTCTCTCAGAGATTACCAAACTGATTAGATAACGGAAGGTAATAATATCCATGACCGGGGAATACGTCTCCTCATAATCAATTCCAGGGGGTTGAGAAAAACCTTACACCACGAGTCGAGCTTTATATCGCTGGACTTTACCGTTCTCATTTCGCTTTTCGACAAAGACCAATTTATGTCCAACATGCTTCATGTTCGGCGGTGTAGGCACAAGTAGTCTGAAAACTTGTCTTTTCTTTAGAGAGTCTAGTTCAGCCTAGATTATTTTTTCCCACTTCTGGCAATTCTCCATTCGTGGGCACTCACCAACAGAGCGGGGTTTTATTTCGCCGTCGTCAATGATTTCTTGAGCAATGGCGTAGGCGAATGCATCATTGATATACATGAATTTTTTTTTCCATAAGATTGTGCATGCATAAGAAGTTTAGTGAGATGTCCTTGTTCTCCAACATCAACGGTGAGTCTGAGGCGTCCCCCAGGGTATTCAGAGTTGATTCTTGAACATAGGTATAGTTGGAAACAATCTTGTGTGACGATGTCATGGTATCGATGATTAACGGATCGCTTTGTGCATGAACACATGCCCTCTTCCTAGGTACAGTGTCTTTGAAACCGATTGGTCTTCCCCTCTTCCTAGGAGAATCCAAAGTCAACGCCGGCTCTCCACTTGGAGGTGCCGATCCTAGGTTGCCGACGGCACCTAGGGCAACGGGTCCGAGACCGGCGGTGCGTGCTCGTGCGTGACGAGGTATGTTGAGCCTTGCAGGTACATTCGCAACAGGTATGGTTGCTCTTGTCACTTTTGCGTTATCAGTAAAAGAGTCAGGCATCGAATCTGTAACTTTTTGTAGTTCCAATACACGTTGTACTTCCGTCTCACACTGAGATGTGCGGGGATCATAATGAGACATAGTGTGAAAGAACCACGTCAATTCCTGACGTTCACTAGGGACAGATGCGGCCTCATCTCGGGAAACATGTCTCATCAAAGTGACAATCTTTAAATTTCGCAGTAAACAGATCACCTGACGTTGGCTCAATGTAGCAGACGATCGTTGGTGCTTCATATGTAACGTATATAGCTAATCATCGTTGTGGACCCATTTTGGTACGCAGGGGAGGCGTGATAGGCACATATACGGCACAACTAAAAGTACGCAGATGTGAAATGTTAGGCTCGTAATCAGTTACCAACTGGTACGCACTAAATAGTTGGCTGTTTGTGGGTCGTAGATGAATAAGTATAGCTGCATGTAGAATTCCATATTCCCATGCCGAAACCGACAAGTTGGTAGCCATGACGAGGGACCTCGTGACAAGCTGAAGTCTCTTGATGGTGGCTTCTACAAGATCATTTTGAGAATGTTCACTAAGAATCTGCGCACTCACATAGTGAAGAAGTGTAAACGTGTTCGTAATGACATGTATTTCACAACCATTCGTGCAATTGAATCCAACGTAGTAATCCACTACGACTCTACCGCTTACAAGCTTTGGCATGATAGACTCGGTCATTCGGGTCGTGATATGATGATTCGTATTCTGAAATTCTCACACGGTCATCTGTTTTTCAAATCACAGAAGCGAAAATCAAATCAGAAATCTGAAAAAATCACCGGAGACGCCGCTCCTAGTAGTCCCGGTCATGGCTCGGCCTTGGTGCCGACTCCGGCCACTTCTCGTCTCCAAGGAGAGGTTCGGCCATCACAAGCTTATCATGCCTCCGTAGCGATATCAAATGCTCATCGTTCGTTTTTGCAAACCTTACTCACTAACAAAACTTCAAGCAAGACCATCTTTCGCTATTGATAAGAAACATTATAATTCTATTCTTACAACGAATCCAAAGTGATATTTGTGGACCAATCCGACCAGACTGCGGACTGTTTAGATATTTCATGATTCTGGTTGATGTGTCGATGCGTTTGTAACGTCGCGTTATTGTCTATGAGGAATGTTGTATCCCCTAAACTCCTAGCTCAAATTATAAAGCTCCAGACTCACCACCCTGACAATCCAATTAAGTTAATTCGCATGGATAATGCTGGAGAGTTTACGTCAAATTGCTTCGACAACTATTGCATGTTTGTCGGGATTGAAGTTGAACATCCCGTGTCCCACGTTGATCAACAAATATTCAGTTCCATTCTTAATTTAAGTACGGAGGTGATAGTCGTTGTTACGAACATCCTTAAAAACAAGCAAGATTCTAGGCGCTTTTGGCGCATATAGGGAATCAGATACTCTAATTACAGTGTCATTCGGTAAGAGGAATTGCGCAACTCCACGACATTTGACAATACGACATATAACGCTCCAAACTGCACCGCACCAATTCCACCCCCCTTAAAATAATTTCGTCTGTGAAATTTCAGCATTGCTCAATGGCCACAATACTTTCGTTCCATGTCGGACTCCAGTCACCTGAACACGATAATACCAACCTCAGAGCTAACCAAAATTTCACCAAGTGTTACTACTCTTTAGGAAACAATTAGCTCCAAGCAAAGTGTAATTTTATTGATTGATAAAGATGACTTTATATAGGCATTACATCAAGTATACCGAATAATCAGAGATTCCCTATCTATTAAATATACTACATATCTAGTCTAATCAGGTCAAAATACTTTACGGAAGTTACGGAAATAACTTTCCTTAAACAATTTAATAATTCTTTATAATTCATTTTAACCAACATAAATTTAAGTAAAATCGGGACTATAATTTGGGTGACCACGGATCCACTTCTTGTTTTAAAAAATGAGAATACTTATATATATATAAAGATTTATACATATATATAATTCATCTAAATTATATAAATGATTCGTATGTACAGAAGTCTAAATATGACTGTCTTTATACTCAAAAATGACATAAAATAATTTTATAAATATGTTATGTGTCTATGTGACAAGACATGCACGACACTTAAGATCGAGACATTTAAGACAAAAAAAATTTGAGACCCTACACAATTTTATACATACAAATTAGAGTGAAAAGCATGTCAATTGTATATAGTACCGAGTGAAGAGCATGTCAATAATATATAGTACTGATTCATCATGCCTGAACCCTGCAGACATAAAACACAGTCTAGGAAAGGTATGATTGTCTTCATGTATGATTCGCTTAGCTATTATTGGAATGGAACAGATGTCTATGTTTATTTGGTTTGTTTGTGCAACATTAAGAGGTGATTGTGAAGCCGCGTTTGAAGGAAGTGCAAGTCGTTGTCACGTCTGGAGAAGTCTGAAGACTAGAGACCGGACGGAGTAGGATAATCGGATTCCTCCGGCCATTTTCTTTTGGAACGGATAAACAACTCAACTACCACAACAACTCTATCTGGAGTTGAACTCACAACCTCCCACGTTATAAGGAGGTCGGTCATCTTCTTTGTATCTTAATCGGAAAGTCAATCTAATTTTTGTTAGAATTTATTTAATTTACATGTATCACTGAGTTTTCATCCATAATTCCGTTATAGAGTATTTAAGAGTCCTATAATTGAGATTGATTTTCAACTATCCAAAGTTTATTCTTCAAATTTGATTTTCCCACTTTTCCATAATACTACATATAAAATGAAAACCTTTTCATTTGACAGATCAATTTGTAATGTAGTTCGATAATTTGTTAGACTATTTTCTTAAGTATTATATATGCAGTTTTTTTTAAGATAACCATTATGATTTCATAAAATGAAGAGAAATTGTCAGATTAGTTATTAAATACTCCTCCGCTATTATCTCCAAATAGTCAAGAGGTTTGTGAGTCACGACTCACACCGGTACATAAACGGCATAGGTTTACTCATGAAATGATTATCTTTTTACTCAAGAAGGACATAAAATATTTTTTTTTAACATGTAATGTGTCTATATGAAAAGACACGGCATATAGAAGCCTTTAAGACCTAAGATTTTTGAGATGCGCTGCAGATGCAAGCGCAATAGCTAGGGATTGGGCTTTGTTTTGATATCAGTGTTGCAGAGAACACATGTCACACCTCGATTTTTGATAATATATATATATATATATATTATTTTATTTTGAGGTGCAACTTATATTTCAATTATGAATAAAATTTTCATAATCGAAATATGAAAGAAATTAGAATATAACATTCTTAAACACCAAACTGAAATTACTCTTTATTACATAAAGTTTCATAACAAATATTACAAGAGTAGACTACTCAAAAGTCCGAGTCATATTCTATAAAAGTAAAACAGCACACATATATTACTATATCTAAACATTCTTGACAATATTTTAGCTTCAAGCAACATGTTCTTCACGTGTAAAATGGTTAAAGGGTGAGCATAACAGCCCAGTAGGAGGCAAAACCCCTTCAAACGAAACAGAATAAATTCAACACTAATAGATATATAAATGCAATTTTTATCTACTCCATATAGTTCACATAGCCGAATACACCAAGCCTACATATCTCATACCATGTATTTTACCACAAGTGTGACTTGTAATACCCATTTACATGAACTACATTCCACTTACAGTTAGTCATCTTATCCATTCCTCTTTCGCCAGCCCCGAATTACCATTTCACATCCTATACTAATTGCGCAATCAATTGGCAAATCTGGGTGCATGGTACCTGCCGAGGTTATGGACTCAACTACACAAAAGTTTAATCTTAACTTCTCTACCCAAAGTGTTTTGTGCATAGCACTAGCATATCTCTAATGCCTTATATGATAATAACGTACATTTAAACATACCTTAATCATAGTAAAATAACAACCATTCAATACAAGCAAACAATTTATAAAACAACATATAAAGCAAGCATAGAAGTTCCCCGTGATTCCCCCCTGCCTTTGCCGATTTTCACTTCAAATATCAGCTTCAAATAAAAAGACAAAATCAAAAAAATCAGTATTCTATATCTAAAGTATTAAAATTTAAGATACAAACACAAGCACTGCCTTTGTTTCACACAAAAAAAATCAGCTTTTACTCAACACAAAACTAAAATTTCAATCTTCTAACCTTAATATCTTCATATTGAAAACTGTACTAATCTATTAGGATTTTGACTTCAAGTCCTTCTAAAGATTTGTAGAAAACACAACAATAAACTCTCAGATTTGGAATCACTTGAAAACGAGTTTTCAAAAATAAGTTATGAATTTTCAAATTTTAACTTCAGTTCTAGGTTTTTCTGACGAAAATTCTGTCCAGAAAGTATTTTGGCTAAAAACGAAATAGCTAGATTCAGTATTTCAAGATGGTGTCTTCACAACATTTAAAATAGACATCCTAAAGAAATTGTCAGAACTAGAATCACCCGAAAAGGATTTTTATGTAATTAGTTATGTATTTTCAAAGTATAAGTATAAAATCAGTTTATTTATGAAAAATTGTTGGTGTGTGCCTAAACTTTAAGCTTTAAAGAACAGATATGCAATTCTGAACATTTAACAATAGAAGTTAAAAAAATCTCAATCTCCTACATGCTATCAAAGTAAAGAACTAAATTGGTTTAGTTTCCAGAAAACTAGCTAATCACATAAAACATATAATCAGAAACCAACATGATTCTGAACTATAATTCTTCTAATCATTAAACAATTTAACCATATTTCAAATTCCAAATGCAGAAACTAAGAATATAAACTAGAATATAGCAAACCCAACATGTTGGCTAAACAATTGATAAAACACAAAGGTACCAAACAAAAACATCAATCAAAACACTCAATACCTAACCTCTTCTCTCTCAATGTAGGTGGTACTGGACTCCTGAATCCTACCTCAACATGTAGAATGTGATGCCTATTTATAGAGTTTGGAGAGGGAAATTAAACATGGTGATCAATAAAAAGGATTAAAGGAAGCCAAATCGAACTGTACAATTGAAATCTTACCGGTTTAGATACTAGGCTTGCCATCTCTAGACTTCTAGGGTTCTAAGTTTTGCTATCTAGTTTCAAGGAGTCATCAGGTGAGAAACTTGTTCTCCACCCGCTTGGCACCTCCTACTTCTCTAAGGCGGGGGTAAGATTTGGTTGTTGTCTTATGGTGGTGACCAGATGGTTCCAGATGAAGAAGCATCTGGAAAGGGAAGAATACGATGAACACAGAAGACAAAGTTTTGAGTTTCAGAAAGGAGGTCGGTTTCTGAAGTCGGTGGTTTGACGCGAGAAACAAAATCTCATACTTGTTTTGACTAAGTTGGGTTTGGATATATAGGTTGGGCTATTCGAGTCATGGATTTTGGGCTATAAATCTCTTACTTAAAACACATGACAAAGAAATACACAAGAAAATAAATCAAATAACAAACATAACAAAATAAAAGAGGAAAAGAAAACAAACTAAAAAAATATTTATTTTAGCATAGAACTAAATATATATATATATATATATATATACATATATATATATATATATATATATATATCATACTAAAAGTATTCAAAACAAAACAAAACAAAACAAATTTTTTAATTTAAGTAAAAATTTTGAGTCGTCACAACTTAATATATAGCGGCTATGGTTTTTTTGTCGTCTAGCTATAGATGACGGTTTTGTTATATATCTAGCTATAGATGACGGTTTTGTTATATATGTGCAATTAGGTAGCTCAGTCGGAAATTATTAATAGTAAAGTATTTTGGTATGAAACTCCCTTGTACCTTAGACATAGAAGTTACTGGATTCATACATTCTCAATTTATAATGACTACAGATCAACTTGTAAAGAAGACTTCTAAAAAAAATATATATAATTAGAAGCTTTAGCAAGGTCAAACTTTGTACATGATGACTGGAGAAGTGAACTCAGATTGAAAGGAAAAAAAAAAATACAAAAAAAAAATATCTTTGGAACCCTTAATTAATTGGTGGTTGGTTGTCTTCCTAATTATATCGTCACCATTATATCGTCACAATGATTGAAAGGAAAAAAAAAAAAAATAATTAGAACCTTTAATTAATTGGTGGTTGGTTGTTCTCCTAATTTTATAATTAAGACGACAACCAACCACCAATTAATTAAGGGTTCCAAAGAATTTTTTTTTTCTTTCAATCATTGTGACGATGAGTTCACTTCTTCCATCATCATGTACAAAGTTTGACTCTACTTAAGCTCTTTACACACCATGATATAGACTCGAGTAACTCGACTACATCTTGTAAGACCAAAGTGTATAAAAGGCAGAATAGTCAAAATGTACCAAGAACTTAGTTTAAATTGTCAATTTACACCCGGAAACTATAATTGTGAAATCTTATCCCTTCAACTTGCAAAAAATTATCTATTTACACATTTCCCGTCAAATCTAATGGTTTACATCCAATTATGAGTCACATGTTATTCACATGATCAATGGTATTTTCATCATTTTATATTTATTTCGTTTTAGTTAATGAAAATGCATAAGGATTATATTTTTTACAGTTATATTTACTTACCCATTCACTTTATACTAATTTTTTTTCAATTTTTTTTTTCAAAATAACGTGCCATATTTGTCAATAAGAAATTTTTCATGGAGAACTAAAATTGAATTGACAAACTACTATTTTAATTAAAAAATAACATGATATAATTTTCTAAGACTAAAGAAGTCAAATATATAAACATAGGTAGTCTTTAAGTAATAAATACAATGACATAATTGTACAAAAACTAAATTTCTTGTGTATTATTAAATGATGCATAACATGTGACTCATAATTGGATTGAACCGTTCGATGTGGGGTGTATGTGTGTGTGTGTGTGACAATTTTACACAAGTTGAGGAGGTAAAATTTCACAATTATAAGTTCGGGGTGTAAATTTATAATTTAAACTCATTTCATGGTGTATTTTTACTATTTTACCTATATAAAATGATAATGACCGAATGACCACAACGACTACCTAGCTAGCGTTCACAAATATAAATACCTTGTTAATCCAATAAAGAGAGTTGAATTTACAAGATTTATAATTAATATATACTCCATGTGAAGCAAATCTTATTAGATTATAGTTACTTATGCAGGCGTTGAGTTTATCATTTTCTTTAATTGTTTGTTAATCAGTTGGAATTTAATTTGTTTATACATATCTGGACGTCAACCTCTATGTACCCACCAATGATCGACCAACCTAAGTTAGGTCGCTTAATTGAAAGACTACGTTTTATGTAGAAATTCCCCACGGATCCCACAAGGTCATGGAATCTTGGAGAAGGGAACCCCTTTTTGGGCAACGTAGACCACCCAATTCCATGAGTTCTTCTTGGTTATTGAAGCTTAGTTTGTTATTGAGGTGAAAATACTCAAATATTGAAAAATTGAATTATAATTAAATAACATAAGACTTGCCTTTTAAAATCGTGGTTTTTTAAAATTAAATTTTATAAATAAGTTCTTTATAAAAAAACTTATCAAACACATAATCAACTCTTAATGATGATTATAAGTATTTATTTCCTCAACAACTCAATATCAAACTAAGTCTTAGAGAGAGCTTGGTTGCGAGACACATAATTATCGATTTTAGGACGCCACACATTTATTTCTTGATAAAAACAACCTTATCTTTGACAATTAGATAAGAGAGAGGCCGCAATATATTTTGTTAATATAGTGATGCTTTCCTTCCACTTCTTTTTTTTATCTCAACGTTTCCAATTTTTTTTTTATAAAAAAAAAATACAAACATTAAAACATACTACAGTAGATGGAAAACAGGCAATATGTGTGTATTTAGTTTTGATATTTTAATAGTAAATAAAAAAAAGTTTTGAACATTTAAATAGATGAGCAGTTGATATGAGTGGTGCGAGTTGTGGGATAGTGGAGAATGGACATGAATAAGACCTATTTTTCTTTAATTTCTTTTTGAATCTTACAGTTTTATCCCTATAGATTTAAGTTTTCTCAAAGTTTTAAAGTATTCTAATACTGAAGGTTATTTCAGTAAAATATGTTTTGGCAAGCAAGTCGTCTTTTTTTTAGGGATAACTCTTATCGGTGTATGTACAAATTTAATCGAAAATGTCTATTTAATACATTTTTGGGGTCTCTTTGTCCAAACTAATGACCACTTCAAAAAATTGCGCAAGTCAACACAAGGTAAACAAGTTATTGCCTAAATGATACTAAAAAAATTATTTTCTATATTTGTTAGACTATTTTGTTCTCACTCTTTATACACTCGTATGAAAAGAAAGAGGAAGATAGAGAAGACTTTGCCGCAAGGTCACAAAACTCCGCCGGCGGCCAATGGTCGGTCGCCGGATTCCAGTCACAGGACTCCGGTCGCCGGATTCCGGCTACTAATTTTTTTTTTTTTGGAATATTATTGTTTCTGCACAAACCCGTAGGCCTAGTGGAAACTAATGAATCAAGATGTGATCTCCTCCTGCAAACCTGCTAACTAAGGGAATACCGGGCGAGGCGGTCTTTTCCTCTCCGATGCCTAAGTTAGTACAGTTGGGATGAATAGATAACTTAAGTAAGAGTGATAAGCAGTTGGAGAGATCAGTTACCTATTAAAGAGGGTAGTTGAGGCCCATATATAGGTGGTCGGACGTGAGGTCTGGTCTTATTCTTCGATGTGACTGGTTTCCTTATGTTCGTACACAAAAGGACAGCTCTGGTGGCCTGTTTGGCAGGCTGGCGTCTCCGGTCCCCGAGCCCCTGGTCACAAGGTAGACTGCTGGACCTCTGGTCCGGGTGCTAGTGATCCTGCTCCGGGCCTCAGTCCGGCCCCGGACGCACTGGCTGCGGGTCTGTGGGCCTATGTAGCCCCTCTGTGGCTACTGTCCACAATTATGTTTTCAATATTAAATTATTGACTCTGACTTTAAGTATACTACTGACTCTCAGTAATCAAGTTACTAACCCCCAATAAACAACTTACAGATTCCAGTAAACATGTTACTTACTCTCAATAAGCAGGTTACTGACTCCCAGTAATCAAGTTACTAACTTTCAGTAATCTAGTTAAATATTACTGACTCCAAGTAACCCTTAATAATAAAATTATTAACCATCAGTAGCTCTATTACTAATCACGAATAATTAATTACTGCCCATTAGTAACTCCAGTTTCTTATACCCCAATTCAATTCAACCCACAACTAAAAAAAAAATCTCAATTTTCCAATTCGATCAAAACCCCAACTTTCATTCAGGCCCCTAAACCCTCAATTGGCTCCGACCCAAATCGCAATCGGCCTTTCTAAGCCTACCCAGAACCTCAAAATCCTACCTTTCCTCCATTGATGGGCACAATGAAGGTTCGCAACAACAAATCAAAACCCTCGCCGCCGTCGCCGCTGCTGATGTCGACAACGTGCTCGACGTCGTGCACGAAGACCATCAATGGCTGCCACGAGTTCAGATCCGGATTGGAAGTCATTCAATACCAATCCAACATCCCTTCTCAGTTCATATGGCCAGACCACTAAAAGCCTAGTCTCGACGTGCATGGCCTTCTCGCTCCGACCATTGACCTCAACGGCTTCCTCAGCGGCGACCCTGCCATCGTCAAGAGCTCAATTCGTTTGGTCGGTGAACCATGGTTGAGAGAGACAGAGACTTAAATGTCATTTCATTTTTTTGAGAATCATTAGTTTGAGCACGTAAGATTAGCTTAAGCAACTTTTCTCCTTTTTTAACTAAATTGTCGTTCTCCCTAAATTTATTTTAATCGATCTAAGTCACTGTGTTGGTAAGAGACAGCAATACCGTCAAAGTTTATCTCATGCTCAGTTGATTTTCTGCTCTAAATATCAAACTCCGTGTTCCCATCCTCTCTCTTTTAACCATTCTCACTCCGTAGCTTGTATATACACCTCCTCAACTTTCAAAGCAGAAATATCGAACCCCAATATTCTCCCTCCGGCCCGCCAGATTCTTCCCATTCCGGACTGAAGTCGCACATTCTTTTCGAACCTGTTTCATCATTTTCATGCACTAGAATTTTGTGTCGATTTTGTCTTCAACCAAGCTTATATATCCACCTCCTCAAATTTACGTTTCTGAATAGGATTTGAGAAATGGGAAGCCGTCAAGCTTCCGCCGAGACCCACTCCGTCTCGGAGGTCATGCCCACAACCGAGAGTAAAGCTTTCAGCGGTGCTCTAGCCTCGGATAGCATGGAGATTATTCTCGACATCGCCGACGACATGGTGACCGTGCACAGTGTTCAGGCCGCCGGAGGTGGTGGCCACGAGGATCCTAAGCTTGCCTTGCCTGCCAAGAAGTGTCTGGAAGGCAAGAAGGCGGCTTCGTCCGGGTCGTCGCTGCTCCGCAACACGTCGGCTTACATACGGGATGTCTCGAAGGAGCTGAAGAGTCTGGCTTCATTCTCGACGCGAAAATCCGGCGCCGGCCGAAGCGTTGACCAGTCAAGGTCCGCTACTGTGCATGCGTTGCAGAACCTCAACTTCATCTCCGCCAAGGTCTCTGGCGACAAGGGCTGGGCCTCTGTCGTGAAACGATTCGACGACCTCACCGTCAACTCCAATGTCCTCCTCAACTATTCTCTCTTTGGTGAATGCATAGGTACATACCTTATCGGTTAATCATATATCATAATTAATTAGTTAACCAAGTAATCTCTACGTATTGTTTTAGTCCTTAACTAATTAATTTGGTTTTGGTGACGTAGGAATGAACAAGGAGTCTAAGGAGTTCGCCAGCGAGCTTTTCCGGGCAATTGCTCGGAGACGTAACATTACCGGTGATGTCATCAGCAAGGACGAGCTCCGGGAGTTCTGGGAGCAGATTTCTGACGAACGCTTCGATTCAAGGCTCAAAACTTTCTTTGACATGTACATTTTTTAATGTTTTTTATTTCCAATTAAGCAACATTTGGTTTGTACTTAATCTCTAATATCCGGCAAATCAAGAAGTTTTTATATTCAGCTCATCACAATCATTACGTTCCATGCAGGCTAGGGTGGATAAAGACGCCGATGGAAGAATCACGGAAAAAGAAGTCAGAGATGTAAGTGACATTAGATGTAAGTGACATTGTCTGTCTAGTTTGATTTTTTTGTTACTTGTCATTGGTCCAAATAGTTTGTTCTTAATTTATATTAATTGCACATTGAAATTTGGATGCAGATTATCAATCAGTCTGAGTGCTTCTGCGAACAAACTCTCCAACATTCAGGAACAAGCTCAGGAATATGCAGCGGCATCATGGAGGAGCTTGACCCAGACAATGTTGGCTACATTATGGTATGTTTAGCTCCATATATATATAAGTACATTTATAGATTATTTTAAGTCTTATTTGATAGTTTTGTTTGACAGTGAAATAATTAATGAACAGGTTGAGAACTTGGAAGCTCTGTTGCTGCATGCTCCGGTGAACCACTCGGTCATGGTAAGTGACAGCCGAGTTCTGAGTGAGCTACTGAGTCAGAAGCTGAAGCCAACAGAAAAAAACAATCGAATTTCAAGATGGTATCATATCAGAAAACCAAGTACTTCTTGTTAGATAATTGGCAAAGAGTTTGGGTTTTGATGCTATGGATTGGCATAGTGTCGGCTTTGTTTGTGTACAAGTTTATTCAGTACAAGAATAAGGAAGCATTTGAAGTGATGGGGTATTGTGTTTGCATTGCCAAAGGAGGAGCAGAGACTTTGAAGTTCAACATGGCACTGATTTTGTTACCGGTTTGTCGAAACACGATTACTTGGCTGAGAAACAAGACCAAATTGGGGGTGGTAGTCCCATTCGATAATAATCTGGACTTCCATAAGGTGATTGCAGTAGGAATAGCCATTGGGGTTGGATTACACGCTGGAGCACATTTGACTTGTGACTTTCCAAGGCTGATTCATGCCTCGGAAGATCAATACGAGACCATGATACCATATTTTGGTAAAGACCAGCCTGAGAATTATTGGTGGTTTCTGAAGGGAGTGGAAGGCTTGACTGGGATTGGTATGGTGGTGTTGATGGCCATAGCAATCACTTTGGCCACTCACTGGTTTAGAAGTAAAATAAATTCGCCAAAGCAGGAGAAGAAACTGGTGACAGGTTTCAATACCTTTTGGTATTCACACCATCTATTTGTTATTGTCTACGCTCTTCTCATAGTCCATGGCATTAGACTCTACCTCACTAAGAAATGGTACTACAAAACGGTTAGTGCATCTCCTTCATTTGGTAAAAAATTCGTGTTATTTTAGTATGTATACCTACTGTATGTATAATTTCACGTAGATGTATATGAAAGGTTGATATATGTTGCATTAATCGATGGCAATGAATTTACCTCTGCGGATTTGCAGACTTGGATGTATTTGGCAGTGCCGGTTTTTCTCTATGCTTGCGAAAGGCTGATTAGGTTTTTCAGATCAAGCATCAAACCAGTCAAGATTCTCAAGGTCAAAAATAATTCTAAATTAGTCATATTTTCCGGTACTCTGGATTAATTTCTTCATTGCTGTTGACACATTTTGATATTAAATCATTGAAGGTAGCTGTTTATCCGGGAGGTGTGCTTGCACTGCAAATGTCTAAGCCGCAAGGTTTCAAATACAAGAGCGGGCAGTACATGTTCATCAAGTGCGCTGCTGTTTCTCCATTCGAATGTGGTGGGCAACAAAAATTTGGTGTCGCTGAATTTTAGTTCACGTACTTCACATTGTGACCAGAACTAAACTAATGAAATGAAACTGCAGGCATCCATTTTCGATTACCTCTTCACCGGGAGATGACTACCTAAGCGTCCATATTCGAGCACTCGGGGATTGGACTGGCACGATCAAGGGCCTTTTTTCATCGGTAAATTCATTCACATTTGACCTATTACAACCTATTCATTTTTAAATTGCATGACCTCACTGTTATATTTTTCTGGACGTATGAATTGGTGACTATAGGTATGTCATCCTTCAGCTAGTAAAAATGGGATACTCAGAGCTGACATGCAAGAAGAAAACAACCCCAGCTTTCCCAAGATACTCGTCGACGGTCCATATGGAGCACCAGCACAAGACTACAAGAACTACGACGTCGTACTGCTTATTGGTCTCGGAATAGGGGCCACGCCCATGGTCAGCATTGTAAAAGACATTATCAACAACACAAATTTCTTGAAGGACATGGAACTACACGAGTACGCAGTTTTGGACGATGTACCAGAGAGTGGCAGAGCTGGTAATTATATGAACAAAAGAGGCAGTGGCGAGAGCAACAAGAGCGATAAAGAGTTCAGGACCCAGAAAGCTTATTACTATTGGGTCACGAAGGAACAACCCTCGTTTGAATGGTTCAAAGGGATTCTCAATGAGGTGGCAGAAATGGACAAAAATGGTGTGATTGAGTTGCATAACTACTGCACCAGTGTGTACGAGGAAGGTGATGCCAGGTCAGCACTGATAGCCATGCTTCAGGATATCCACCATGCCAAGAATGGCATAGATGTAGTCACCGGGACGCCATTCAAATCTCATTTCGCCAGACCTAACTGGCGCCAAGTCTACAAGAAGATCGCAGCGCATCATCCTCATAGCCGAGTTGGTAAGCAGCATGGCTAACCTTGCTTCAATCATTTTGTCACGGTCCCAAGTAAGCAAAATCATTGATCTTGTTTTTGTTTTGTTTTCGTGTATTTTGCAGGTGTGTTTTACTGTGGGGCACCGACACTAGTAAAGGAGCTGAAGCAATTGGCGCTCGACTTTTCTCACAAGACCTCCACCAAGTTCGAGTTTCACAAAGAGAATTTCTAGGTGAGTACTAAGCTACCATAATATTTTACAGTATTCCATGTACACATATAATACTCTCATTTATATAATGGATAATAAATAAATTTGTTTTTATTATGGTAGATTAGTCTATCTGTACGCATCATGCGCATGCGTTTAATTTTATTTGTGTTCATTATGCCTCATGGCTAATATAGCATTCGAGTATTATATATTTGTTATAACTCTGACTTTCATTAGGGCGGGGAAAGCACCATAAACTTTAAGCAGTGCGAAATCCTTTTTCCCTTTTACTTTTATATAAAAGGGGACAAAGTACAATAGAAGAGGGGGGCCCGCAACATTATCTCTTATGAAAGAAAATTTACATCGAATATTGAATATCTAAAACTAAAACTGAAATAGCACAAAACAAAGTGTATATACACCTTGAGAAATATGCTCTGGAAACCCAAGTGAAGATCCAAACCAAAAGGAAGCACATGCACCTGAGAAATGCAAGCAGCAGCCAAAAATCAGCTAAAAGAAGTGATGTAGGAGCATATAAGACAACTTTAAAGATATTATTTGTAATTTAATTATAGATTCATAATCTTTAATATTTCATTAGTTAAATAGTTTAGAGTACTATATTACATTTAATATTAGATTTTTGTTTAATTAGTTTTCTATTTTAGTCTAAACTTAATTATTCTCTAAGTTTTGTAAACCCTATATATGTATGGGTATTGTAATAGTTGTTAGGAAGCTTATATTTTATGAATAAAATCGGTTTATTTGTGGCATGAATTTGCTCTATTTTATGAGTTCGTTGCTCCTTATTTCTAGTGTTTATTGAGTAACTGTTGGAGATTCGTGTTCGATATCCTAATCTCCATCAGTTGGTATTAGAGCTCTGGGAGAGCTTAGTGGATTCCATGTCTCAGATCGGGCAAAGAAGGGGATGTTTCACAATGGAGGGTCGTGACATTAACCATAACATGACTGAAATTAAAAGGATGCTTAAGAAACTTGAGGTACGTATCAATCGCATCGAAACTCGACAAAGAGGTCGTAAGAGTTCCAACGGGGATGAAAACGTTACCACCTATCATCAACGTATTGATCGCATCGAAACTTTCTACTAAGGTGATGGTTCCGACGGGGAGATATGTGTTGACCACGTTCATAAGTGTACTCCGTTGTGTGAGTCCGATGAAAAGGGACATAATACTTTTAACTACCTCGGTTGTAAGTCCACTATCTTTAATTTTTCATTTGTTGAAGAACTATTTCCATAAAAAGAAAAAAAATAGTTTCATAGATTTTGATAAACCACCGAGATATGATGATTATGAAGATTGTGAAGTTTGTGATGGTGGCATTGAGGACCTTGGTGTTTCATTCACTAGAGATTGTGATGAGTCTAGCAAAAATGACTTCATTAGAGTTAATTCATTCCTTATGGAGATTCTCAAAAATTTAGTTCATCTCATCAATCAGAAGGTGATCGGAGAAGTTTTGGGATCGCAAGGTTAATGATGAAGGAAAAATTTATGGAATCAGAATTAAGCATTTATTCCAAATATCTATTTATTTTGGATGGCAAAAATTCAATGGCAAACTAGCCAATTTGAAGTAATGAAAGACTTTGTCAGGAATTTCCTTAATCAATGCTTAAATTCGAGGACGGAATCTAAAACATATGCCTAAAGGTAATAGCACACGTCACCAGAAATAAGAAAAACACAACTCATAACAAGCGGCTGTAAAATTGGCTATATTTTTATTATAATATCAAACAAGCTCCAGTTACAAAGATGACAAACTCTTACTTAAATAACATAAGAGTTTAATTAAAATATGAAAAAGTAATAAATGGGAAAACAACCTAAAAAATATTAAATCTACCTAATTAATAGTAAAAATATTCCTAAATATATGCAATTAAAAATAAATAATCATAATTATTATAGTGCCGACTTAATTCCTCCTTGACTTCAACTGATATTAAGATCACTTGATTAGCTTCCATATGCTCATGCATCAGACTCTCCTAGTTGGAAAAAATTCGTCCTCAAATTCAAACCATGAATTTAGAGAGAATCCTAGCAAGAACCTCCATTGTATCCAAATCATGGTCGATCCTTTAGCTTGCAATTGAAATCATCCATTCTAAATAAATAAATAGGACAAAATTTACTTTAATACCCTCAACTTTTAAGTAAAAATAAGAATAACCCATATTTTTGAAAATAAATCAGAATGACTCTTAAAATTTTGGGTAAAAATCAGAATGACCCCTCTTTTTGAAAAAAAAAATCAGAATGATCCCTAAACTTTTTGGTAAAAATCAGAATGACCCCTAAAATTTCAAGTGACCTCGAAATATGACGCAAGTTGCTAGCTTGGAACTAAAAACAAAACCTCATACTCCAATATTGAAACCTTCACATAAGGTAAAATGGACCATTTGCATATTAAACTTTCTAAATTTGAAATGAAACATAATTAACATACTTATAAAAAGCTAGTTGGATGCAAAATGTAGTAATAAAAAACACATAATTCTAGTCTTAATCATAAATAAAGTGCACATATAAAAGATATGGTATTAATCACTACAAGAAAATATGGCTTTGCCGACGAAAAAAAAAAAAAACGGCCGACGAAACACTTTTTTCGTTGGCTATTTCCAAGAATGGCCGACGAAAATTTTTGTCGTCGCAAAAAAAAAAATTTCGTCGGTAAAAATGAAAAATCGTCGGCTATTCTACAAGAATGGCCGACGATTTTTTCCGTCGTCCCTAAAAAAAATGTTTCGTCGGCTATACTCCTATAATGGCCGACGAATTAAAGTTTTCGTCGGCTATACAAATTTTGGAAGAATAGCCGACGAAGTTGGCAATTTCGTCGGCTATAAGTCTTTATATTTTCAGATCTGGACAGAAGCTGCTCATTTGAAAAAAAACGGGAGAAAGAGTGAAAAATCTGTGGGTATTGTTGAAATCCGTCCTCTCTTACATTGTGGAGCTATATATAGGTACGTATATGTGTATATATATATGTTGATTTTGAGTTTTAGTTGAGTTGATTTTGATATAGTAAGTGATTTTTTGTTTTGTTGTTGTTTTAGTGTTAGAATGTATGTATATATGTTGATTTTGAGTTGTAGTTGAGTTGATTTTCAGTTAGAGTATAATTATGTGTTTTAATTTAATAATGTTATTTTAATTAGTGTTAAAATATATATAAATTAATATGTTAATTAATGGTTGTTGATAGTGTAATGAACTTAAATAATGGTTGTTAATTAATGGTATATATATATATGAGTTGATGTTGATAATAATATATATTGTAATATATATGTGTTAATTAATTTATTATTAATTAAAGTTATACATATATATTATTATCAGGCTATATATGGATCGAGATAAGAGTTGGATTTCGCTTCCAAGGCATGACCGACGATACACTACAGGAGTTGTGGATTTTATGCAGTTCGTCGAGGAAAATGCAAAAGGACCGTACCATTATTGCCCGTGCAAGAAATGTAAGTGTCGCAGTGATATGTGTCGATTTCCGATTAGGACAGTATGGGAGCACCTAAAGAGTAATGGGTTTTGGACGAAGTACACACGTTGGATATATCACGGTGAGCCATCATTAGATGGATCGCATGATCATGGGCAGTATTTTGAGGCGGGCAGTAGTAGTACATCCAACGATCCAACAATGGCATTCGTCAACGACGTGTTTCCTTTTGAAAGCGGTGTACGTGGGGAACAATATATGCAGGACCCGGTGCAGCCGTTCCCACAAGTTGTCAACACTGCTGCCTTTGACAAGTACAACAAACTGATTGCATTGCAACAGACCCCTGTGTCTTCAAGTTCTGAGAAGACAGTTCTTCAAAGTGTGATGGAGGTAATGAGGATTAAAGTCGAGACACAAGGGAGCATCAGGCAAGTGGATGAATATCTACAGTACACTTCTTCGTTGTTGGAGGAGGGTCATCGTAATCCTACCAATCACCGTCAGGTCCGAAGTATCCTCAAAGATCTAGGGCTTTCCTACATTAAGATCCATGCATGCGCATTTGACTGTGTTCTCTTCTGGGGTAAAGATGCAGAAGGGAATGACCTTGCTAGCCTTGACGCATGTCCAATATGTCAGTCTGACCGATATAAGTTGACGGGAGCAGGCAATAGGAAACCTGTGAAAGTGCTTCGGTATTTTCCGTTGAGAGATAGGCTTGAGCGGTTGTACATGTCAGAAACCACCGCAAAAGCTATGAGGTGGCACGGTGAGCGGGACGCGGGAGACGCAGATATCATGACACACATCTCTGACGGAGCGGCTTGGAAGCATATAAACAATGAGTTTCCTTATTTTGCGTCAGATGTCAGAAACGTCAGGCTCGGGCTCTCAACCGACGGGTTCAACCCTTTCGGCACCATGAGTCTTTCATACAGTATATGGCCGGTGGTTTTGGTACCTTACAACCTTCCTCCGTGGATGTGCATGAAGAAGGAATATAATATGTTGACGTTGTTGATTCCGGGGCCTGGTTACCCAGGGAAATGTCTCGATGTGTATATGAGACCATTGATTGAAGAGCTTAAGGTATTGTGGGACGTTGGTCATCCCACTTTTGACAAGTACAAGCAGGAGACGTTCCAGATGCATGCCATGGTTATTGGTACCATCAGTGATTTTCCTGCTTATGGGATGTTGTTGGGCAGCGTTGTTAGGGGATACAAGGCTTGTCCAGAGTGCCTCAGCGATTATGGGAGCACCCCTCATTGCAACAAGATATGCCGAATGGGTCATCGTGTGTTCCTTCCGGCGGATCACCACTGGCGTTACGAGTCCGCCGCATTTGATGGAACCGAAGAACACGGTCGTGCTCCCAGAAGATGGACAGGAAGAGAAATTTTAGCAAGACTTAATGAGTACGATTTTGGGCCCCTCAGCAATCATCCCGATATTGTAGCAGAAATACCTGAAAGGCCTGAGGAGTACAAATTCTGGACACATAGGAGCATATTGTGGGAACTCCCGTACTGGTTTGAGTTGCTGATCCGTCACTTCCTAGACGTTATGCACATAGAAAAAAATGTTTCTGAAAGTGTGGTGGGCACAACGCTGAACTTGGAGGGGAAGACGAAAGACGGTCCTAAGGCTCGCACTGATATGCAAAACATGAATATCAGAAAACCACTATGGTTGAAACAAGGGAAGAGAAAAATGCCTCAAGCTCCTTACACCGTCAAGCCTGAGCATAAATCAGAAATTTTGCATTGGATAAGTCGGGCCAAGTATCCTTCAGGCTTTGCTGGAAATATAGCCAAGTGTGTCAACAGACAATGCAACAATCTGTACGGGTTGAAAAGTCATGACAATCATATCCTGCTACAACGTCTATTCCCTGTTTTCATTCGACCGTTCCTTCCCCGTCACGTTGTGGAGCCGTTAGTAGCGTTGGCAAGATTTTTCCAGAAGGTATGCACACGGGAAGTGAGAAAATCTGACCTCCGGGAAATGCAACAAGACATCGTTCATATCATGTGTAAATTTGAGATGATATTTCCTCCAAATTTTTTCGACATCATGCCTCACCTCATGATCCATCTTCCTCGGCAGTTGTTGCTTACCGGTCATGTGCACTTCACTTGGATATATCCGATGGAAAGGTACGTATTTTACACCTTATGTTAATTTCCTCATCAATATATGTGATATAGTGTTAATGTATTATCATAACACTTTAAAAACTTGATTTATAGGCAACTTGGACAATACGGTGGTTTTGTCCAAAACAGATCCGCACCTGAAGGATGTATAGCTGAAGCATATATTGCGCACGAGTGCGTCACCTACATGAAGCTGTATTTCGGAGCGTTACAGGAAAGCATACAGGAAGATGTACCGTCACAGTTCAATCTTTCCATACTCTCCGACGATGTTGTACTCGGTGGAAACATGCCAGATTCCTACAAGTTGAAAGATTATGAGGTAGCCATTGCACATTGGTGGGTACTAATCAACTGTCCAGAAGTTCAGTTTTGGAAGGACATACATCTACGCTGTGAAGGAGTAGCAGGTGATCGCGATTACCACAACCAGACATTCGCAGAGTATTTCGGCCGCTGGGTACGTACCTTTAACACTATTCTATACGTGTTCATATATTATTGTGTATATTTATTCATATTTATAGTTGATTCTGATGGTTGCAGATGGACCTTATTGCAAATGATAATCACCCAAATTGGTCGCACGAACTCAGACTTTTAGCGAGGAGGCCGGTCTATTCAAAAGTTTATGCGACGTGCAAGGTGAATGGTGTGTTATTTCGATGTGAAGACAGAGACCTCAGACTGAAAACACAAAATTCAGGGGTTATGGCACATGGTGGGGATGGTGGAGTTGACTATTACGGTGTTCTCCATTCAGTTGTGGAACTGCATTACGGGGAAGGCATGAAAGTGCACCTTTTCAAGTGTAGATGGTTTGACACACTGCCGCAGAGCATGAAAACCGATCAATACGGCGTAAGTTCTGTGAACACTAGTACATCATGGTATGAGGACGACCCGTTCGTTTTAGCCACATGGGTGAAACAAGTGTTTTATCTTGATGATCTCGCCAAGGGTGACCCGTGGAAAGTAGTCAACACTATCCACCATCGCAACATTTACCGGGCGTCTACACTTGAAGTGGCTGAAGAGAACGAGGAAGGGGGCACCGCGTATCAAGAGCCCAACTCAAACGGTATTCCTGACTCCTCTTTTATTCGCCTAGACACGCCGGTGAGAATTCGACGTGAAGAGCCACTGCTTGTTGATGTTGATCCAACTGAAGAAACTAACGAGGACTCTAGTGGTGAGGAAAGACATAGATTACCCCTATCGAGCAATTCAGAAACCGAAGAAGACTCATCCGATGATTCCGATTACAATCCGACGGATTAAGTAATTTAAATGATGTAATCCTTTCATTTGTAATCAACTCATTTCTAATGAACGGGCGTGGGGATGAGCCTCCCAGCTAGGCTGGGTTCCAAACCCCTTAAAAAAAATTTGAAATATGTTGACTGTTGGGTTTCTGGTTTTTTATGTTCAATTTTAGTTATATGTGAACAGGACATCGGAATAGGAGAGGTGTAAAACCACTGATTTTTTTTGTTTTTTTTTTTTTCAGAGAATGGCCGACGAATAATAAATTTTTCGTCGGCTATAGCAACAATGGCCGACGAATAATGAATTATTTCGTCGGCCATAAGTTTTTTAAAAATAATTATTTTACAAACAATGGCCGACAAAAATTAAGTATTTCGTCGGCCATAAGTTTTTTAAAAATAATTATTTTACGAACAATGGCCGACGAAATTTAAGTATTTCGTCGGCCATAAGTTTTTTAAAAATAATTATTTTACGAACAATGGCCGACGAAAATTCATTATTTCGTCGGCCATAAGTTTTTTAAAAATAATTATTTTACGAACAATGGCCGACGAAAATTCATTATTTCGTCGGCCATAAGTTTTTTTAAAAATAAATATTTTATTTTTTACCGAAAACGACAAAAGAATAGCCGACGAATACTAGGTTTTATTTCGTCGGCTATGATTAAAAAAAAAACAAAAAATGAGCAGCTTCCATTTTCTATCACTGTCGACAAACCATTGCTTCATCCTTCAAATGCAAATGTGTCGTGAAATAAGATATGACCAAAATATTGAAATACGTCTACGGTTGAAAAATGAGAAGATTCTGACAAAATCTGTGTGCCGAATGTTGCGGTTAGCTGTTTTTTACTTCCGTTTTCCTATGGGTAGCCTGACGGTCGGTAAATATTTTGAGGAAAATTTTTATACGATTAGTTGCGTCTCATCGATCTGAAACTATTCTCTGTTGAAGATCAGGCCAACAAACGTCATTTAGAAGGGCCAATTTCCGTTTTAAAGCGTTTAGAGGTTTGACTCACCCGGTTGACCGTCCCGATCGAGCCTTTAACGTTGTCAGATGTAGTTGGATTTTTTTTCATTCATGTATTTAATCTTAACGGTGATATCTGACGGTTGGAATAGATTTTCCCAACTTTTAGATTCAAAATCGGAACATATGCACTAATGTTCCTTAACTTGTTTACTAAGTGTTTAAGTGAATGTATAGTTTCAAATAGTTACTATACGTAGACTCTTCAAATGCAAATGTGTCGTGAAATAAGATATGACCGAAATATTGAAATACGTCTACGGTTGAAAAATGAGAAGATTCCGACAAAATCTGTGTGCCGAATGTTGCGGTTAGCTGTTTTTTACTTTCCGTTTTCCTATGGGTAGCCTGACGGTCGGTAAATATTTTGAGGAAAATTTTTATACGATTAGTTGCGTCTCATCGATCTGAAACTATTCTCTGTTGAAGATTAGGCCAAAAAACGTCATTTAGACGGGCCAATTTCCGTTTTAAAGCGTTTAGAGGTTTGACTCACCCGGTTGACCGTCCCGATCGAGCCTTTAACGTTGTCAGATGTAGTTGGATTTTTTTTCATATATGTATTTAATCTTAACGGTGATATCTGACGGTTGGAATAAATTTCCCAAACTTTTAGATTCAAAGTCGGAACATATGCACTAATGTTCCTTAACTTGCTTACTAAGTGTTTAAATGAATGTATAGTTTCAAATAGTTACTATACGTAGACTCTTCAAATGCAAATGTGTTGTGAAATAAGATATGACCGAAATATTGAAAAACGTCTACGATTGAAAAATGAGCAGATTCCGACAAAATCTGTGTGCGCAATGTTGCGGTTAACTGTCTTTTACTCCCGTTTTCCTATGGGTAGCATGACGGTCGGTAAATATTTTGAGGAAAATTTTTATACGATTAGTCGCGTCTCATCGATTTGAAACTATTCTCTGTTGAAGATAAGGCAAAAAAACTTCATTTAGACGGCCCAATTTTCGTTTTAATTTATAGGGTTTAGAGGTTTGACCTTGTAGTTTGACCAAAAGTTTAGCCGACGAAATCAAATATTTCGTCGGCTAAACTCTTGCCATCCGCTTAGTGTCTGCCGTTGGATGGCTCAGATCGAACGGCTGTGATTTTCCAAAGTATAGCCGACGAAATATTTAATTTCGTCGGCTAAACTCTAGTGATCTGCGCCTTTTCATTGTTCGCCGTTGGATGGGGGAGATCGGACGGTTGCTGAGCGCCTAAACTATGGCCGACGAGTTGATACTATCGGGTATAAGTTTGTTGCAGCCGAACCCTAGCCTCCATTTGCTGCATTTTTCCAATCTTCCTCTTCGACGTGCAATCCGGCCCTCCTCCCTCTATCTCCTCCACGTCGGCAGCCCCGGCCCGACCTCTTCCCTCTTCCTCCTCCAATCCGGCCGGCAGCCCCGGCACCTCCTCCCTCCTCCTCCATTTTTTTCCGGCCGTCTCCCTCCTCCGTTTCCAGTGCCGACGAAAGGCCTGTCCCTCCTCCTCCCTCCTCCGGCCGGCCTCCTTCTCCTCTGCCCGAATCAAGCAATGTAAGGAATATTTTTTTTTTCATTTATGTTAATTAATTGTTAATTTAGTTATAATTGTTAATTTATGTTAATTTATGTATTTATGTTAATTTAGGTATAATTTATGTATTTATGTTAATTTTGGTATAATTTTGGTATTTATGTTAATTTAGGTAAATTTTAGGTGTTTATGTTAATTTATTTATAATTTAGGTATTTATGTTAATTTAGGTATAATTTAGGTATTTATGTTAATTTAGGTAAATTTTAGGTATTTATGTTAATTTAGATAAATTTTAGGTATTTATGTTAATTTAGGTAATTGTTTCCAAATTTATTTTAATTATATAATTTATACGTATAAATTGGTTTTTTAATTATATAAATTGATAACTTAATTGTATAATTTAGCTTAATTATATACATAGCTTAATTATATTTAATTAGAATTTGTTATTTAATATAATATAATTTAATATGTTAGTATATAAATTGTTATATTAAAATATGTTAGTATTATTGGTTATTATATTAATTAGAATTTTTTATTTAATATAATATAATTTAATATCAATTAATGTATTAATGCCTCGGGCTTTAGATGGCCGATGCATTAAGAAACCTATTCGGAGGCCGTCGTGGCAGCAGATCTAGAGGTTCTAGAAATTCCGGCGGTTCCGCAGACTCCGAGAGGACCGCTAGCCAGCCTGAGAGGACCACTAGCCAGCCGCGGAGGAGTGTAGATTCATCCCAGCCGCAGAGGACTGTGGATGCAGACCAGCCGCGACGGAGTGTGAGTGCTCGGCACCAGACCCTTCTCCAGGCGGGGCGGCCGTCGAGCACTTCACTTCCGCATGCCGGTCCCTCTGTGGCTCCGAGGTTTAGTCGGCAGCTGTTTCACGAGGAGATAGCTGCCGACGTTTCTCAGGTTCGTATGCCTGAGGTTCATCGGGAGCCGATGCCGATGCCGAGTCCGACTCAGTCTGGTGCTGACTCGACTGAGGTTCCTAGTCTCCCAAACCAGCTTTTCCTCCCGTACAACATTCCGGCGATACCGGAGGTCGACTATCAGGGTGTGCCCTTATGGCCGGATATGCCTCAGTACGTTAGTGCTGCGGAGGCATACCGGCAGCAGCCATTTGAGGACCCTGACAACCTTATTTCGGCGAGGAGAAAAGGGAAGTCGACAGACGAGTCATCCACTTCAGGTAACATTTGATTTTATTAATTAAATGTTTTATTAAAATTAACGCACTAATATTTAATTTTATTAACCAATCGTCGTTTTTGTGATAGGGACAGCCGCTAGCAGTTCACGGAGGAATACGAGATGTGTCATCTGTTTTGACACGCTCAGGAGAACTGTTGAGCGCAGCGGCAGGATCCAGATCAACGAACCTCCTAATCAGGAGGTTCATGGGAAGAAAAAACGCGACTACTCGGGTTGCGTGGGGTCACTGATTAGGGACAGAGTCCCTATGTTGTGGACCCGGTGGGCTGATGTGCCCCAAGAGATCAAGAGGGAGGTGAACATTGCCGCGGCGGTGAGTAATTTAAAAAAATTAATTTATTTATCGTAATATTTAATAATTTTCGGTATTATTACAATTGTAAAACTAATAAAATATTATTTTTCAGACATTCTTCGAGATTGCCGAACACAGGCGGGATTGGGCGGACAACCAGCAGAACTCGAGGTACGTTTGTTTTTATGATATTATAATTATCTTATAATTATTAATATTTTATGATATTAATAATATTTCTAATGCACTTTTGTTTTTTTCGTAGGTTCAAAGAGTGGAAGAACGAGCTGCGTTCCCACTATAACGAGTACGACCACCTTGGTCGTATGGGCACTCCCAGGGAGTTCGTGTTCCGGGAGTACGAGTGGCGTTGGTTGAAGACAGTAGACTTCAACAACCCAGTTATGCAGGTAAATACTAAACTTCAGTAAAAATGTTTATTTTGTTAATATTTTAATTATTAGTTTAATTATTTTATAATTATTACATTAATATTTTCTGATGCATTTTTCTAATATTTTATTATTTGTTTGAAGGAACGGTCTCGGATAAACTCTGCGAACCGCCGCCGGAACACAACCCCCCATCATGCTGGTTCACGGCCGTTTGCACAGTATCAGGAGGAGGCGCTCAGAGATCATCCTGATAGCAACCCGTACGTGGAGACGTTCAAGATCGCTTATCCACAAGCGACAGAACAGCTCGTAAGTCGTTCATTACAATTTTAAAATTTTAATTATTAATTTTACTTAATTATATATTTGTTATAATATTAATTTTTTTTTCCCGTCCACTTAGGAGAGGGTCAACCGGGCCGAAGAAGAGGTGCTCCAGCAAGTAGTTCGGGACACACAACCGAACATTTCAGAGGCAGATCTGGAAGAAGCCATGCGCCATGTCGACCGGTTCAGTGTCCAAACGGCAGCGAGGATCTTCGACGCAGCCTTCCCAAACCGGTCAGACAACTACTACTGCCGGGGTTTGGGAAGTGCTGGACTAGGGATTCTGAAGACCACTAAGGGAGGTCAGAAGAAGGGAGGCGGGGAGAGCCAGCATATGAGGGGGGAAGTGCAGCGATTGGCCGCAGAATTGGCGACCTCGTCTCAGACAGTACAGGAGCTGCGCCGCAGCACACAGCAGTATCAGCAGGAGACGCGCCGCAGATCACAGCAGTATCAGTTGGATGTGGCCGGTTGGCATGCCGAATGCGAAAGAATTCGGCAACACAACTACGACGGCCAACAAAACTGGTGCTATGAGCTGTTCGCGGCACAACAACAAGGTCTTCCACCCCCGCCCCCGTTTCAGCGGTTAGCGGAACCTCCAATGCCTCAACCTCCCGTGTTCGGTCAGCAGGATGACGAGCCTGATGGAGAGCAGGATGCTGGGGATGACCTGCTGGACTTTAGTAGTTTAGGTGATGATTAGGGTTTAGGGTTTATGTATATTAGAACGAATTTAATAAAAATGGTATTTAGACGTGTTTCTTGTTGGTGCAAATACATGGAATGTTTTTGTGATTTGCAGGTTGCTTGAAATGGTAATTTAGAAAATAATTTAATTTTTTTTCTTTCCCAAATGTAAGAAAAGCCGACGATTTTGGCATTATTTCGTCGGCTATAATAACTATAGCCGACGAATTTTTCCAATTTTCGTCGGCTATACAACTTATAGCCGACGAAAATTACATTATTTCGTCGGCTATAACTAATTAATGCCTATTAAATATTAATATATTTTGAGGAAATAGCCGACGAAAATTATGTATTTCGTCAGCTATACTTAATGAATTTCGTCGGCCATACTCGAAAATACCCGACGAAATTCGTCGGCAATTTGTCATAGGTTTGGCCGACGAAAAATATTTTCGTCTGTACAGTCGTCGGCCATACTCTACTATAGCCGACGAATTCTTTTTTTTCGTCGGCCATTAGTATAGCCGACGGGTTGTTCCGACGATGTATAGCCAACGAAAATTTCGTCGGCAGATGGTATAGCCGACGAAATATAACCATAATTTCGTCGGCTATTCATCCGCATCTGGTAGTGAATTAGCCAAATATGGGCCCTTGTTGCCAGTACTAAAACAACAGTTTACGTCACATTTCGAGGTCACTTAAAATTTTAGACCCGTGAGATCATATATGAAAGTTTATGGGTCATTCTGATTTTTTTTTAAAAAAAAGGGGGTCATTCTGATTTTTACCCAAAACTTTATGGGTCATTCTGATTTTTACCTAAAAGTTAAGGGTACTAAACAGAATTTTGTTCAAATAAATATTTAGAGTACCTACCATATCTTGTCCTAAAAAATTTTCTCTCCGAAATTGAATCCGCCTGTCCAAATATTTGCTCACAATTCTTGGTAGGATTGACGAGATTTAATAAAAGTATACCTTCCAAAAAACTTTTAATCCCCATAAAGTCAAGATCATGGCCAACCTCCATGAATAATGAATTCACATCCGCGCACCATGGTGTTGCCTCATTTGTAATTTGAACAATCACTCCAACCTTTTCCATACTAGTGAAACAAATGTTCCTTGCATCTTCAACTTCAGATTCTCGTTTGATGCCAACTTCCACAATTAAATGGAAATTGTTTTTAGCATCAGTCCTCTTCCAATTTTGTTTTCCTCCTCCTTTTCTTCCTCCACATCACAATTGCAACAACATGGCTCACAAGAACAATCGTACACTAGTGGCGTATTAAAGTCCACACATTTTTTTTCTTCGTTTTCTAGATTCTCATTAACTGAAAAGTAAAGATAGATTTCAAATCTTCATAGTCAAAACTAGCTGGTTCTCCCTTGTCGTCCGACTCAAACAACAGAGTACGGAGTTGAAAAGGGACAACGTCTCTCTTCTCGTCAGAAATCTCACTATCTTCACATGAAGTTTCAATGCGAGTGATTCGTTGATGAACGTCTCTCTCCCTGTCACGACTCTTAACCCTTTGGTGTCGAATTTCGATGCGATTGATACATTCGATAAGTTATTGAATCATTATCTTGATTTCCTCCATGTCGTTGCTATAACGACCCTCCATTGAAGAACCTCCATGATCAAACCTGTTTCGAGACATGGAATCCACCACGCTCTCCCCCAGAGCTCTGATACCAAATTGACGGGGGACGGGATCTAAAACATATGCCTAAAGGTAATAGCCCATGTCACCAGAAATAAGAAAAACACAATTCATAACAAGCGGCTGAAAAAACAGCTATATTTTTATTATAATATAAAAAAAAGTCCATTTACAAAGATGACAAACTCTTGCTTAAATAGCATAAGAGTTTAATTAAAATATGGAAAATTAATAAATGAAAAAACAACCTAAAGAATATTAAATCTACCTAATTAATAGTAAAATTATTTCTAAATCTATGCAATTAAAAGTAAAGAATCATAACTATTATGGTGCTGAGTTAATTCCTCGTTGACTTTAACTGATATTAAAATCACTTGATTAACTTCCATATGCTCCTGTATCAAGAAGTACACCATAATGTGGCCAAATATATACATACTCCACGTAGATTAAGACTGGCAAAGGCTAGTAGCTAATGTAATTAACAAAACTAATCTAAAGAGAATTTTAAAAAGAAAAAATGTATTGCAAACTATAGCCATAAGAAACTTTATACCTCCATTTCGTGTGTTGAAGTAGAGTACTAACAAACACCATAATCGGTACCTTTATTGGTTATAAATTAACTCGTAGGTAAACCTACGACAAATGAAAGAAAACTAATTCTACATAATTCCTGTGAAAAGTAATATATGTCGCCTAAGAACCTACGACAAAATAGAACCACAATTAAATAGAACAACTATTAATCATATGTATAGGTAACGAACTACTCTCCAACAAGCCCAACCAAAAGGAGAGAAAGGAGAGCTGGGATCCGACTAGGTCTTGATGGTTGAAGGGATCGGAGCAGAGGATTTGGCTCAGGTTCTTCTCTGCTATTTCGATCCATCAATAGAATTCATCAAAACGACTAACAAAACTCTTATTTTGAGTCTACCCCTGATTGGCAGGCAAGAAAAGACTTCGGCTTTCCATTATATCCAATAATCTAGAACATTTAAAAACGTTAATGCATAGCATGCCTCAACTCATACTAGAATTTTTCCTCTCTGACTAAATTAGTAAGAAAGTAATCATTAGATTCTAATCGCTAGAGTTAATTTTCTGATAAATTTGCTATAGCATGCTTTGGCATCCATACAACAATTCAACACTTGATCAGGGATTTATACAAAAAAAAATGGTTATGTTTTGATCACGAAAACATAAAAGGAGGCATGTAAAGAGAAGAGCGCGCTTTTAACTGTTAGAATGATCAAACAGGAATCCATTTGAATTCAACAAGCAAGTGCCTTTTGGATATTAGGCGGCAATTAAGACAAAGAAAGACTGAAAGAGCTGTAGTTACAGGATGAAGATGAAGATGCTTAGTTTCTTGCAAGTTCATCTACCTCATTATTTCCAGAACACGATCAATCACTTCTAACTGCAACTCAACCATCGAGTTCTAATCGCATGTCAATATATACTGGAATGCGCTATTCATCAGTGGCAACAGTTTGGAAACTACCGTAGTTGATAAGAAAAACGATGGATTGATGATAAAGAATCTCAAACTTATCAACATCAACTACGTACTAGTACATGATCAAAACTAGAAACATAATGTACGTAGTAGCTACATTGAGTTGACTAAGATCTACAATAATTGAAAAAAGACAAATTATCAAGCGTAACGTACATTCATTAGATGTAATCATTGATATCTAAGGTACTGTCCGGGATTTCAAACTTCAACAAATTGCTGCAATAGCTTTCGAGATCTCTCTCATCCTCTGTGCTGCTGCTGTTTATGTTGTTGTATGTGCCCGAAGGAGTAGGGCTCGAATGAGGCGTCGACAGAACAGAATCAAATCCGAAATCGTGATTAACATTACTGTTGTTTAGAGGCAATTGGAAAAATGAATGTCCTGCCAGTTCAGGAGCAGTAGGATTAGAAGCACTGCTAGGTATATAGCTCGGCAAATTGGATACAGCTTTTTCGGGACCGAAATTGGAATTAGGGACTGCATTTTCCTGGGAATAAGAAGCCGGGCTGCTGAAGTTGGACATGTTGGGTAAGTTCCCTTCAGTATTAATCATTTGCATGAGCTGTTTTAGGTTTGCCATGTCAGGAGAAAAGTCATCTTGGAAGAGATTTTGGAACTGAGGATTGGACTGTAACGATGGGACTGATTGGTTTTGCAAAGCCTGGGAAATATTGCAAACCTGGTTTTGGTTTTGTGAAAACATTTGAGGGTTGCCTTGTTTGAGAGATGAGAGAGTAGTTACTAGCCGCAACAGTTCTGGATTGACATTAAGGGCTTGTTGTGTGCCTAACAAGTTTGACAAGTTGAGAATTGCTGCAGCTGGGTTGATATTGCTGACATAGGAACCGAGAATGGAGGATAGGTCAAGGAGATCCAGACGTGGAGCGTGAGTGACTGGATCGATTCCCATTCGGAGAAGCCTTTTCCGGATGTGTGTGTTCCAGTAGTTCTTGATTTCGTTGTCAGTTCTTCCTGGCAGGCGAGCTGCAATAGCTGACCACCTAACATTTTTGAGAAACAACGGGTAAGCTATTGTAATCATATTAATTAACAATCTTGTAAAACAATAGAACGCTTATAATCAAGCATATACAAGTTAATTATGTACGTACTTGTTGCCGAGGATGCTATGAAGTTGGATTATAGTCTCTTCTTCTTCAAAGGAAAATCTTCCTCTCTTTATATCGGGCCTCAGGTAGTTAGTCCATCTAAGCCGGCAACTCTTCCCACATCTTTGTAGTCCTATATATACGTATGGATCAACGATTAGATTATCAGTTATTTAGATGAAGAAGAGGACCCCTAATTAGAGTGAAATCAAACAAATATCGAAACACAGTACTTGTGTATCTATACCTGCGTTCTTTGGGAGGTTGCGCCAATTGCCTGGACCATGTTCCTGGATATAGTTGACGAGAATAACATCTTCTTCAGTAGTCCATGGACCTTTCTTGAGTCCATTCTTGTCACAGCAAGGAGCTCTTCCCATATTGGTGAATGTTGTCGAAACCTGAAGCTCGGTGACGAGGAGGATGAAGGAGATTTCTCTCTTGACTTATAATAGAAAGTTAAAGTTGAGGAGTACTTTGATGTTCTAATGGGAAAGATGTCGCATTTATATATATACTAGTTAGTGCAGGGATGAGGCTTCAGAAACATTTTCAAGTCAAAGGGATTTGGCGCCGTCCCCAGGCCACCTGTCCTATTTTTGTTGAGTAATACTACATATGAAATATGAATGCATGTTTCGCTTAGGTATATCTACGTTAAAAATGCCTTCTTTTTCTTTCTCTTTTGATTAGGGTATTGTATGCAATCTACTGAATCTACAAAAAACTTAGCTGACCAACATGGTCAGCTCTAACAGACACAAACCAATCAGAACTTGACACGTGGCATTTCAGGAACATAAAAGACATTTACAAACACCCACTCAGCCCCAGCAAATGTCCTTTATGACCTTTTAATTGTCACGTGTCAATCTTTGATTGGTTTGTGTCTGTTAGAGCCAAGTTTTTTTCATCTAGTAATATACTGATTTTACGTTGAAAAAGGTACACTAATTCATGCAAATGTATTTTTCCTTGTTTGTTAATACATACATGATTTTTACAATTTAGTCCTTTAAAGATCGATTGTGCACCTAGATCTGTTTATATATTTGGATACGCATATGCCACCACAACACTCTGTCACTCAGCCTACTAAAACTAGCTAGAAGTGCAAAGAGGGTTTAAGTATGTAAAGGGTTGACCTGAATATTTTTCTTTGTAGACGTAGTGAAAGTGATTGGACGGTAAGGTTGTTACATCTCCTATCAACAAGAAAAGAAATTGCTCTCCATCTAGCTAGCTTGTTTCGAACGCCCATTTACTGTTGCTTCCGGTATGCATGTCGATCTTAATCTCTACATCAACCTTGTATCTTTCTCCGATTGCTTGTACAGTAAGAGATTAATAATTCATCTACGTCGGCTTTCATCCACAAGGAATGCTCCCACATCCTTCGCTTTTTTATTATTCAATCAGACAGAAATGAACTATATATAAAACATAATGAATGAAAATTAAGGTATCAACATTGAGTGACCGTACGTAACGGTATTAAATGAGGTAATTAGAGAGAGAGAGAGAGAGAGATATATATATATATATATATATATATATATATAAAAGAAGAAACGTTAATCCTGAAGGAAAATTCTACAATACCTAAATGTATGTGATACACTCACTTGCATTTCCAATTTGACAATAAAATTGTATTCATAGTGGTGAATCATAATTCAGCAGTATAGTTCTTTTAATGGTAATTACACAATCTTAGGCAGAATCAACACCATGGAAGCATGCTGGTTAAAGTCTAAAACGAGACTATGTTATCGTCTAGAAGACATTCTAGTTATTCATCTCCTCTTAACCTTACGGGTCTATTTAATTTCTTGATTGGTTAGAATCTAAGTTAGAAGGCTTTGAAAAACAGTTCCATGCTCGGTCCTACTCTTATTGAAAAACCTATTGTTTTGTGTTGACAAGTTTAGCACTGCAGAAATGTTTTCCTTTCAAAAAAGTGATAGTATCCTAAGTTCCTAACCCTTTTGTGTGTCTTGTAAGAAAAACAAAAGGAAAACATGTCAAAATGATCGATCTAGTCTCCTACTTTACTCCACAACCAACCCTCGATCGTCATAAACGATGAATAATGAGGTTCGAGATGGTTTGTCATCTTGTTACAATTTAACCTCGGTGATCGAAGCTCACTTTCCAAGCTGGAATGTATTATCAAATCCGCCATTGCGATCCATCCACGTACTGATCAATCACAGGTGTTCTTCCTACTCTCCAACAACAAATTAGTCAACCGTCTCCTGGAAATAACACTTGTCCTTCATCTGTTGCTTTTCTCAGAATCCAGGAGTGAATGCAAGGCAATCCTGGCACTCAATCTGCAACTGCAAGATCAAACATTTCGTGGAGTCATTGAAATTCAGATACTGCAGTCCATCCACTTTTATCTAACATTTACCGAAACAGGTCAAATACTATTTATATTAATGAATTCTTAGCGTAAACTAGCTTGCTTTCTTCTTCGATTCTCTGTGTTCTCGACAGAGACCAAATCTAGAAGAACGACGATCCCTGAACAACTGCTGGCTGCTTTTCTGCGTACCCCTTATAATATTCATCTGATTCTATTTTCAATTGCATGGATGATATCAGCTGTTGAAATTCCAGAACAAGATGGAAATACTACGAGCCACGTACATCCACGTCTGGAAAAATAAATTAACCATTTTTCTGAGCTCTGCAAACCCTTATATTTTTATTGCTGTCTCCCTGTTGGTGTTCATAGACATGCCTATGCATATAATTAAAATTTCTAAGGTTTTACAGGCAGTGACAGATGCCCCCATCTGATTTTCTTTCTAAATTTGGTGAGGTCATGCAAATCTTCATTTCTGTGGTCGTGTATAGTAAAACACCCTGTTAATTAGGGGGTCTTTTGTTTATTAACGAATATTAAACATGCTTATGTTCAATTCCTAGCCTAGCTACGTACGTAAATGTCGATTGATTACCAGTTCAGGTAATAATTTGTTATTGACAAATCCAGGGTATTGGTAGAGGATATTATATTAAACGGGTTAGCTGATAGTTAAATAACGTCCCTAATTACTTGTGGAAGTGAGCTATGCTTCCCAAAAATTCCCAACAAACTTTGAATTTGATATGAATAGAATGGGGTTCGCTTTGTTTATACATTATCGCGTATATATATGTCATGGGGTACGTACTCATAAAAATAATACAAGCTACACAGATCGATATATACGGTCGAATGAGGGCTTTAAGATCAGATTTGGTCAAAGTTTTGTGGATGGAATACATCGAGCTCGCCCTTGATTAAGTTATGTATCTGGTACATTATACACAGCCTCGTCCATGCATATATATAGTTTATTCTACGTAGTTGTTATCAGTGAGATCTTGTGTTTGTTCTAGTTTAAAGATGTACATTTGTCCAGATTCAGTTTGACCTAACAACAGTATAAGATTGGCCTTTACAATCATGAGAGCTCGTCAATCAGGCGCATGAGGTTCTAAATTTCTAACTAGGCGTGTGATTTTGTCATCTGGGAACACGTGGATAAGGGGTGTGGTACCAAACCTGCATGCTATGCATGGTGAAATTACACGTAAATGATGGATGATGTAGTTGTTCTGGTGTCGATCAGCAACCCGTTTTCTGGGGTATTGTTGCTGCACTGTTCCCTAATATGAAATATGTGGTGATCGTAGGTGACTGGAAAGTGAGTCAGTGACCCCAGAATTGATTGGATTATATTAATATATACGTTCTATTGAGAAATTGCATTGCAGGAGATCAATCAGATTCGGGTTGAAGGAACTGTGCTCTGGTGCGAGGTTTTGATAGAAACTGGGGATAATATGTATGGACGAAGGGTGAATACTGTACACCATAGGAAAGGGAGGATTCCGTCCGGAGGCTTTGACTAAGCCCAATTGCTTAGAATAACTTCGGCCTATTCTTTGTCAGGCGGAATTAGTAGGTAGGAGGTCATCTATGGTCGAATGTGTGGCCCAGTCCAGTATTAGTGTATTTTGTCAAACGACAATAGCAAGCGTGGTCTATGGATCAGTATGTCGATATTGTTCCAACCTAACTAATTTTATGGTGTTGGATTTTAATCAAACAATTGACAAAATATATCGATACAATTGATTATCCTCTTTAACATGTTACAAAATATATCGGTACAATTGATTATCCTCTCTAACATGTTACATGTTGATATTTACATAAAATTGTGCTCGAATCCCTCGATCAAGAACTACCAAAGCTTTAATTTGAACTAATTCACCATAACATTATGCAGAACGTAAAAAAGACTATCAATTCCAAACTTTGACGAAGTTATTGATTCAGTGGTGTTGTCATTCATCAATAATAGTGGTAGATGAAGAGTTTATCCGGTGAAAGTTTCTCTAAGATCGCTACTTTGGACAATTTATCTTGCAAGTTTTGCATTCTCTGGTAATTTTATACACCCCTGCACAATTCCATGGTCCCTGAGTCCCTGGCACATGGTCAGAGTTGACAACTAAATAGTAATACTTGGCAATCCTACTTTGTCTAATAGTTAGGCTAGTCAAGCTTACACAATACAACTACTAATTAAGCTTCAAATCATATAAACAATGTGTTAAATGGATACTTAGATAGATGAAAATGAAAATATGAATCATCTGACAAAGACATAAATGGGCCAGCTCCACTGGAATCTCCAATGGAGTCAACAAGAATATCGATTCAAATTGATCACTTAACCCACAACTGATAAATCCAAACCTATACAACACTTGGTATGAGGTCCCATCACTCAAAATGAAACCACATATATTTTCAATGGTAATCTCAAACCACATCAAGAGTTTCCTTTCCCGATAACTCACTCCTTCGCCAATTAGCAAGGTGGTTTGTTTCTCTATAACTCTTCAATTATTTATAAAATCAGAAGTGTTATAAAGTGTTGACTTACTTTGATGAGAGTAAGTAATATGCAGAGAGAGATGAGAGAAAATGGATAGGCTATTATATTCAGTCTCATAGGTCCCCTTTATATAGAGGTAGGGATTACATGATAAGTACGTACATAAATCATTGAGATATTACATGTAAGTCCCTAACTAATGATGTGGACAGCCACATAAGAAATAATATTTACAACACTCCCCCTTGGATGTCCACTAATCAATGATGGTGTTGGACGCGCTTGATGTTGCCTCGTCAAAACCTTGTCAGGTAACAAAAATCCAGTGGGATAAAAATAACCCTGGTCGAAGGAGAAAAGAGTACAACGCACATATGTCTTAGGTAGCATGTTTCGTGATGCTCCCCCTGATTGAAAACTCCCGATGATCCTTAGATGCGTCGCTTAATAGCTTTGAGAGTCGCTTCAACCCAATCTTTCCCACTAAAACCTAGAAAATGCACTTTGGTAGAGATTTGGTGAATAGATCAGCCAAATTTTCATTGGATCGGATTTGCTTGACTACAATTTCTTGATTCTTTTGAAGTTCATGTGTGTGGAAAAACTTTGGGGCAATATGTTTTGTCTTGTCACCTTTGATGAACCCTTCTTTAATCTGAGCAATACAAGCAGCATTGTCTTCATATATGATTGTTGGATTGTCAGTTATCGATGGTAAATCACAAGTGCTACGAATATGGCGAATCATGGATCTTAACCAAAAACATTCCTTGCCCGCTTCATATAATGCGATTATTTCTGAATGATTGGAGGAAGTCGCCACAAGTGTTTGTTTAGATGATAGCCATGAAATTGTTGTGTCTCCATAAGTAAACACATATCCAGTTTGAGAGCGACATCTGTGCGGGTCAGAGAGATATCCTGCATCTGCATATCCAATGATTGTAGGATTATCTACAAATTTATTTGCATAAAATAAGCCCATATCTGTTGTACCACGAAGATAACGTAAAATTTCTTTTACGCCTTTCCAATGGCGCAATGTTGGAGTAGAGCTGTATCTGGCCAGCACACTAACTGCAAATGAAATATATGGTCTCGTGCATTGTGCTAAATAAAGTAGTGCTCCGATAGCGCTGAGATATGGTACTTCTGGACCAAGGATACTTTCATCATCTTGTCTCGGACGAAATGGATCTTTCGTTGTGTCAAGGCTTCGGACGACCATTGGGGTACTTAGTGAGTGAGCGGTATCCATACCGAATCTTTTCAAGATTTTTTTTCAGTGTAAGTAGACTGATGGACGAGAATTCCATTATCTAAATGCTCAATCGGCAGTCCAAGACAATACCTTGTTTTTCCAAGGTCTTTCATTTCAAATTCTTTCTTTTAAGTATTCAGCAGTTTTTGCAAGTTCCTCAGAATTTCCAATTAAATTCATGTCATCGACATAAACTGCAACTATTGCAAAACCAGAATTTGATTTCTTAATGAACACACAAGGACAAAAAGGGTCATTAACATATCCTTCCTTAAGTAGGTACTCACTGAGGCGGTTGTACCACATTCGTCCTGATTGTTTTAATCCATATAAGGATCGTCTCAGCTTGATTGAGTACATATTGTGTGGTTTCATAGCTGCTTTAGGCAACCTAAGTCCTTCCGAGACTTTCATGTAGATATCAGTGTCTAAATCACCGTACAAGTATGCAGTAACGACATCCATCAGTTGCATATCAAGTTTTTCAGAAACCACTAAGCTTATAAGATAGCGAAAAGTGATCGCATCCATTACGGGAGAATATGTTTCTTCGTAATCTATTCCAGTCGCGCTTTATATCTTGCAATCTCATTTTTTTCATTACGCTTTCTTACAAAAACCCATTTATATCCAACCGATTTGACATTGGGTGGTGTTTGGACAATGGGTCCGAATACATTGCGTTTTTCTAGAGAATTCAATTCTGTTTGGATTGCATCTTTCCATTTGGGCCAATCATGTCTCTGTCTACATTCATTAACAGACTGAGGTTCAGTGTCATCGCCTTTTACTATTTCAGTAGCAACAGCAAATGAGAATATATCATCTATGGGGATTTCTCTACGATCTCACAACTCATTGGTGTACACATAGTTTACAGAAATTTCCTTATTTTCAGGAACATTAGCCTCTTCAAGGGTTTGTGTCTCACCGATGTCATTTTCTTCTTCTATAATCACAAGATTATGAGTTGTTGGTTGGGTATGAATGTCTTGCTCAATATTCTCTTCATGGACGATTTCATCAAGATTCAGATGTGCCTTTGATTTCCTCTTTCTAGGGATTGAATCTTTCGAACCTACAGGTCTGCCACGCTTCAGGCGTACTGCTGGTGGCACATTTTCCGCAACATTATTTTTCTCGATTTGGACATTGATTCTATCAGGTGCATTTATTGCCACGATATGTGATCTTGTCACTTTTGCTATGTTAGTGAATGCATCGGGCATTGTGTCAGCAATCTTTTGAAGATGCAAAATCCGTCGTACTTCAAAATCACTTTCTTTGGTACGAGGATCAAAGTGAGACATAGTGGGTACACTCCACACTAATTCACGACGTTCATTTAGAACAGTCTTATTATCTCCCCCTAACGGCGGGAATTTTGTCTCATCAAAATGGCAATCTGCAAACCTTGCTTTGAAGATATCACCCGTCATGGGTTCCAAATATCGAATAATGGATGGTGAATCAAAACCAATGTAGATGCCCAATCGACGTTGGGGGCCCATTTTTGTGCGTTGTGGCGGTGCAATAGGCACATAAACAGCACAACCAAATATTCGAATATGGGAGATATTAGGTTGGCTCCCAAGAATGAGTTGTAATGGGGAATATTGATTGTTGGCTATGGGCCTCACCCGAATTAAAGCTGCTGCATGTAAAATTACATGTCCCCATACAGAGACTGGTATCTTTGTTTTCATTAGCAAAGTGCGTGCTATTGTTTGAAGTCGCTTAATAAAAGCTTCTGCCAAACCATTTTGTGTATGAACATGAGGAACTCAATGTTCAATTTCAATTCCCATAGACATGCAATAATCATCAAAGGTTTGGGATGTAAATTCACCAACATTGTCTAGTCGAATGGACTTGATAGAGTAGTCAGGGAATTGAGCTCGTAATTTAATTAATTGAGCAAGCAGTTTGGCGAATGCCATATTCCTGGTAGATAAGAGACAAACATGTGACCACCTTATAGATGCATCAATTATGACCATAAAATAATGAAACGGTCCACAAGGAGGATCAATTGGTCCACAAATGTCCCCTTAGATTCTTTGAAGGAAAGATGGGGATTCAATATCTATCTTTGCATAAGAAGGTTTAACCACTAACTTCCCTTGTGAGCAAGCTTTGCAAGGGTTGCTTGGCAAAACAATATGTTTAGTCGTCAATGGATGTCCATTGGAATTTGTAATAATTCTACGCATCATGGTAGACCCTGGGTGACCCAAACGGTCATGCCAAAACATAAGTGTATGTTGATTTTTGTGTTGTTGGTTCACAACATTGTATGCCTCGATTGGTTGAATGGTTGTGTGATACAAACCAGATGATAAGCCAACCAATTTTTCCAGTATTTGCTTATGGCAATTTTTATTGGATGTAATGCAAAGATATTCCACATGATTATCATTTGTGGTCTCAATGTGGTATCCATTTAAACGAATGTCTCTAAAACTGAGGAGATTCCTTCTAGATTTGGAGGAGTATAAAGCCTCTTGAATGGACAATTGAGTTCCATTAGGTAGCCTAATATGGGCTCTGCCGGAGCCTTCAATCAAGTCTGTTGGACTTGATATAGTAGTCACATTGGCTTTAGAAGGTATCAAAGTGGAGAAATAATCCCGATCACAGAGGATGTGTAGTGGCACTATCAGCAAGACATACATCATCTCCATCTTTCATAAGTTGATAGCATCCAAGATCCATTTTCAAGCCTTCATATAAGAATTATTTAATTAGTATGAGTAGTAATTGCAAGAAAATTTTCTCAAAATGTATTTCCATGCAAAAAAATATATATATACAAATTTAAGAGATAGGCATAGTCATTTGAAAAAACAAAGCATTATCATATGGAGAGAAAAAAATTTGTGCACGTTTTTTTTTTTTTAAGAGTCCGTCTGCATGTAAAGGTCTCAAAATTATTAAGTTTAAAAGGATAAACTAATCTATACCATACGGTTAAGAGTTGGAGTCAACTATATGTATTCTATCAATTAATAGAACAAGATTATCATTGTTTTACCGAAGGAGTCATTTTGATAAACACTAGTCATAAGAAGAAAAATAAAAATTAACAAACCAAGCTGCTATTATGTTACTTATGTAAATATATTGGGAAATGAATATTCATCTTTTATTGTACTTTCAAATTTCAAGACAGATGGAAAAACAAACTAAGGGGAAACTCTCAGATATCTAAACCAAGACGGAAAAAAATTGGGAAAATAAATATAAACCCTAGACATAGGTTGAGATACTAGTTGTCTTCAGGAACTCCACCACTGATCATACCCTCAATATTTCTTTCATTGTTCACAAAAAAATCTGAAACTTCAAGTGGAGTGGTGTTCAACGGTTCAAATGAATCCCAAGGATCATTAAAATCAATGTAGTTTGTCTCCATATTTTTCTTTTTGAGGGAAGTGTTGTAGAGCTCCACCAAATGGTCTTCTGTACGACAAGTACGAGCCCAATGGTCTTTACTTTCACATCGATGACAAACATTATCATAATTGTTATGACCATTTTCTTTATTAATCTTGGCATTATTTCTTGGACCCAAATGGTTGTTGTAGCCCTCACGACCTTGACTATACTGTCGTCTCTGACCACGTCTTCCACCACGGTTACGGCCTCTGCCATGCCATCCTCCACGTCCATTGCCATGACCATTTGTAACAACAACATTCACTTCAGGTAATGGTTGTGATCCTGTAGGGTGAGACTGATGGTTCTGCATTAGCAACTCATTGTTTTGTTCAGCCACCAAGAGACAAGAGATAAGATTAGAGTATTTGGTGAATCATCTTTCTCTGTATTGTTGCTGTAATATCATATTTGAGGCGTGGAAAGTGGAGAATGTCTTTTCAAGCATCATGTCCTGAGTTACTTTTTCTCCACAAAGATTCATTTGGGAGGTGATCCTGAACATGGCAGAATTGTATCCAGTTACAGAACTGTAATCTTGAAAGCGCAAATGTGTCCATTCATAACGTGCTCTCGAGAGCACAACAGCCTTTTGGTGAGCGAACCTATCTGCCAGGCATATCCATAGCTCATATGGGTCTTTGATAGTTAAGTACTCATCCTTCAATCCCTGATGGAGATGGTGACGCAGAAAAATCATGGCCTTTGCCTTATCCTGCGAGGATGCAGAGCTTTCAACCTTGATTGTAGGCCCAAGGTTATGAGCTTCAAGATGGATCTCAGCATCAAGGACCCAAGACAGGTAATTTTTCCCTGAGATGTCAAGGGCGACAAATTCCAATTTTGCCAAATTGGTCATCTTCCTATATATAATGAAAAGGAAATATGTTAGAATCCATATACAGTGTTAGAATTTCAGGTTCTTAACAAATAATATAAACGTCGAACTTCAAGTTCGAAAAAAATTGTATATTGAACATGGGATAGCAAAATGTGCACAAAGCTTCAGGTTCACGCTCTTATGATTAGAACTTCAGGTTCTAAAGAATTTGAACTTCAGGTTCAAATAGGATATGTACTCGAAACTTCTAGTTCGGTGAAACTTCTGGTTCATTTATAATATTAATATTATTAATAACACAAGATAAAATTAGGTTCAAAGAAAAATAAATTATAAGATAAGTAATAACGTTATCTGATATCAAATAATCTTTATCAAGTACCCCTTTGGATAACGCAATCATAGAGTGATAAACATAGAGTGTGGAACTAAAAAAATAGTTAGGGTAAATTCTCATAGTTCATAACTATCAAACAAAAAATAGTAAAGAAAAAAATAGATTGGTGTTTTGTGGACATGTAAAGGAAAAACTAATACTCGTAGATCTTGAGTAATGGTCAATAGCAACAAAGTTGCATCATAAGAACTCTTTGATCATCATAGAGTCGTACAAAATAGAGCGTGCTGATAACGTGTTATAAAGTGTTGACTTACTTTGATGAGAGTAAGTAATATGCAGAGAGAGATGAGAGAAAATGGAGAGCCTATTGTATTCAGTCTCATAGGCTCCCTTTATATAGATATAGAGATTACATGATAAGTACATAAACTATTGAGATATTACATGTAAGTCTCTAACTAATGATGTGTACAGCCTTCAAACCGAGAAGACCAAAACATAAGAAATAATATTTACAACAAGAAGAATCTTATAATGAAAGTTAATTCTAAGTTAAACCGAGAAGACCAAGGACCCCACGAACCAAAATTGGCACTTGGAATCCGCGTCTGAACCTTCCGAAATCTAAAACGTTATGATCTTGTTACGAACTTCTAAACTTCTAGGAACCAACGAAAGCGCGCACAGAAGGACAGAAACAGGAGGGAACGTCATTGAGGGGACTCTCACATCATTGCTTCAATTCTCTTCAGTTCTCCAATCAATACAATACAATAAAATCATTACCAGACTTTCAGATTTTCTAAAGATTCCACCTTCGAATGATTCGGATCACGTTTTCAATAACTTAGCCTTCAAACTTTTCCTATTATAGTAATACAAATCTCGCCGTCGGAGGCTTGAAAGAGCAAGTCAACCGTAATCTCCGCCGTCCGCGTTTTCTCTCTACTCTTTGGATCCCAGAAAGCCCTTCTGAATCTTATTTACATAAAAACTTCGCATATTTCAGATTCTCTTCTTCTTCCTAATCCCATCAGAGCTGCCCGGATTGTTTAATGCTACAGCCTCATAGCTCCCACAGGTTCTGTTCTAACTAAATTTCAACTCTTGTCTTCATGTTCATGATGAAGATAAAGATTCTGAATTTGAATTTTGAAACATGTCTTTCTTGCATCCAATCAAAACAGAGTTTGTTTTTGACAAGTGGGAATCATGCATTGACTAAATTTGGAAATCTGTTATAGGATAGAGACTAACACAGTTTTCCAGACAAAATTGGCTTTCTTTGAGGTTGTCTATATATGAAGTTTTACTAATAAGGATTTTAAATTATTGCAGTATTTGTTTGAAATGGCAAAGTCTAGCTCTGGGTCTGAGTTCTTGAAGAGTTTCAAGATTCCCAAGTATGTACTTGAATCCAATTCAAAGAGTGATGGGGAGAAAGTTTCTGATGTGCCTGAGTGTCCAGTTTTGGTGTTCATCAACTCCAAAAGTGGTGGCCAGCTTGGTGGCAATCTTCTTGTAACATATCGTCAGCTCCTCAATGACTGTCAGGTAGATTGTTGTTGATTAGATGTTGTTAGATTGATTGAAAATTCGGGGTTTGTTTAGTATTTTGGTTGTTGTTAGCTTATGTTTTAGCTGGATGTAGGTCTTTGATGTTGGGCAAGAGGCTCCTGATAAGGTGCTGCGTCGAATTTATGTCAATTTAGAAACGCTCAAGCGCAATGGGGATGAATTTGCTACCAAGATTCAAGAGAAACTAAGGATCATTGTGAGTTCAATTGTGTAATGTTATCAGTGGTTTGTGTTTGTGTTTTCTTGACCCTGATGTAATATCATTGGTATTTCTGACATGTGAAGGAAACTCTTGTAGGTCGCAGGTGGTGATGGAACTGCTGGCTGGCTTCTTGGAGTTGTTTCTGATCTCAAATTAGCTCATCCGCCACCAGTAGCAACTGTACCCTTGGGAACTGGAAACAATCTTCCATTTGCATTTGGCTGGGTATGTATTTCACGTCCTGACTCCTTAGCGGTTTTTGTTCTTGATTCACTAATAGGATTGCACTTGTGACTTGTTGAGATTCATATGCATAAAGTTGAGGAGCAATTGTATATAAAAGATTCAGAAGACATGCACGTTTCATTACTCTCTAGATTCTCTTAGTTATTCTGATTACTAGAAGATGTGCAATCAACAAGTTTTTTCATTTCTTGATTTGACACATATCTTGCTGTAACCCTCCAGTAGAACTGCATTGTTTGAATCTGCTCCGCTTTTAAATGTTTTTACTGATAATAACATATAAAACGGTGGTGAATTAAGTAGTGGAGCATAGAGCATATATAAATTGGTGGTAAGTTAAAGTAGTGCGGCAATTGATATCTAGACTTATATGTGCATTACATTCTGTTTGTTAATTCCAGGGAAAGAAGAATCCTGGAACAGATACTCATGCTGTGGAGTCATTTTTGCGTCAAGTAAAGGGAGCCAAGGAAATGAAGATAGACAGGTTTGTCAATGAAATATGATTCTTTATACATGTTATTGATATTTGTGCCATTACTCACTGTGCTGCTGTGTAGTTAACATATATCTTATACTTTTCAAATCATCCCCTAGACATTCATGTTAGTCCCTGTTTCTAGATGATGAAGTTTTGAAGTGCTAATTATTCGACACCAATCTTACTAATTTCCTCTTTGTTAAGGGCTTTTATACATCTGTTTGCAACTTTAACCATTACTCTATTCTCAGTAAATGGAAGTTTGATTTTTCTTTTCCTCATACTGATCTAGCTGGCACATTCTCATGAGGATGAAGATTCCAAAAGGAGGTCCATTGGATCCCATTGCGCCTCTTGAGCTACCCCATTCTCTGCATGCTTTTGGCCGTGTCTCTGAAACAAATGAGCTGAACATGGTAACTATCTTCCTTCTCTATCACATTTCAATTTGTTAAGCCAAAAGAACCAGTGACACCATTCCAAGTAGTAGCAGGCAGATGCTAAATCGAGCTTTAATGTGGATAGACTTAGATTGATTGGTTTCAGTGCTAGAAACTTATTGTTTTCAGTTGTATTGGAATTATAGTGAAATCCCTTCTGTAGTGTTTCTGGAGGTGTAACCTAGGCAAAGGAAAGGTGGCATCAGTTGGTCTTTTTTCTGTTAGGAGTTGGGACTAATCAAGAAAATGCAATCAAGTGTCACACAAATTTTTTAAGAAGTATAATGTCAATATATTACTTTGAAAAGCTTGATGTTTGATTGCTCTACATTATAGGCATGTAACAATCTTAATCTGTTCTCTTACACATTCAAATTTTGGAATGCTTTTGCAGGAGGGCTTCCATACATTTCGTGGGGGATTTTGGAACTACTTCAGTATGGGTAAGAGTACTTCCCTTGGATTCTTTCACGTAGTTTGAAGTTTCATCTGCAAACTTATCTGATTCTTTCTAGTGACTATCTCCTTTTGTGAGTCCATTTAGTTAAATCTCTCTCTTTTATTTCACGTGTAAGCTGGCTAATTGCTGGTCAGTATCCTCTTTTACTAAACTGTGCTCTTTTTGAAGTTAACACTACTTGCATATGGTTTTTCTCAGGAATGGATGCTGAAGTATCATATGCGTTTCATTCAGAGAGGAAATTGCACCCTGAAAAGTTTAAAAATCAGTTGGTTAATCAGGTATACAGTTTCTGCAAGTTCATTATGATTCATGGACATTAGGTAGCAAAATGATAACAAATGTTTGAATTGGGTAAATTTATAATAAAAGCCACAAACTCAGAGTAGGATGCAGCATTCACCATAGATGTTAACTGGAGCAGGTTTGAACTAAAACATGTGTGAATTCAAAGATAAATTGTTGAGGACTTTAAAACTTTATCTGAATGCATACAGTAACGCAGATCATAACAAATTCCTTTCAACTAATATAGGCGGGTTTAGAGAAACTTTCTGGCTTAGAATTGAGATTAAAGCTGCTTGAAGAATTTCCTTAAAGCATTCTTGTCATCCAGTATAACTGCATACTACACAGTGCATATTCTGATGTGCTCCTTTTTTAATATTCTTTTCTCTATTAATTATATATGCAGTCTACTTATGCAAAGCTTGGGTGTTCACAAGGCTGGTTTTCTCCTTCCCTTGCTCAGAATTCTGCTCGGTGAGCATTTATGTTTTCTGAAGTTTTTGGTTAGCAATCAAAATGAAACAGGTCCATATATTTAGTATCAGTATTGGCTCCCAAATTTGATTTTGGTATTTTGGCTCTATTTGTATCTGCATGCTAATTTTGTAGCACCTTATCCCTGATGACAATGTTAATTTGATTGTCTCTTCAAAATAGGAATATAGCTCAATTTGCAAAGGTGATGATTATGAAAAACCCTGGGGATCAATGGGACGAGCTCATCATTCCTCCGAGGTAAATTATTGTCTATTATAAGATAGTTGAACCTGGTGGCATTTACACTATGACCTGTGTGTAAATTACTTTTCTGCTTGATTTAAGAAAATGGTTCATACTGATTATGTCCGGTGCTTAATTATCAGTTTTCTTTTTCAATTTTAACATTAGTTTTCTCATACTATGTTTTCTTCGGTTTCATGGGTGGTGGTGAACTTGCTGTGTCCCCACCACTCTAGTTCAATTCTGCTGGTTCTGCGTATATGTTGCTTCTGCTTATATGTTTCTTGTAGTTCATAAATTTAGGAGGCAGTACTGCTTCTACCAATGCCAACACTGATTTTTGTTTATTTTGCAAGAGAGCAATATCTCTTGTGTGCAAGGATAAAATTGAATCTGTTTGTTAATCTCCTGTTCGGTACTTGAAGTAGTTTCAGTAATTTCCTCTGATATTTCTCACTTTTATATCCTTTTTTGCTCTACTAATGTTTGTTTTGTGTTTCACTGTACAACAGCATCAAGTCAATAGTCTGCGTCAATTTGCCTAGCTTTTCTGGTGGATTTAATCCTTGGGGAACACCAAGTAAATGGAAACGTAATGTGAGTCCAATTATATTACTTTTCCCTCCCTGGTCTTTCCAAAATTTGCATAAAGCAATGACAGTTTCTGAAATTCTCTTCCTAGATCTAACTTGAATTTTGACGGATCATGACTTTACAGCAGTTCACCCCACCATTTGTAGATGATGGCCATATAGAGGTTGTAGGTTTTACTTCTGCTTGGCATGGACTTGTATTGCTTGCGCCAAAGGGACATGGGACTCGTCTTGCGCAGGTAAGAATTAAAAAATGGTTTTGTGGTCTAGCAAATCCAAGACTAATATGCAGAGCGAAGTAGAAACTGGAATGACTTACTATCCAGTGCTATACCTTATATGATTCTGTGCTGTTCTCATTGGTCATAGGCCCACCGAATCAAATTTCTGTTTCACAAAGGTGCAATTGATCAGACGTACATGAGAATTGATGGAGAACCCTGGAAGCAACCCCTTCCATCTGATGATGACACTGTGATGGTGGAAATCTCTCACCTTCGCCAGGTCAACATTCTTGCTACCAATGACTGCAGGTCAAAAAGTATGCACAGTCCCTTAACTCCTCGAGCAGATGAAGGAGTTGATTCAGATGAAGAAGATCTTGAAGAAGAGTTCAGGAAATTTGGTGCAGCAGACACATTCAAGCTTCCAGAAGAAATTGATATTGCTCATCTTAGTTAACCAAACCCTTATCAAGTCATACCTTTGTTTGATTGATTGGTTTCTCTCACTATCTTCTTAGCTTAGTGTCAATCAGTGAAGATCTCTTTTATCTTATTCTTTGGTGAACGATTGTTATTAGCTGTATATTCATCGGGTTATACTGAAAGAAAAATACTTGCCTCTCTTTCTTGTAAAAATCACTTGATCGCTAACACTTGGCCACCAACCATTTTCGGTGTGTCACTACCGGTTATATATACAACAATTCCAGTGATGATGCACGTACAGGCCACATTAGACACCTTCCTTTTATATCAGACTCGGTTGTAAGATATTTCAACTATGTGATGATGAAGAGATATAGAGAAACAAAGAGAACTAATGAAAATTAGATTTACATCATTTGATATGATATCGAGTTGAAGTTGTAACCCTATAATACATTTTTGGTAATTCAAAGTGATAATTATGTGGATATGTGGAAAACATACAATGTAGCCGGCTCACCATTGCAAACGATGCACCAAAATGCAAACCTACCAGCTGAAAAAAACTCCAACTCTATCTCAAGACCATTACAGAATTGGGGTTGTGCAGCTGTATGGAGAGCTATAGAGAGCGATCAGCTTTCCCAGAGCAACCACCCCAATTACAGGCCCATGTATTGGGGCTCCCCCGAACACGTTGCAATGGCTTCATTAGCCTTCTGTGTTCCTACCCTTTCTTCTCTTTTCTTCTTCTCCCTGAAAACCAAAATTAAATGCAATGAAATACAACCTTCAGATACAGGAAAACAGTAAAAGCAACTTTTCATTTTTTGCAAATCATAAACAAGAAAAGGTCAAATAAAGCAACAAATCTTATTTCTAGAAGGGATTACACCGAGTTGGTTGATGTGTTTTAGACCAACAAAAAAAAAATTGGTATAAAAGCATCAACTTGTGGTAGCCATTTGAATTGTAAGTTCAGATGCAAACTTGACGGGAATGCAAGACCCTCAGATTTAAAACTCAAGTTCAATATTCCTTTCCGTATTCTAATGTATGAAAATTCTTAGCCTCGAGAGAAGGTTCCACTAACAACAAAACTTTAGTCGAACTACATGATTACGTGTATTGTATCTATGATAAGTTATTGCTATAGATCGAATTACTGGTGTTTTGCTAAGGGATATGTTACCTGGCCACATATTCCTTTAGCAGCTCTTTGGCCTGAACCAGCTTAGAAAGCAGATTGCGGTATACATCAAGGTCGCGGTCCACACTTCTCTTCTCAATGTTTAAGGCTGCACACAACTGTATAAAAGCAAACAAAGTGTAAGTACTGAAACATTGTTCAAACACAAACACTTACAACAAAAGTCATTGAATATGTGTGCCTCTAATTATAACTCAAATCACTAAATCCTATTCAGAAGTCAATAGAAAATTCTAAATCAAAAGCTCATCTTTACATGTTTAACTCTCATAACAACTTTCAGCTATCGTTGTTCGATATTGATATGGTTTATGTCAGTCATGTGAGATACATAATGTCAGTTGCATAGTTAGGGGAAAGCTACATCATATATGAATTGTATAACATATATCATATTTCTACTGATGATAGGATGCACATCTAACCTTTTCCAATACTGATGGTTCCGTTGCATTTGCCAACTCAAGAAGACGGAAGAGCCCAACGGCAAAGAAGCGACTGTAGCTAAAACTTCCTTGTCCTGCTCTTTCTGCAATATCCTTCAATATTCCCTCAACTTCTCCTTCTTTTGATGGAAATTCTATCAACGAACTAGATGTCTGTGCCCGAGCCCACTCTTCCAACTTTATTGCATCAGCTCTGTAGTGATCAGGACAAACTTATCTAGTAAATATGGAGACTTTTTCAACTATATAAAAAACTAGACTTTTTCAACTATATAAAAAGAGAATGATCATAGTTAACACTTGACAGTTCCACATGCTGATGGAATTCTAAACAGAGATACACATGTTTAGTGTAAGGAATCTCAAATTTTTTAGACCTGAAGTCTGAATTTTGGATACACAGAGGAAAGGAAATCATTTCCAAGGTTACAAACTAAAACTTAAAATTTGTAGCTATTTGATAGGGCAAAGAAAGCACATAAGTATTCTCTGACTTCATCAGAATCAGGGAAAAAGTGAAACAATGGTTAAAAATCATAATTTTTTTATTTTTTTTTTAGAATCATCTTACAGCTAGTAGTTTTCTGTTCGAATTTCTATGGACAAAACAGAGGCTTCTATGCATGTGTCTGAAATTATTATAGCAAGTTCCTTACCTTTCTGATAATCTTCTGTATTCTACCGTTAAGCTCTAGTTTTGCAGTACGCAACTTGTATATTACAGATATATTCATACTGAAATTTTGATTACTTATCATTCATGACACAAAAGTCTATTTAAACTGCCATTGTACGTGTTCCAGTTACTGAGATCTGCATACTTTCACAAATCTAGACTAAGCTGTTGTCACAATTTTGCGTATCACATCCATGCCTTTTTAACTACAAAATGAGTTCTAGATAGTAATAACTGAACCTGTATTGCTCGGGGTCCTCCTTCAGTGCATTAATGTACGCTTTGAAGATTGCATCTCTATCCTCATCGCTAGGGTACCCGTCCATGAGCTGATCATACACAGTTACAAAGCCAAGAGCAAACACAGGGTCGTAACGGTAGGTCCTCTTGTACCTCATCAAATGCTGCTGCACAATCAGCTCCTGCAACACAGTGTTGTACACACTCGGTATCGGGCGCTTATATGCCTTTAGAAAATTCAACTTGGTATCAGCTACAGTTGCCGGCTCTGCATTTCAATTCCTCAATCACATAAATCACCAAAAAAAATATAATCTTTCACACCAAGCTTAGTCTTACATACACTAAAACAACAATTCAAGCATAAATCATCCACAAACCAAAACTCGGTCCTCATAAAAACTATAAAGTTCCAATCTTTCACACCCAAGAATCAAAACCAAACATGTACATTTGCAAAGTGCTCATTTTTAGCTCATTCCCACAACAATCAAGATAAACCAAGAAACCCAGAAACGAGAAGGAGTAAAAAAAAACAACCTGAAGAAGAAGACATGCAATGAACAACCAAACGAGGGCTGGAACTGGATGACCGGAAACCACCATAATGCAGAGAGAAGCTTGTACGGAATCTTAGACCGTCGGAATTGGAACCCAAGTTTCTGGCGGACGGGAGAGACGATTGAGTGAGTGCAGAGAAAGAGAGAGAAGTGAGGGCGGCCATTTGAGGTTCAGAGAGAGAGAGAGAAAGGGGGAGTGTTTACTTAGAGTTGGGAATTTTCCGGGAAAAATTTGAGCATAGTGAAGAGAGGTAGAGAGAGAGGTAGAGGAGAGAAAATCTTAGAGAAATTTTTTATTTTTTTTTTTAATTTAAATTATTTGGGAAGAGAAAGAGTGAGAGAGAGAGGTCCACGAAAAGAAGGCTTATCCAGTGAGTGAAAAGAAAAGGGAGCCAGTGAGGTTGCGACACGTTTGGTGTTTTGGATATCCGAGAGGGAGTGATGTTATGGGTCGGGTTTGGTGGAGTACTATGATTAAAGAGTTATTGCTTGTACGTAATTGCCAAGCCCAAGATTGTGAAAGGAAGCCCAAATTGACCTGGTCCTACGAGTGTGTGGTCAAATCTTCTTTGTATTCAAGCACCAACAGTACACCTCAATCTGAAGGTGCGTGATCACCCGTTCATGAAAGTATCAACTTCAGCAATGTGAAGTTGAGCTGCTCGTTAATGTTGAAAGGATCAAAAGGCTCAGTTGATCCCAAAAGCCAGGACTCAAGAACTTGATCGAAATGGCAACATATATATATATATCCATAATTTGGTCCGCTGTCGAAAGTGATGAATCTTCTGAAATATTTGTTGTTGTAGTATCATCTGAGTACATCTGATAACACGTCCAGTTGGTTTAATTCTTGGTCATTCATAAACACTTCTTGGTTCCACAGCTCTGAAGAACCAGATGATGCATCAGTTGAAACATCCATACTCCAAGTATACTTGGAAGTGAGGTAGAAGTTTTGAAACAAGACCATTACAATCTTAAAACAATTGTTTCGGGATCCAAAATGTTCCATCTTTCAAGGTTGTTCCTGATACAATTACAATCCAGAAAATTAAAATGCAAGTGGAAGGAGAGTTAGGTGTCGATCCTATCCAGTAGCCGAGTTGAACGTGTATCGACTCATCATGTGGCAATATGCCTTCTTCTCCGATGTCAATGGAGGCAACGTGCTCCCCTTTCCTTTTATATTGTTCAGCTTAACCACGTACACACCTCTATCTTAAGAAACAAATCTGTAACGACGAAGATTTATATGAAATTTGATTTGGGAAACGAAACTTTTGGAGTACGTCCTCAACATAAACAAGGTCTACTTTGTTCGACTTTAAAGGGTTTGTAGTTAATTATGTAGCAGGTGGATCAGATTATTAAATTTGGATGGATTTGGATAGTACCAAGTGGAACAGCAAGATTTCCTGCACATGAAATGTTTTATTAGTTTATGAATGATTCAATCTTAGCCCGACTAGGTAGCTACAGCCCCTGTCGCTCAATACAACTTTCCGCTCGACTATAGCTAGATCTTTAAGTGCAAAACCAGCAAGGAATATGTTAATATCACCCGACTATCACAAAATAACCTCCATTATATTATTTCCAGCTCGTGTTCTTGTCCTTCCCTATATTAATATGCATATGCAAGCATGGAGCTTGAACAGGATCAAGTTCTTGAACCCACCACTACTACACTTTCTTCTTTGAACTCTATCTCTTTCTAAAAGAAGAGGCTAATACATACATTTAGCTTTGGGCTGATACAGAATGCAAGGAAGCAAGGACCAAGCTCAAAAAGCCAAGTACTCCATCCTCGCATCTCGCAAGCCAATTACAGCAAAGTTATCTGCAGGATTTAGCAGTCCGAATAATGAAGCCGTTGCTGCTGTCAACAACACTAGTTCTAATACTACTACTTCTACAGATCACGGCAGGATTAAACAGGCCGAGGAGTCCTTCCGCACTGTCATGTACTTGAGCTGTTGGGGTCCTAACTGATCATTCTGCAAGATCTTATGCATATATGTAAACCCTATGTACATAGTCTCTGAGAGGACCTTGTTGTTAAGCGTCTTCTATGTATCTTTAATTTTTAGATTGAATGTATATATCTGAATTAAGTGCCTAGTGTAATCTATATTCTTGTTCTCATGTTTTATGAACACGTATATGTACATCAGAATTCTCCTATGTATCTTAACTGGAATGCAAGCTGCAGATCAAAAATTTATGTCTTTAGCACTAATGATCAGTCCTTGTAGCAACGTTAACATTCTAGAGCCGGGTTGTTCCCCGCCAATAATCAAAGTTGGTCGATCGGTTTAATTGAGGCTTCAAGCAGCCTTAGTAGAGCCTTGTTCTTAATTTATAATCTTAAAGAGCACACCGTATGTACATGGGAATCATCTGAAATAGTCATATAAATTTTGTAGTATTACAAACCCACCTATGCAGATGCATGCAGTAATGTATTGTGTATAATCACAATCAAACTCATATTGCATATAGTGATATATGGGAGCATAAATTTCTGGATGTACTGGGCAAAGGAGGGGAGGGTATCTTTTCTTCCCTTACAAAAATCCCAATCTCTGTTGTTGAACCCAAGACTTTATTAAAGGGAGAAAGCTGCATAAGGTATGCATATATGATATATCGCAATATGGTATAACTAATTATAAGCAGATAATTACATGCACAATATATATCTAGCATATATATATATATATGGCATGATGAGACTAGCTAATTAATTAGCAGTTAATTAGGTCCCCAGCAAACTAGATGCATGACTTTCTCGATCTTCTCAGCCTTCCTCACCCTCATCCTTTTCTCTTCGATTTCCTTCTTGATCATCATACTGGTATCAAAACTGGTACCAGAAGAGGCTGGAGAGCTTCTCTCAGATTCTGGTGCCATGAAACCTTCTTGAAAAGGCATGATTATTCTCAACAAACTTATCATGCCTTTCAAGTTTCAAGTTCTCAAGCACTAGTAAACTGGTGTGCTTGGACTCTCTTCAAACTTCCCCCATTGGTCATATTTATATACCAACATCTTGGAGTAATTCAAAAATAGACAACATATTTTATGAGTCTATACATGATCAAATCTTTAGAAAAATATATTTTCGCTCTTGGGTTTATCGTTAAACGTCTTCTTGCTAGCTTGTAGAGTTAATACTCTGTTAGTCTGTTTTGTAGTGAGCTTTGCCGTATATACCGATGGTGATTAGTGGAATGATTGCTCTCAGTTTATAATTAAAATCAGCAGGCTATGCGTGGGATAGTGACTGATTCTAATTTCTAATTTCTTATTAACTACATGAACCATGTCGATTTCCTGGGATAGTGTTGTTCCAACCACTCTTGCAACTGTTTCATGATGAATGAAAGTTCATCTGAAAGTTCAATCTGAAAATAATAATAATAATAATAATACATGAACCAGGTGAATATTACCCTAGCTATAACTTAAACTTAGTAATAATTTGTACAGTAACATCCAATCATGTAGTAAGTCATAGCCAAAGGTAAAACCGATCATATAGAATTTAGAAAACCGTTATTACTGGACCAACACTAGCATTAGAAAAAAGATATTACTATTAACACACCTAAGATTTCTATTCACACTTACCCTTTAATTTTAAATATTTTATGAACTCGATCATTACGTCCATGATCAACAAGAGACAAAAGTAGAGAAAAGGCTTCTTCTTGTGAAGCAATGAAGCATGAATTCAAATTGCAAAACAAGATGCAGACGCATGCATGGTACGTACGAAACTGAACGATCGAATTAGCTAGCTGCTGAAGTACTGTGACCACGCACAAAGAGCATTATGGGGATCCACTTGTTTCTTGCTCTAGCTCTATCTTATCTTCCAATACAAGACGCAAAGCCTCTGGATTTCTCTTAAAACCACAGCAAAATTTGTCTCTTATAATCATGTTACCACAGACGGGGCATCGCCAGCGTCCGGAATTTCAAAAGTCTTGCAACAACTTTGTACTCTTCCTTGCTCTCTTTTTCTAGTTGCGGATAAGTGCGAACCATGCATGCATGAGTTTCGTTTAGCTAGCCTCATCTTTATCCTATATATGGTCACTCAGCTCACCGTACGATTCTATAGCATAGTCATCAAAACACAAAATCTGAAAAGAAATTGAGATCAATTAGAGAAGCTATCACTGAAAATGTGTGCAACAAGAGAAGCTTGGATTGTGGCAGTGAGTGTTGGAGCTGTTCATGCCATGAAAGATCAAGGCTTTTGCAGGTCGGGGTACACCGTGAGGAGTATTAGCCAACATGCCAAGACCAATATGAGATCCTTCCTCCGGCAAGCCCAGAAGCTCTCTTCTGCTGCCGTTTTCGATAAAATGAATTCGGAAAAGAATCAATCGGAGGAATCCCTAAGAAAAGTCATGTACCTGAGCTGTTGGAGTCCTTATTAGATCTCCCCATGCCATGTTGGTTTCGACAACATGTCCAATTGGATTTGACGAGCTACTTGGTAATGGCTGCCTAGTCCAATGTGGAAGATGGATATGAAGAACCACTGAAGATATTAGAAACTTAATTGATATATCTTCGTGGTTCATTCGAATTATGTATTTTTCCCAAGGGAAACACGTACATGAACATAATGAGTTATCAATGAACATGACCATATGCTTTTCCTACTATACACATACGATTTTCTGCATATCATACACCCATGCATGGTCATCAGCTAGCAATTATCCTCCAAAAAAAAAAAAAACAACTAGCAATTAACACTTGGCTGACCATGTTGTTAATGTAACTAGAAATGACAATTAAGTAGTTTCAAAAATAAATAAAAATGCCAGTAAAGATCAAGGTCGAATCTTCAACAAATAATCCATACATGAAAATGGGAAGCATGTCCACCTCGTAATGCAATTAGCTAATGATGTATAGATGCATCAGAATGCTCAGGTATCAGAGATGGGTTGTACTACTAGGCATTTTGGACTCCCATCCCACAGCCCACCTTTCCTGGAAAACAAGTCGGTTTTACTCCAAGACCGCCGGCCGAAAATAAATTTTTTAAAAGCAATACCATGTGTGTATAGTGGCACTCCATTATCAAATTATCATTTCACTCAAAAACAAAGATATCCTCCTCCACCCACAGACTTGATTACTCTATCAAACGAAACAGACAAAACAAATACCACTAGCTCTTTACACCGCCTCTGGATGTTCTCAGCCTGTATATAAAGGCGGCCTCGTGCTCGTATAGTTCATCAAACTCACTCAAACACTCACAATATTCATATTCATCACTCACAAGTTCAGAGATTTCTACGAGAAGAAAGCACTCTATCATCACCATGAGTACTGCTTCAAGAGCAAGCAAGGCCATTGTGGCAGCAAGTGTTGGGGTTGTGGAGGCACTGAAGGACCAAGGCATCTGCAGGTGGAACTCACCCACCATAAGAGCCGGGCATCAACAAGCCAAGAAGCATTTCAGGTCATTCTCTCAGGCCAACAAGAACAACAAGCTCTCCTCTTCTTCAACCTCTGCTTTGAGCAGAGTCAGAGACAAGAAGCTGAAGAAGTCGGAGGAGTCTTTGAGGACGGTCATGTACTTAAGCTGCTCGGGTCCCTACAACTAAGACAATTTTCAAGCAAGCACACAAAATCAAATACGAGATTACTTCGGCTTGGGCTAAACAAGAATCAATCTTGTCGATCGGGGCTCGTCCCGTAGCTAGTTAGATAGTAGGAAATTGACCGTCTTTATTATCAAGGAGGACTGATCGATGTATATATATATATATATATATAATTTCTGAGAATTGATGCGCCTTGATCGATCAATAATACTTTCTTCTAATATTACGGATCAAAATAAACACTGCATGAGAAATCGAATTGCATGAACATTGCATTTCACCAAAAAATAACTATTTTGATCAAATGTAGCATCATACTCTTGATTGTTGTTGGCAGATGAACTTGAGGAATGTAATTCTGATCCTATTAATTAATTGTTTATGAAACATCTAGACTTATTATTGCAAAATTTACTCTCAAGTTCATATCGATGATGTACTCCGGACTCTGAATATCTAATTGCTTGAACGAATTTTTAAATTGCATTGTGATAAAATTCAACAATTCTGATTCACAATAGTTACACCAAAACAATGGAATGACAAAACTGTCTAATGCAGTCATTAGTCATTTACCACAACACAAATTCACTAATTTAAAATATTTTTATATACACAACGTGAAATTACAAAATACAATTTTTACCATTTATTTTGAGTTGTTTAGCCGAGTTGTTTCTTCTTTTTTATTATTTTTTTTCTCATAAGAAAATGAAAATTTCGACTAAAAACAAACAATGCAAGTGGGAATATCTCCCATACTGGAGCCCTGAAAAGATTTTTAATAATAGAGCAAAACCATGTTCTACGTGTTGAGTGGCTAGGTACATTCGTCACAACTCAAACTCTACGTGTCGCTGGCATGGGGGTTTCATACTTGCCACTAACCAAAAACCAGCAGAAGGTACAGAGCCCAGCGCATATGGTTTCCTGAATATTTTATCTTACTCAATTCTACAACTTGGTACTCTCCACTCCCTCTTTATAAAAGCAAAGCCTTCTCGCCCCATTTGCTCAAGCAACTCTAAAAGTTTTTCTCAATTAGCATCAAACAAACAAAGTAACATCACACTTGTGATTCCAGTAGAAGATCAGGATCATCAACAAGATGAGTGCTTCATCATCAGTAGCAAACAGGGCTTGGATCGTAGCAGCCAGTGTGGGAGCTGTGGAAGCCTTGAAAAGAGATCAAGCGGGGATGTGCCGGTTGAGTCAAACAATGAGATTGGTGCAACATATATAGTGCCAAGACACACCTCAGATCTTTATCTCAGGCGAACCAGAGACTCTCTTCCTCATACTCTACTTTGTTTTCAAGGAAACTCAGAGACGAGGAGCCGAAGCAGTCTGAGGAGTCTATGAGGAATGCCATGTACCTCAACTCTTGGGGTCCCAACTGAACAATTTTGCTTGTTTACAGAGAATGATTGTAAATTGTAGATATCTGATTCTCTGTAACACATCCATGAAATCAATTTGAGAAATCCATCCTGATATAGCCTTGTGTTCTTTCTCCTCGTTTCGTGCTTCTTTAACTTGATGTCCAAATTCCCAACAATCGATCAACCTTTGCAGTCTCTACCAAGTACGAACCTCTTGTGCAGAATTAGTTAGAAGTTGTTTGAACTGTACCAAATTCTTTCTAATACAAGGGGGCCGTGTACCTTTCACATATGACATACGTGAGTTGGTGTTACTCTCTCGCTATACTACCTTCACTACAATTGTAGATTTGTAGAGTTCAAGGAATTTGGTTGAACTTGAATGTTTTCATATGGCGAGATTGAGAAGATTGATACAAGAAGAGTAACTGCACTTGCCATGTACAGGGTCGCTCTAGATTTTATATTACTATAGTCAAATCATTTAGCTCGATCTTATGGTAGATTATAACAAGTGTAAGAATGTAAGATGCTACCTTCAATTTCAAGAACACTGAAGAGAAAGGAACCTGAAAAGGGAGTCAGGAGACTAGTGAAGGAAACAGTGAACATGAAACAATGAATTCAGAAAGGGCTAGCTAGTGAAGGAACAATGCAAGCTTGTGAAGTAGAAAGTGGAACAAAAGGGGTTGTGATACTTGTGAAGATGAGAAGAAGGATAAGCCCACCTTCTTGGAAACAAGTAGACGAGTGTTTCAGTCCTAGACCGCTGGCCTAATTACAATATTGAATGGCAAAACAAGTAGCTCCCTTCTTATCACTCCAGCAGTCCACCCACAGAATTCACCAAAAGAATAGCAAATACCACTGGCTTCTCTTTCTCTAAACCCGCCTGCCTTATCTCTCTTCTCCTATATAAACAGCACCTTACTCTCATCTACCTCATCAAAACATTCATTTTCACCAGTGAGATACGCAAAACGCTCAACACAGAGATTTAGTTTTCCAATCAGAAGAGAAGAAATCTCCACCACCACCATCATGACTACTACTTTAAGAACAAGCAAGGCTATAGTTGCAGCAAGTGTTGGAGTTGTGGAAGCATTGAAGGATCAAGGAATCTGCAGGTGGAACACCACTATTAGATCCATTCACCAACAAGCCAAGACCCAGTTCCGGTACTGTTCTCAGGCCAACACCAAGCTATCTTCTTCTTCATCTCCTGCTTTGAGCAGAGTCCGACATGAGAAGCTTAAGTCGGAGGAGTCTTTGAGGACTGTCATGTACTTGAGCTGCTGGGGTCCCAACTAAGAGTCCAACCATGAACAAGATTATATATTTATGAGAAGCCATTGTTGGCTGCATAGAGCTTGGGCTGATCAAGAATTAAACTTTTCGATCCATCAATTTGACTGTAATTAGATGGTCTTGTCTCTGTAATTGGACCAAATTGATGCAGAGTTTTGTTATAACTATTGGCAGTGTTATAAAATCATTACGAAACGTGATGCCTTTATCAGTACTCTTTGCTGTTTCTTCTAAGTTCTAAGTGATGCAAAGTTAACTTCTAATGACAGAGGTATATTACAAATCAGATACACACCCATAACTTCTAAGTCTTGAACTTATCTTCACAAGTATTAAAAGACGAATGTGGATAAAATGCTAGCAAAGATCTAAAGTATACTCGAACAAAGTCAATAGTTCACACTGGTAGTTTTTGTGTTTTCTGAGTGAGGCTAGAGCCAGCAATTTCTTACCCGAGTGAAACCAACAAGAAAAAGCTACACAGAGTTGATGTTTTATACAGAAATGGCCAGTGAAAACAATGCCTGATGCAGTTAGTACACCAGATAAATCGATTAAAAAGTAATGCAACCCCCAAGAAAATCCAGGAAATCAAATACGGTTTAATAAGAAAATGGGACAAATTCCACTGAAAACAAACACATATGGGGTTTTTTTCCCAAGCCTGCGAGGCTTGATGGGGGTATCAGGGAAGGGTATCAAGGAAACCATGTGCCCTTTGCATTGGTGTATGCAGACTAGAAACGTGTTGGGTATATGGGCAAGCTTGTCTTGAGAGACTCCCGCTACGTGCAGCTGATACTAAAACCACACTGAAAAACCAATCCTGACTCACCACTAGGCCAAAGACCAGCAGTGGCCACGCTACCAGCCCATGGCTTTCTCAATATTTTATGAGCCTCCTCCTCGTATATAAAATCAACACCATCGCTCACACCATTTGCTCAAAGTGAATCAAAACTTTCTTATCATCAAACCCAAGTCTCATATCTTCAGTCTTCCATTACAAGATTACAGCAACCATGAGTTCTTCATCATCAGTAGCAAACAGGGCTTGGATAGCGGCAGCCAGTGTGGGAGTTGTGGAGGCCTTGAAAGACCAAGTAGGCATATGCAGGTGGAATCACACAATGAGATTGATGCAGCAACATGCCAAGAACAACCTCAGGTCTTATTCTCAGGCGCACCACAAACTCGCTTCCTCATACGCTGCTTTATTTTCAAGAAAACTCAGAGATGACAAGCCAAAGCAGCCTGAGGAGTCTACGAGGAATGCCATGTGTTCGTGGCGGATTTTGCACCCGGCGAACAGTCAGCACTTGGGGGTGGAGGGCGCGTGCTCCTCGCGTGTCTTCTGTGTGCTTAGGCGTGCCAGCACCTTTGGAGTGGTGCGACTCGATTGCGGACGACCCCTGGCGCGTCCTATCGTCTGCTCCCAATAGACTCTGACTTCCTGACCAAGCGACTGTTACGCGGGCGCTGACTAAGCCGGCGTACAGGGCTCGAACAAGACCTGAATAGAACTCTCTAACAGGATTTTCTTCTCAACCCCCTAAGGATTGAGGATCTTACTCTGATCCGGAGAAGCAAAGCAGAGCTAAACCAAGACCACGGGTGTGTGTGCTACCGGAGTAGCGGACTGACTCGATTGCTACGGGAGTAGCGGACTGACTCGATTGGCTCAGCAACCGCTCGACACGAATGCGAGACGTAGTCGATCGCAGGTGGAGGCAAATTGCGTGAGTCGCTCAGCAACCGCTCGACACGAATGCGAGATGGGATCAATCGCAGGTGGAGGCAAATTGCGTGAGTTGTTCCGGAGAGGCTTTGGCAAGTTAGCGGTGCGCTAGAACTTGTGTGTGTTTGTAGTTGGTTGAGAACCCTTTCTTCGTTGTAAAAGAGTTATATTTATATGGTTCATGAAACCCTAGGGCTGGGAAATCCAGCCTGGCGGATTCCGAGATCAACTAGGAGCCTCCTTCCTCATTCTACCTCCAATCAGATCGACTACAAATTAAATGGGATTAAACTTCCTTCTTGTTTTAGAGAACCCACTCTTCGACAAGATCGCCATTCAATTAACGCTGAGATAAGCCAAATCGAGTCCACAACGAATCAATCACTGATTCGGCAAAGATATCTTTTCAGATGGATTGCTATCCGAAACAATCCCTAGTTATCCCAATCAGAGTTTACACCTTATTATCCGTTAAGGTAATTCGTATATTGTGTAATTGGATTATTACGAAATAACCCCGATCCGATTAGGTAACAAATCGATACTCTCCCTCCAAGAAATCTTTCCTAAACGGAACGGGAGAATACAAAAACTGGATTCGGTTCAACCTAAACCCCTCTGGGTCTAGGGGTAAAAGCCCAATTGAAACAAATTCCAATTGTGGCCCAAACATTGCTCCCCAGTCTCCGATATTGAGAGTTTCAACAAAATAGAAGAGAGACTGAGCCCCAAACGCCGGCCCATCCGCAGCATTTAAATATTTGGAATGTTGCGCCGTTTCCTCACCAATCACGACTTCCCAATTCGAAACGGTATCACTGTTCACCTAAACCCTTGATTGCTGCAAAACCCAACGCTTCAAAACTCGAGAACCCCTTTCGGATTTTTATAAATCAAGTTGAGACCTTTGGGTTCTTCTTCAGACCACTCTCTTCCTCTTCCTCAACCCAATCTCAGAAGAAACCCAAATTCGAACCTAATGGCCTCATCAAAGAACTTCGCTATCCGCTGGTCCACAGCGAACACCGCCAAAAATCAACTCCTCCCTCTCATCACCTGCTCCGGGGCTGACGACCGGACCTGCCTTAGTCTTCCCCAAGAGGAACGTGACACATTAGGTCCCTATGTGGTGGGCTATAACGCTGATGATAACGATGGAGCACACCAGATAATCGATGGCCCGGCACGCCTGCTGCCGGCGATTTTCCGCTCTGAAGACCCAGTGGAATGCCCAAATTTTCAAACCAACCACCACCAAGCCGCCGTAAACCATTCCGCCTGGCCTCTGGTCAAGCCCTATATGAAAGCCTGGTACGCAGCACGGCTCCCTCTCGACAGAGAAATCTGGAGGAAGGCTGGGGTCGCTGATGTGATCAAACTTTGCTTCAGCCTCAGCCCAAAAGGAGGCAACAGGTGCGCTCTCATTCCGCTGATCAGCCTCTGGAACCCCACAGTCAACGCCTTTGAGTTCAAATTCGGTCATGCTTCCGTGACGTTGCTAGACCTCTTTGCCGGCTTCGGGTTCCCACTCGGCCCCCAACCCTTTGATGAGAGCAACTACCTCGAAAGGATAGTCCCCCGGAGTACTATTAATACGGTCGACGTTGGTGGGTTCGAGAAGTGGAAAGATGATACCTCCCAGCTGGATAATGCGCTCGGCGGAATAGCCTTTCTGTCTTTCTGGCTCAACAAGTTTGTGTTCTGCTCCAACATCAACAAGATGACCAAGCTCTACCACCGTATGGCGGAGGTAATTTATGCCGGCCACGAAATTGGCCTCGCCCAATATGTTCTAGCACACCTCTACCGCTGCCTGCACCAGATATCTGCCAAGCCAATGGATTGTGCTCAATCTGGTCCGCTCTGGATCCTAGATATCTGGTGCCAGATGCACTTTCCCCAACTCATTTCAGCCATGAAGGGGAATCCCAAGCCTGATCAAGTTGTGGGGCAAGAATATGTCGGCTGCGCCCCCAGTCCTGACCTCAGCTACGCTGTCTGCCTCGACATCTTCTTCAACACAACCGCCAGTGAGTTCTTCGCAGAGGCACAGCGGCTGATCCATTTGAGGTATCCGCGCGGACTACTCCGGGGCTTCCTCCCATCCAGTGAACAAAGAACTACAGGTCGAAGGATCTTCATTCACTGCACCTCCATGGCGGACCTGCCTTTCCTCACGCCTCATGGTACCATCAGTCTTCACCTGAGTCGAGGCCACGCCGGCGTGAGGATGGTCAAGCCTCAGTAGACCCGCCATCTCCTTCGTTATGTAGGGAATTCTGTCTCCGTGATCTTCTTCCGGACCTGAGATATGCATTTCCTCTGCAGAGATAGATGGCGCTCGTCTATTGGGCTCCTGGAGCTACAAAGGATTCAAAGCAGTGAGTCCCTATCCGCCACTCTGCTCTGAAACCAATACTGACTCTGCCAACCAATCCTCAAGCTTCCATTCGCTCGGCGGAATTCCAGATTGAAGGGCTGGCGGACATGCCCTAGACATCAAGATGGTATCAGAGATAGTTGGCGGATATGCCTCCTTATTTAAATTCTGCCTTTGTAATAGCCACGGCCGCAAAGCCCCTCATTAAGCAAATAAAATATCACTTTAAAAACCAAGACTTGCACTGGATGTCCTATTACCAAAGGCGAGAATAAGGGTGCACCCCAAACGGATGCTCCTTAAAACCCTAGTCCAGGGGATGGAAGGGACTAACCCCACGGAGTGTCCAAAAATTCAAAAAGTTTCAAAATTCTGCCCTTAGGTTGCCCCCCGAGTTTACTTGGCTGCGCGGATGTATGGAAGACCAGGTAAAGCCCAGCAAACTAGATAGTAAGTATAAATGGTTTCCCCCAAAGTGGGTCAAGGTCGAACAAATGAGGAAAACCCGTCCGCCGTGAGGCAAGGATGGGAAATTGATTGATAAATATAAGTTCAAGAAAAATAATCACCCCAAACGGATGTCTAGATAAAATAGGGAAAAACACAAAACCCTAACAGTTTTGTAATAAAAACTAGCAACCCCAAAACATGGCGGAAACACCCCTAGCGGATGTACCACTCTGACTGGATGCCCCCCGAGTCCGGTGAATTAAGAGGAACTTGGGTCAATGTCCTCATCCGCCTGGGGCTCTTCATACTCCCAAACACTTGGAAAGTACTTCTTGAGATAGCGCCCATTAATTGGGTTTCTGTGAACTTCTCCGTCCAAGTCTCTGAGCTGGTAGGCTCCCTTGCCCACAATACGATCGATGACAAATGACCCCTCCCAGCGAGGACTCCATTTGCCCCGTCCGGGCTCATCAAAGGGCAGAGCTACCTTCCAGACCAAGTCATCCTCACCATAGGCTTTGCCCTTGGTCCGCTTGTCGTATGTCTTGGCAATCTTCTGTTTTTCCAGGACGATATTGTCCAAGGCCTCGAGCCGCTTCTCATCAAGGTCTTCATGTTCTTGGAACATGGCCTGTACATAGTCCTCACCAAGCAGCTGATGTTGCTCACGAACTCTTAAAGAAGCTACATTGATCTCCAAAGGCAGAACGGCATCATGGCCGTACATCAACGAATAAGGAGTGGTACCCGTAGGAGTCCTTTTGGAAGTCCTATAGGCCCATAGTGTGTTATCAAGCTGAGTGTGCCATGATCTTGGATTATCCGCCAGCATCTTCTTCATGATGGAGATAACAACCTTGTTAGTAGCTTCTGCTTGACCATTGGATTGAGCATAATAAGGAGAAGAATGCAGGAACTGGATACCATAATTCGCCAGCCATGTTTGGGTTTTCTCGGCCATGAATCCTGCCCCCCTGTCCGCTACTATGCATTCCGGGATACCATATCTGCAAATAATATTTTGGAACACAAAGCGGATGACAGTGTCAGCATCACAGTTCCTCGTTGGGATAGCCTCCACCCACTTGGTAAAGAAATAGGTACCCAACAAAATAAACTTGTGCTGTAAAGATGAATGGGGGTTAATCTCTCCTACGAAATCCAATGCCCAACCCCTGGCGGGCCAAGGCTTGACAATGGGTTGTAGAGGAATGTTTGGAATCCGCTGAACTGGTCCATGTTTTTGACATTCCTGACAACCCCGGGCAAAACTATGGCAGTTCTTCAAAACAGACGGCCAGTGGTATCCATATCTTCGAATAAGCCACCTCATCTTGGGTCCGGATTGATGAGAACCACAGACCCCTAAGTGTACCTCCCTCATGATCCACTTAGCCTCAATGTCAAAGATACACCTTAACAAGACCCCATCGTCCCCTCTCCGGAACAATTCCTCACCCCTGAGAAGGTAATTAGTCGCTAAGTATCTGATTCTTCTGTCAGATGGTGCAGATGGGTCCTTCAAATATGCAATGATTGGTATCCGCCAGTCAGCGTCAATAGGCTCGACCGTAGCGCCCAACCACTCTCCGCGGTCCTCCCGGCGGATGGCAAAAGATGGTAGAGTTCTGCGTTCTACCTTAAGGATTCTTTCCTTTACGCCATGGGCTAGGCTGACTCATGTGGCCAACTGCGCCAACTCATTCGCTGCGAAGTTCATCTCCCTGGGAATATAGTCTAAGGAAACATCGATGAACCGGTCCAGAAGCTCAATAGCCCGCTCGTAGTAGTGCAGCAAATGGAAAGAAACACACTTGTAGACCCCTCTGAGTTGATTAATGACTAGCATAGAGTCTCCAAGTACTTCAATTTCTTGCGCCCCCAGGTCTAGCAGTAATTCAAGCCCAATGAGGAGTGCCTCATACTCTGCCTGGTTGTTGGTGCACGTCCACTCCAGCTGAAAAGAGTAAAGATACTTGGTACCTGCTGGATTCTGGATACAAATCCCTGCGCCCGCCAATTTACTGGTACTGCTACCGTCAAAGTGTAACGTCCAAGGCTGGTACCGGATCATGCTAGCAAACTTCGGTGGTTCTATGAATTCCTCCTCGATAGGATGGTGTAGAAGGAAGTCTGCTATCGCCTGCCCAGTCATAGCCTTCAGCGGCGCATACTGTAAGGAAAATTCTGAAAGGGCTAACACCCATTTGCCAATCCTACCCCTTAGGATAGGTCTCGTTAGCATATACTTCACCAAATCCATCTGGGCCACCACTATCGTTGTGAATGAAAGCATATAGTGGCGGAGCTTAATACCAGCAAAGTACAGGGCCAAACACAGCCGCTCGATTGGTGAATACCTGGTCTCTGCATCTATCAGTGTCCTGCTAATGTACGACACTGCATATTCAATCTTCTTTCCATCCGCCAGAGTCTCATCTTGAGCTAGCAGACCTGCAATGGAAATATCAGATGCAGAAATATATAATTTGAGGGGAATACCAGGCGCGGGTGGCCGAAGGACTGGCGGACTAGCCAAGTATTCCTTGATCCTGTCAAAAGCAGCTTGATGCTCAGGACCCCATTTAAACACTTCTCCTGGTTTGAGTTTGAGCAGAGAAAAGAAAGGCGCAACCTTGCCTGCCGAGTTGGATATAAACCTTCTGAGGAAATTAATTTTACCCAGCAAGCTCTGTAACTCCTTCTTGTTCCTTGGTGCTGGTGCATCCAACACAGCCTGTACTTTGTCGCCAGCCACCTCGATGCCTCTCTCATGCACCACAAACCCCAGAAAGTCACCAGCACAAACCCCTAAAACGCACTTGGCTGGATTCATTTTAAGCTGGTGCTTCCTCATGATAGTGAACACCCCTCGGAGATGATCAATGTGGTCCTCCTTTCTTTTGGATTTTACCACCACATTGTCAATGTAAACCTCCAGGATGTCCCCCAAAATCTTGCTGAAAATCACGTTCATGGCACGTTGGTACGTAGCTCCTGCATTGGTTAAGCCAAACGGCATACTAAGATATTCGAATGCTCCTGTGAACCCGGGGCAGCGAAAAGCCGTTTTAGGGATGTCTGGCTCGTATATAGGAATCTGGTGATAGCCCGCCGTTCCATCCATAAAAGATAACAACTCATGCCCTGCAACTGCATCCACTAAGATATCCGCTATAGGCATAGGATAGACGTCCTTAGGTGATGCAGCATTCAAGTCTCTGTAGTCCACACAGACTCTAATCTTGCCATTTTTCTTCATAACAGGAACAATATTGGATAACCATTCCGGATAAAGAGTTGGTCTGATTATCCCAGCCTCAACCATGCTTTGAACTTCTTGTTTGACCGCCATTGCAGTTTCAGCATTCATCCGCCGTTGCTCTTGCTTAACTGGTCGGCATCCTTCCTTGATGGGGATGCGATGGCAAACCAGCTCCTTTGATAAACCCGGCATATCTTGGTACTTCTCTGCAAAGCAATCTTTAAATTCATGCAGCAACCCAATTAGTTGCTGTTTCAAATCTGGTTCAAGGTACAGACTAATCCCCACTTCCATGGGCTCTGTTTCAGTTCCCAAGTTCACCTTTTCTACGGGATCACGTACCTTGGGTGGAGTGTCATCCAACGCTGCTGGAGCAGGCTGAATTACTTCCACCCCTATAAAAACATCAATGTCTTCTTCCTCAATGCACTCTACTAGTGCAACCCCTTCCCAGGCCATCTGCTCTAATTTATAGATAGACAACTGTTGCATTAGTAAAGCAAAGGCCTCTGACTCCTCTTGTGAGAGGGTGTCACTCATTGGATACATCGGGAAGAAGCTCAATGGAAATTGGCCGGCTGTAATTTGTCATAGCCTGGGCAATTCCCCATTGAGACAATTCATTCTGGGTCACCCCGATTGGATGCCCCCTATGATCAACCCCCTCAACTCTGAGAGGTCTCATATTTCTGGTGTAATAGCTGGCCTCCAAATGGACGGCCGCTATGGAATAAGGACGCTCATCCGCCTTGATGAGCACTGGTAAATCCGCGACTGGATCCCACATAATCATCTCTTGATGAAGAGATGAAGGAACTGTTAGTGCCTTATGGATCCAGTCTCTCCCTAGAATCATGTGATAGGGAGCGTCCACTTCCGCCACGAAGATCCCTTGATAAGCGTCGGATGGTCCTATTTTTACCTTGAGCATGACCACCCCAGCAGTAGGAGTAACATTCCCCGAAAACCCCTTCACCTTGGAAACAGTATTAATGAGCTTCTTCTCGGGAATCTTGAGCTGCTCCTTGGTTGTGGTGGTAATAATACTCACCGCAGCTCCGGTGTCTATCAACACCTTGCGGACCTTGATCCCTTCCACCTCTGCTGTGACATACAAATGTTTCATATGCTGGGACATGTTGAATGTTGGCTTGGCGAACATCACGCATTGTCTCAAAAAGTCTCCAGCCCCCTCAGGATACTGATGGTTGGACTGGAAAACCTCAGGCTCGGCTTCCGCCTCACTCTCATCCTCAGGTTCCTGTACTAAATAAGCAGGTTTGGCTGAGTCATCATTATCGATAAAATGAGCAGTGGGCACGGGCTCTGGCAAAGCATAAGCTGACGAGAGTATAAAAGCCATGTTACAGTGGTGAGCCATAGCGTCATTCTCAACATGCTCTTCTTCCATTGGCACCTCCTCCTCATCCGCCAGCGCTGGCTCCTCTTCGTAATCGACCATTTCGTCCTCATTGTCGAGGTCGGCATCTCCTACTTCAGAATCAGCCTTTACGCTGGAGGCAACCGAGGATGGCCTTGTCGGCACATGCATCTGCAGCTTCTTGGCTGCATACTCCACGAAGTTGGTTGGCGCCTTCGGCTCCTTTGGCTTGGCCTGCGATGAGATAATGAGCGGCCTGCTTGGCTCCGCCACTGCTAAACTGGATTCCTTGGGAACAACATCCTCCGCAAGAACCCCCACGCTACTCGTGCTCGTAGCCACTGACGTACTGCTTTCTTTAGGCATCCATCTCATAACAGTGGAGCCCCTCTTGGTGTCAATCACCATCACGTCCTCTTGAGGCTCTGCCACCTCCTGTCTCTCAACGGCTTCGGGCTGCGCCCTCCTTAGGGAAGATTGTTCGGCTCTTGACCGTTCCGGAGAGAATGCTAGCTTCCTCCTTGGCCTTGACTGAGGTGCTCCAGTGGATCTTGGCAGATCCGCAAACCTGTCATGAGCGTTCCTCCGAGGAGCAGGTGGAGCCTCCGTTGAGCGCTGCCGTCTGGAATATACATAGGACTTGGTCCTGACCCTGTACCGCCTGTGAACCTGCTCCACATGCTCTACTGGCACCGACAGCTCTTCTTCAGTTACCTTCCCGGCAGCCAGCTCTGCCAGAGTCTTCTTCGCTTTGCCAAAGCGCCTCCTTTCATTCCTGGTAGTTACGGCAGCAAGCTCGACTGCCTTACCAGCACGCTGGGTATACCATCTATCCGCCTGTGGGTCATTCCTAGAAGCTGGTGGAATGTACACCTTCACAGATGGCTCCGGATTCGCAGCCTTGTACGAACCCCCAGCCGTGGCTGACTTCACTCCGGAAGGCCCTGGGTCTTGCCTGGGCCTCGCCTTATTAGCATAACTGTCCTCAGAACCATGGTGATGCTTCACCCGCTTGTGACTCTCCCTTGCTGACCTTTCGGGAGGCGGATGTTCCAACTTAGCCTTCTCGAAGGCCCTCTTTTCAGCCTTCTCCTCTGCCTCCTTCACAGCCGCCTGAAACTCATCGTAGGTGATCGGCTGCCCTATATTCAGCCTACAGGTTAAGCAAAGTTTAGACCGAGGAACTAACACCATGTCCTCTTCTTCGATAGCCCCGACCCAGAACTCTGGGCAAAGACTAGGATTGTTCTCAGCAAACCCCAGCTTTCCATCGTTTAGCCACTCCTGCAGCTGATCCTTCATACCTACACATTGAGAAGTATAATGATCAGAAGAACGATGGAAAACACATAAATGTCCGCCATCCCCATTATTGGGATGGCATTGGTAAAATTCCCGAATCTCCGGTGCCCCCTGGTGCACCATCGTTTCCCAGATTTCTTCCGCCTTGCTGGCATCATACATATACTCCTGAAACCTGGAAGCTTGCTTCCTAAGCTGCTGCGCCAGACCCAGACCGACACTGACTTCGATCGCATTCACCCGCGGGCCGGTCTTAGGCTTTGCCCATTGAGGCTCCTTAGGAACCTCCAGCTGCAAGGTGTTGTCGTTGATCCATGTCTGCAGCTGATCCTTTAGCTTCACACAATCCTTGGTATTATGATTGTTTATATTGTGATAGCTGCAGTACGTCTTCCCAACCATGTAATCAGGTTTGGGAATGAATCCGCCATCATGGTGCAGACGCCCCTGGCTGAATAGCTCCTGCAAGATTTCCGGAGCCTTGTGGGCGTTGTAGGTATACGCCTCAAAAGCTGACTTGGTTGGAAGTGGAGTCAATATCTTCACAGTCTCCCTGACCAACCTTGCGGTTTTGGACTGCAAAGGTCTCTGATCAGTCCTCTCTATAGCCGCCACTTCGTGTTCCAATTCCCCATCATCAACCCATGTCAGGATTGGTCTAGGAACTGCATCCGCCTGGATAGTCGCCACCGTCTTAGCAGCGGTCGGAAGTGGAGTCTTAGGCTTTAGAGTCCCTGGATAGTAGGACACAGGAGTCCCCTTCCTTCTTTCGTTCCTCTCCTTAGACCGATCAACATAATGCTGCTCTTGACCTAGACGGTTAGTCAGATCCGCCATGGTGGTTACATGAACCTGCCTGAATCCCTGGCGGATCTCGTCCACCAAGCCATCAATCGCCATCTTCACCGCATGTTCCTCTGGAATATCTATTTCGCAACGGGTTAATTCCAGCTTGAACCTTCTCAAATAATCAGTGGCAGATTCGTCAGGTCTCTGCTCCGTTTCCGCTAGGTCCTTGACCCCAATCTTCGCCTCCACAACACCAAACATAGTTCTAAAAAGAACCTCCATAGTTTTCCAGTCGGGTATGGATCCAGGCTTCAACCGCTTGTACCAAATGGCTGCTTCTCCCGCCAGCGATGTGGGAAAAAGCTTTAGCTTCATAATTGGGTCATCAGCATATTGACCTGACTCATTGGTGAAACGCATAATGTGCGTTTCAGCATCATCCGTCGTCTGGCCAGTAAACGGGGTGAAGCGGATTGGCTTGAATCCGGCAGGGAAAGGTATCGCATTGATTTCTTGAGTCAATGGGTTCTCATACGTCTTGTCGACGTCGGGTAACCCCTGTAGTTCCCTGAGCTTCTCAAAAAAAACTTTGCCAATATCCTCCATGGTCAACTGGGCCACGACATCCGCTGGTGGCTCTGGCGGATTGTTGCCAACCTGTCCATTAGGAGAGCCATTCTTGCCTGCTTGGTTATTAACAGCCCCGGCATTAGGTCTGCCGGTCCCGCCACGGCCAGCCGCTCGTCCCCGCCTGTCTTTCGGCGGATTTGTACGGTCAGACCCCTCAGACTGGTCGATCCGATCAAAAAGCTGTCCCATCAGGGTGTTCATGTTCTCGAGCGTGGCATTGGTAGCCGCCAACTGCTCCTGTTGCTGTCGCCAGCAAGTGTCAGAGTTCCTAACATGGGCAGCCATGTTATCCGCCAGCCGACCCTGCTGTCCGGCAAGATAGTTGAAATTGGCAGTGAACCCCTTCTGCTCTGTTTTCATTCGCTTCATGGATTCACTTAGATTGACGACCACATTGTTGGCCTTCTTCAGAATCTCATCCGTACGACAAGATTTGTCGATCAACATCCTCAGAGTGTCCGTCACCTCTGTGGGAGATGCAGTTTCCCCAGTAAATGGTGCAACAGGTGACGTAGGCGGATTCGCGGACTCGTCCGCGAACCCCTCCTCTAAGAAACCAAATGAGGCTGCCCGGTTGGTAAGGCCCAGAGAGCCATTATCATCCTGAGAAGCAGCCGTCACCTCTACTATTTCCCCACTGTCGCGACACCTGGTGCCGCGGATAACGGGGTTTGATTCTTCCTGTCTCGCACGACCTTGAGGGCTGCAGCAATAGTTGCTTCATCCCCCAGGGTCCCGCCAAACACTTCCTTAGCTTCAGCGTCAGTTAATCCCCTACAATCAGCTGTTCCATGCTTGATCAGCTCCTTATGAGAATTCTTCAAACAATTCATGGTTATCCTCTTGAAAGGATGACCCTTTGTAGATCCCGCAATCTTGACACTATGTCCCACTGGGCGTGCCAAAATGTTCGTGGCTGATTTTGCACCCGGCGAACAGTCAGCACTTGGGGGTGGAGGGCGCGTGCTCCTCGCGTGTCTTCTGTGTGCTTAGGCGTGCCAGCACCTTTGGAGTGGTGCGACTTGATTGCGGACGACCCCTGGCGCGTCCTATCGTCTGCTCCCAATAGACTCTGACTTCCTGACCAAGCGACTGTTACGCGGGCGCTGACTAAGCCGGCGTACAGGGCTCGAACAAGACCTGAATAGAACTCTCTAACAGGATTTTCTTCTCAACCCCCTAAGGATTGAGGATCTTACTCTGATCCGGAGAAGCAAAGCAGAGCTAAACCAAGACCACGGGTGTGTGTGCTACCGGAGTAGCGGACTGACTCGATTGCTACCGGAGTAGCGGACTGACTCGATTGCTACCGAAGTAGCGGACTGACTCGATTGGCTCAGCAACCGCTCGACAGGAATGCGAGACGTAGTCGATCGCAGGTGGAGGCAAATTACGTGAGTTGCTCCGGAGAGGCTTTGGCAAGTTAGCGGTGCGCTAGAACTTGTGTGTGTTTGTAGTTGGTTGAGAACCCTTTCTTCGTTGTAAAAGAGTTATATTTATATGGTTCATGAAACCCTAGGGCTGGGAAATCCAGCCTGGCGGATTCCGAGATCAACTAGGAGTCTTCCTTATTCTACCTCCAATCAGATCGACTACAAATTAAATGGGATTAAACTTCCTTCTTGTTTTAGGGAACTCACTCTTCGACAAGATCACCATTCAATTAACGCTGAGATAAGCCAAATCGAGTCCACAACGAATCAATCACTGATTCGGCAAAGATATCTTTTCAGATGGATTGCTATCCGAAACAATCCCTAGTTATCCCAATCAGAGTTTACACCTTATTATCCGTTAAGGTAATTCGTATATTGTGTAATTGGATTATTACAAAATAACCCCGATCCGATTAGGTAACAAATCGATACTCTCCCTCCAAGAAATCTTTCCTAAACGGAACGGGAGAATACAAAAACTGGATTCGGTTCAACCTAAACCCCTCTGGGCCTCGGGGTAAAAGCCTAATTGAAACAAATTCCAATTGTGGCCCAAACACCATGTACCTCAACTCTTGGGGTCCCAACTAGAGGAATTTGTTCCTCTACAAAGAGATATTGTAAATAATAGATATCTCTGATCTTTGTAAAACACAGAAGAAATCAATATGAGAATCGAGTTTAACATATCATCATTTATCAGCCTTCCTCTTCATTGCTTTTGGATTTGCATGTCTTTCCTAATGTAGGGGCAACACTAAATCAAATTGAGATGTTATTAGGGAAACCCTTTGATCAAACAGTCTAGCCAAATCAGCCTTTCAACATGAAATATTTGGAACAGTTACAAATCCTTACTAAAATGATTTGGACTCATCATGAAGATGTAGCTTCAAAGACTTCCATAACTATGCTTGATCTCAGTTGCTGTTGCTACCTTCATTCAATTGTAGAAGTGAATTAAAATGGTTGGGGACTGGAGTCCATAACTAGCAATTCGAAATTTGATTCCACTTGCTATGGTATTCATTTTTCATCAGGAACATTGATACGGAGTTTAGAAAGGTGGTATTACTAAACAAACATTAGTAACTGCAATATATTCACTCGCTTCCTTCTTGCAATATGAACAAGTTAATTTCTATCATCAACCTTTTGAAGTACTAGCAATTTGAATGCAATTAGAACAAAGAAGATGATAGAAACTTGTTCATAACATTCAGCAGAAAAAAAAAAAAAAAAAAAACCATTTTCATTCTAAAAGCAGTAATATAATGGTAAAAAAAAAAAAATACATTAACATAAATAGTAGTTTTAAATACACTCCCCTAACCTTTTAATACACACTTTTTACTTAAAACACAATCCCCTAGATTTTTTATTTCAATATTAGACTAGATACATATCCCCAAGTACATAAAATACCCTTATACGTACTAAAAAAAATATGAAATGCCCTATTAATATAAGTGATAATTAATATATACTGAATTTTCTTAAAATATTTTCAGGTATTTGTTAACATATTTTCTACAAGTTTGGTCTATAAATTTTTAAAATTTTAAATTAAAAGATCATTGGTCAATTGATAATTAATTTGAGAACTGTTGTTAGAAGTTCAACATCAATCAATAATCGGACAAAATAAAATTTCAAAATTAAGATGTCTACATTTACAACTGTATTGCGTTATTTAGTTTTTTTTCTTAGTTTTTTTTTTCTCATGATAATTGATGTGTGTTTTGGTAATTTAACATATCTATAGAATCTGATTTGATATATAAAATAAAAAAGGTGTGTATTAAATAATTTGTAGAGTGTATATAAAATTTCTCTAATATGAAGACTGCTGAATATTACTATTGAGAGGAAAATTTAAACAAATTAATTGACAACTAGGGGGAATGAGCAACAATAAAGCAGATGATCCACTCTAGTGATGGCCAGAAGTGTAATCTTGCCGCTTCTATTACTTACATAGAAAAGTAATGTAATGTGGATTGAGATCTGGTGATGTTCTTAGTTTATAAGCCACTAGTAGTAAATAAATTCCGGTTTAATCAAACATGATAATAAATTGACCTGACTAATTCTTTTGCATAGTCAGAGGAGTATCTGGTTTAGCTTTTTGGATACATGGAAATGTCTGAGATCTTCAACTTTCAGATTGGAATTAGTTGTTTACAGTTTCTATCACATCAACAGAGATTTAGCTTTGGATTGAAGATTATCTGTGCACTAACCCCTAATAGAGAAGGATTAGTAATCTTTGTGGAGAATAAATATGAAGATGTTATCTTTTAAACTACTATATCATGAATTGGTGCAAGCCAATACTTGGATAAATACCTAGTACAGCTGTACAGGAATCCATGAAGAAGATTCTTTTTTAATTTTTCCACTTGATTATTTTGGCCCTTATCCGATTACCCACCTTTCATGGAAATCAGATTACACACGAGTGGTTTTAACTCCCAGACCGCGGGCCTATGTATATTTGATTAAGGAAAAACCACCCACAGACTTTTTACCAAACCGAGCACACAAAACAAATACCACTGGCTCCCCTTGCCCCATCCCTCTTCTATAAATTCAGCACCTCATTCTGAAATCTTTCAAACCAAAACACACAAACGATTCCAAAACATAGAGAGAGGATTACTACTTCTATCAGAAAGAGAAAATCATCATATCACCAATTCACCATCATGAGTACTACTTCAAGAGCAAGCAAGGCCATAGTGGCAGCAAGTGTTGGAGTTGTGGAGGCAATGAAGGACCAAGGCATTTGCAGGTGGAACTCACCTACCATAAGATCCGTGCATCAACAAGCCAAGAACCATTTCAGGTCAATCTCTCAGGCCGACAAGAATAAACTCTCTTCTTCTTCAACCTCTGCTTTGGGCAGAGTCAGAGACGAGAAGCTGAAGAAGTCGGAAGAGTCTTTGAGGACAGTCATGTACTTGAGCTGCTGGGGTCCCAACTAATTCAATTAGTCCTGCAAGCCCTTGAAATCAAGAGCAAGATTGCTTTGGCTTGGGCTGAACAAGAATCAAACTTGTCGATCGACTGCTTTGGCTTGTGATCAAATGGAAGGAAATTGATCGATGTGCTCTGCAATTATTGTAGCAAAATGTAGTAGATTTAGTCATAACTTAGACTATTGACATGCTTTGTACTGTTTACTTTCTGGAGTAATGAAGAGTTTATCATTTAAATGACAAAAGCATGTGGCAACCCTATTCTAATTTTTTCTCCTAATATCTAAGTCATAGCATCCTGTTCCTGGTTGTGGTAGGAAAAGACCAATGGTCAAAGTGAATGAGGTTGATGAAATTTAGATTGCTCATTATAAGATATATGTCAAGATAGGCTTCTTCATGGAATCAAGTCCTCTATAAAATTCAAACTTAAAATAGTTCTTAATTTGGTAGCTCAGAGTTGCACTGCATCATTCATTCCAAATCTGCTTTTGAGTGTTCTACCTATAAATGTTGCAGCTTCTACATCAGTTTAAACTATAAATCATCAAAGTAATAGCTAATTAGGCTTCTTATAGAATCGAGTTGTATTTTATTGACTGGAAAGCAACAACTCGTTCAGTAAGTACTTAATCAGCCCTATGAGCGTTGGCCTTAATGCAGAATTGCAGATTATGCAGTAATGCATCACCAGAAAGCAATGTTCTAAAAATCCCCGCCTAGCTCCGCCTAGGCGCCGTCTAGGCTGTAGGCGGAGCTCGGCTTCCTTGATTTCAGGCTTCATGCCTCCTAGGCGGGTCCAGGCGGTCCTAGACGGGCGAGGCAGGCAAGACGGGTCGAGACGGCGGGCCGAGGTGTCGGGCCGGGTCAGGTCGGGTCTGAAACAAAAAAAAAAGTCCGAAAATTAAAACCTAATTGACTAATTCCTTCTTCTCAGTTTCTCTCCTTCGTTCTGCGACTTCACCTCCTCTCATTCTCTTCTCCGTCTGCCTCTCGGCCCTCTTTCTCTCTCTCTCTCAATCTCGTACGGGGGGCGGCGGTTCGACAGGGGGTGGTTCGGTAGGCGGCGGTTCGGACGAGGTGGTTCTGCGACTCTCGGCCCTCTCTCTCTCAGTCTCCTGCTGCCCTACAGGCCTGAACCTCTTGACCCTCTCTCTCTCTCAGCCTTCCCCTATCAGGCTCTCAGCTTCTGCTTCCCAATCATTCTCTGGTATGATGTCACTCCATTCAATTACTTAGTTAATAGGTATAATAAGAGTTTTGTTGATGGAGATGGTGTTGAGATGGATTTTGAATTTGAGTCCGACACCGAAGGAATATTAGAGAGATATAGAGAAGAAGAAAATGTGGATTCTTAGGTTTGTAAGTTATTTTGGTTATATTTGCTATGTTGAGACTTGAGACTATTGATATGTTGAGACTATTTGCAATATTTGTAAATTTACAAATTGGGTTGTTCGTTTTTAGAGAAATGTCATGCTAAATTTTTTTAAATTATTCATATTAAACTATTTTTAAATTTAATATTTATTAATTAAATATAAAAAATGTAAATCGCTTAGTTTCCATCGTTAAGTAGGACTAGAGTCACCGCGTGCCTAATCCTAACCAGAAAGAAAACAAACGAAAACCAGTGGGGTGAGTCCCATACCTGAGGCTCAATTTGGATTTTATAGGGAAAACAATGTGCACCTCTGCAGCATTTCATAGACGTGTACGGTATACAGGCAAGCTTCTTATAAGTGAGACTACGTGTGTACTTGAAAGTAGTATGACTCACCGCTAAGCAAACACCAGCAGCAGCTACAAAGCCTCCAGCGCATGGTTCTCTTCTTCAATATCTTATTTACTCTATTCTAAAACTTGTGCTCTCACTCACCCCTATAAAAGCAAGACCATCTCACCCCATTTGCACAAGCAAATCTCAAAGCTTTTCTCAATTAGCATCAAACAAACTAAGAACATAACACTTTGGATTTCATATAGAAGATCAAGATCATCAACAATATGAATTCTTCATCTTCAGTAGCAAACAGGGCTTGGATAGTGGCAGCAAGTGTTGGAGCTGTGGAGGCCTTGAAAAAAGACCAATTAGGGATCTGTAAGTGGAGCCAAACTATGAGAGTGATGCAGCAACATGCCAAGACCCACCTCTGGTCTTATTCTCAGGCTCACACAAAACTCGCTTCCTCACACTCTGCTTTGTTTTCAAGGAAACTCAGAGACGACGAGCCAAAGCAGTCTGAGGAGTCTATTAGGAAAGTCATGTACCTCAACTCTTGGGGTCCCAACTAACTAATATGCTTGTTTACAGAGAATTCATGATTGTAAGTAAATTATAGCTTCCTGATTCTCTGTAATGCATGGGAGAAATTAATACCAGACTAGATCCATTTTGGCTAGCCCTCTTACAACTGAAAGCATCAATGGTCCAAAATAAAGGATTTTTTTGGCCAAAGTGATATGATACTAGATACTTGCTCTTTTTTACTAAATTTATCTTGAAACAATTAGATTTTTTTTTTGTCATGGAAGAGTGAAGTTTCTATGGGATATGACTTGATAAGACAAAACCAGTGTGTTAAAAAATAGCAAGTGGATTTCCTCCCATACTTGAGGCTTTGATGGATTTTTTAAGGAAAACTGTGTGCTCATCAACGACTTCTTTGTAGTGCAGTAGTTGAGCAGTGACACTTGGCCAAACTTACCCTCAAGGCCTCGAGTAAAACCATTGCCTACAGCTCATGGTTTTCCCATATTTTACGGGTTCCCTCCTCCATTCATGAACATATATAAGAAAACCCATCTCACCATTTCCATAACATTCATCAAAACATCAAGCACATTCAAAAGATTAGTTTCATTTTTCCATCATCAACAATATGAGTGCTTCATCATCAGCAAGGAGAGCATGGATAGTGGCAGCAAGTGTGGGAGTTGTGGAGGCCCTGAAAGACCAAGGAATCTGCAGGTGGAATTACACAATGAAATTGATGCAGCAGCAAGCCAAGACCCATCTCAGGTCTTATTCTCAGGCTCATTCAAAACTCTCTTCTTCATCCTCTGCCTTGGTTTCAAGTAAACTCGGAGATGACAAGGCCAAGCATTCTGAGGAGTCTCTCAGAAAAGTCATGTACCTCAGCTGCTGGGGTCCCAATTGAGTTGGTTCAACAGGTCACTTCTTAATTTTGTGGTTCTGAACTCAATTTGTTAATGACTAATTGTAACTTGTAGATCTCTGTTTCTGTGATATAAATATGAATCTCAAAGTGTAGTTTACACATTATTTTCATCAGCCTTCCTCCCCTTTTCCTCTCAATTTTTTGATGAATTTGTGGAGATACAGCCATCACAACCAATTTGATTGCTTCATTCACCAATTGGGATATGAATCTGACGGTGAAACTCTGAAAGATTAGATCTTGATACCATCCCAAACAAATTAAACTTCTTCTGATTGTAACAAGGCCTTTATGAGTTTCAGGGCATCAATCAAAGTGGTTAACTTCTCTGTAGATCAACAAAGTTCATTACTTTCACTAAATACTTGAAAGAAGTGATGAGGTAAAACAGGAAAAGATAGGGAAAGAGATGAACAGGAGGAAATCACTGGAATGAGGGGTTTCGGGAAGAACTTGGATCATACTTTCCAGAACACTTGGTTTGCGTTCTTCCCGATCCCCTCAAACCCATAACTTCCTACCACTCTGACTCTCTTTCCCTCTTACCCCTCGCTCAGTAGAACAGGGACAAACGACTAAAAGGGAAAGGGAGTAAGTCGAGGAAATTGTGGAATTGGTGGAATCGGTAAGAAGTTCTCTTTATTGATCTGTTTCTATTTCTTACCAACCCTCTCCCATCCCAAGAACTTCCTCTGAGCTTTTCTGCCTTTCTCACCCAAGCAGCTTGGATTTCTTTCACCCATGGTTTGGGAATGTGACTCGACTGTTGCTTATATAAGGAGATTGGAGTGCCTTTCACGGACCATTCAAAATTCAAACACAGAATGCATGCGGTTACCATTTATTTATGCAATGTTGGTAGTATACATAAACATACCAAATTGCTAAGATGTTATAATAATTTTTTTTTAATTTTTTTTTTTACAAATAATAATTCAATATATTCAAAGCTCAACTCATTGCTTGAACTGATTTATCAACACAGGAGCAATATACAACATTTACTGCATTATTAAAAAGAAAATGTCTTGAATAAATACAAATTAGCTATGTGAATCAATCCTAAATGTCTCGCGTTTTGAACAACAAAAATTTACAAACTAACTCATCTAAATACTACTATGAACACTTACATATTGATGTTTGGTATAGCTGAGTGATAAGTAGGGGTTATCTGACAAAAACTGATATTGATTTCAACCCATTACATACACTCGATCTAACTATCAGCAATATTGTATTATATTATTAATTAATTGCTTCCAACATCTCAAATATGTCCACGGAAATCATTTATCGGTAAGCACATGTCAAAATCAAAGTAAAATGTATTGAAGTTAGAATTGATAACTGAATTAATATAAGTTGGTATCACATGAAACTGAAGGCAGTCATATCATGCTCATATACCCTCGCATAATAGTTAAAGTCATGCAATTCAGGGAGCAAAGACATGATTCAGGTGGCTGGGGGCATGATAGTAATGGTACTACAAGGTCCTGATACCATCTAATACGACCCAATTGAAAACTGGGATTATTGGAACTATCCTCTTGTCTATGATCCTATACTACTAGCTCCCACCATAATTTGCACAAAATGGCTGCTGAAGGGCTAAAACACAGAAGCTAATATGCGAACCTGCTCCCACTTTCAGCTTTGTTGTTGTAATGTTGCTATTTACTAGTAGTAATCATATATATATCCACGAGTGTTGTTAAGAGGGAGAAGTCTTCACCATCGATCATCTTCTTCACAAGTGCATCATGTTAAAGAGGGAGAGACTGCTAATGCAGGAGATCTCTTGGACTAATAATGTTTTCGAGCTGTTGGGGCCCCAATTGAGCTGGAAAGAGGATGATGATCTTGCCACTGCCAGTACCCTTCTCCATTATGTCTACTAAATTAAGAAATTCATCATGATCAGTAAGCATATTATATTAGTCTGTAGCTGATCGAATTGGTAGCAAGTAGTAACATTACTACCGTGTTCTAATCTCTAAGCATGCAAGATCCCTCATCGGTTACTACATACATCAAACTTGGTACACTCAATCTCGACGATCTCAATCAAAGAATGATCCACAGCATAAGGGAACACAATGTAACTTTACGCGAAAGCTGATTGATTATACCATATAGAATACCGCAGCATCAGCAATTTAGCTAAGCTTTGTTAACATTGCCCCAAATGAAAATGTTGGTAGGCCAAAATCATTATTGTACCCATCAAACATGATCGATCTCACTCATTCATTGAGAAGATGCCCTCTTTCTTCTGGTTGTGAATCACAAGAGGGCCACATGGGAAGCATCAGTAATGGCACCACTGGCTCAGCTAGAACTACTACATGTTGAATATAATGCTACTAACTGGCATCATGAGGCCTTATGCATGCTCTCTCTTTAACCCTTTCTCTGTCAGTTTATACCATTTATCCAACCATTCCTTTTAAAGCAAAAGTAGAATGCCGCACCAAAGAATAATTCGAACGAAATCATAGCAAGATTTGAATGGGAATAATATGTAGATATTTGGTGCAACTAAACCTCAAATTCGTCCACATATAGAGCCCTAGAATCTAGCGTGCTATCAAGTATACATTTTCCAACTTGATCACAAAATCAAAATATAAAAACTGCACGTAACATCTATCCTAACCAAATGTTCGCATTCCGACTATAACATAACATTAGCAAGATCAACATGGTAAAATGTAAAAATGTAAATAGCTCTTTGCATCTCAAAAGAGAAACTAGAGAGATTGAGGCACCAAAAGTCTCAACAAAGACCAAAAGAAGAAAAGAGAGTACAACACAAAAGTCCTTAGAACTTTGAAAAACTCCTGACAGCCGAGAAATAGCAGAGAGAGAGAAGCAGAGTGACCACCGCCAGTTTCCGACAATCCAAAAAGTCCAGAGTGTGAAAGCTCACACTCATTCACATTCCCCATTTGCGACCATACAACACCTTTCACAAAACAGAGACACACACAAACTCAAACCCACTTCACAACAAATTCAATCTTTACAAAAAAAAATCTCCATTTCTCTCTTTTCCAAATATCTCCGGCAGAACCCATTTGCCGGAAGGCTGTTTTCCGGCGACTGTGTTGAGAAGAATGGCTGTGGAGGCTGAGAAATTTGGGTCTGACGGGAAGCTTTGGAGTCTGTGCAAAAGGCCATTTTGGCAGTCGAGAAATGCTGTTCCTCCTCCTTATTCATCATCTTCTTCTTCGTCTTCCAATTTGTCTTCTATGCATAATGGTCATCAGCTGAGTCGGATTCACGAGTCTGTGGAGCGTCCGGCGCTTTATTCTGGGAGTACGGTGTCGTATGTGGCCAAGTCTCTGCTTCCCGCTAGGAGAAGACTCCGTCTTGATCCTCCTAATAAGCTCTTCTTCCCATGTAAGCCCCCCTTATCTTTACTTGTGTTTGGTTTTGAGTCACTCTTTTAATCTGGGATTTCTTTTGTTGTTAAAGTTATGATTTTGATCTAAAATGTAGAAGAAAGAAACAACATTTTGTTGGCTTTGGTATATGTGTAGTTTGATTGTATGATGTGTCTGTTTTCTTAGCTCAGAGTCTCAAGACTGGTTTTGTTTCTAAATGCTTATCTGGGTCTTCAGCATATTATTAGTACATAACTTGTATCTTTAGACTGTTCTATGATTCCCATTAGTGTCGATATAATATAAGCTGTGATTGCAGTATCTCAATCCTAGAGTAGGATCTTGAGACTCGTTAGTCTTTTCTGTGCACACACATTGCATTACTTGTTCATAATCTATGAAAAGTATACTGACTTTAGGTTAATTTCTAGTTTATTTTGGTATAGAAGTCCTGGGGTTCTTTATAAAATCAACATTATGTGTGTATGGTTTTGTTCAAAGGTAAGCGTTATCCTGAATCTGGTACTTATTGAGTGTGGTTGAGTAACGATAGTTTCGGTGTGAAGTTTGATAGAAAGCATTTGGTTTCTATACACAGCAGCATTACTTACTGTCAGTGATTTGTCTCTGCATTTGGGTTTCTCTCCATTCTTAGGTCCCATGATCTTATAAGATGTTCAATTTTAAAGTGTTTGCTTATCATAGATTGTGTTTAGTTGAATTCCTTTTCTAATTAATGGTTTCACGCACATATGTATTTCCTCACTGTGTGATTGTTACATATGCAGATGAACCTGGAAAGCAGGTTAAGAGTGCTGTTGGGATTAAAAACACTTCCAAGTCTCATGTAGCTTTCAAGGTATCAAGTGTAATTGTGTTTCAAACCAATTCTAGGTTCTCTTTTTGGTGTTTTTTTCCCTTTCAATCATATTATCTTTTGGTATACATGGCAATTTGTCATAACTAGTTGCACAACTTGACATTTGATCCAGCACATTGTATTGCACTGGACTAAAGTTTCAAAAGCTTTTCAGCTGTTGATTTGATATATTATTCCTATCCACCAACAGAATCATACAAGTGCTTACTGTTTCCGTGGTTTTTCAGTTCCAGACGACTGCACCAAAGAGTTGTTACATGCGTCCTCCCGGGGGTATACTTGCTCCTGGTGAAAGTCTTGTTGCAACTGGTAATGCATTGCTATTGATATTTCCTTACCACACAATCACCCTTTCGTTTTTGAGCTCTTTGGCATTGCCATTTGCAGTGAATATAACGACAGATAGTATAGATATTAGTGTGTATCATCTGACATTGTAACTTGACCAACAGTTTTTAAGTTCGTGGAACCTCCGGAGAACAATGAAAAACCAGTAGACCAGAAAAGCAAGGTTAAGTTCAAGATCATGAGCTTAAAAGTGAAAGGAGAAATGGACTATGTTCCAGAACTGGTATGATTGGAAGCATTTTTCAGACTCTTACCTGATGTTAAACTTTATTTTTCTGCAATAGGGTTATTAAAAATTCTATGACAACTGGACCGATAATTCAATTATCAGCAAGAGTATGGTTAGAGTCTGAAAGTTTGAATTGAGGTATTTTTCTCTGTGATGTTTCCAGATATTTTATGTCATTGAATTTAATCCTCAGATACTGTCGTAAGCCTGCTGCACTACATCGTTAATGTGTAATATTCTTGACAGAATCTTGTAATTGGAACATCTCTATAACTGAAACTTCAATATTCTGCCTCTACTGCAAGTTGTATCTTGGGGAAAAAAAAAGTGCCTCACAATCTCTGACGTTAAACATTATCTTTTGTGTGTATTTATGCAGTTTGAGGAGCAGAAGGAACAAGTTGTTGTGGAGCAGGTTTTACGTGTTGTTTTCCTTGACCCGGAACGCCCTACACTTGTAAGTTGGAAGGAGATACCTCCAATTTATTGTTTCCCTGTACTTTGTTTAATTTTTGCTCGTCTTAATTTGGCCTCAGTAATGTGTATTGTGACTTTAAATTTGATTTATGTTAAGGCAATGGAAAAACTCAAGCGGCAGTTGGCTGAGGCTGAGGCTGCTCTTGAGTCACGAAAGAAGCCTTCAGAAGAAGCGGGGCCTAGAATTGTAGGAGAAGGGCTGGTCATAGATGAATGGGTGAGACACTCATCATGTTTGTTGGTTCTTCTGATAGAATGAATGCATTGAGCTTTTACTGATTTACATATTCTGCATATTCTTATTTGTGACTTGTGCATATTTCACTGTAGAAAGAACGGAGGGAAAGATACCTAGCGCAGCAGCAGGTTGAAGGGGTTGCCGATTCAATGTAGAGTTACGTTCCCTTCTGTTTAGATCATTTCTTTCTCTAGTGTGAAAGTTTTCTATTTGATTTTGTATTGGGTGTGCCCTCTTCATGTCTGAAGAAAGTTGAGCATGTCTACTAACAAAGCAGGCATGCAAGGGGTAAATGGAAGCATGTTGTTGTGGATAGATGTATCTGTAGATAGTATCAATGACAATGTTAAGTTGTATTCATTTCTATAGAAATCTGGATGAAGTTACATAAAGTCATAAACTGTGTTAGTTTTAGAACTTCTGAATGAACCCTACCATCTTAATTCTGTCCCTGATCTTACAATTATTTGACCCATTGGATTGTGGGTAGGTTCGTAGGTTCGCTGTAACTCTGCTGTCATGCTGTCATAATACACTAGGGATCATGAACACTTGAACAGAAAGAAACCTAATGAAAAAGCTGTGGTTTGTAACCACCTACTTGATATGATTCAGACTTTACAACTTGAGAATGAACTGCAATGAGGCAGATGATCCATTATAGGGATGGCCAGAAGTAGAATCTTCCTGCATCAATTAATCATATAGATTAGTAAAGTTGATTGAGATCTGGTAGTAAATTAACTTCCCTTTTAATCAAACTTATCTAGTAAACTTGTTATTTTACATATTGAGAGGAGTATCTGGTTTAGCACTTTGGATACATGGAAATATCTTATGTCTATGATCTGTAACTTTCAGATTATATGTAGTTTATATCCCATTAAGAGAGATTAAGATTTGAGATTGAAGATTATCTGTGCACTAATCTTAATACAAAAGGATTAATGATCTTTGTGGAGAATAAAGGTAAAGATCTTGTCTTTTTAAAGTACTGTATCAATGATTTGGAATGTAAGCCAATAGATAGATAGATAAGTACTACATTGTTGTAAAGTTAATCACAAATTAATCCAGAACCCAATATACCTGCTTTCATAATGTAGTTAACAAGTGGGTAGGCCCAAATGAGAAATATCACTATCCACACTGTTTCCCTGTTCTTGAAGGATCTGAAGCTTATATTATTAGCATGTCACTGTTGTGTACTTAGATTAGCATACAAAATTCTTCAATTTATGGTCTAAACCCACCATGAATTAAGAAACATGACTAATCTATTATCAGTGGGTTTTGCTCTTTATTCTTTTTGTAAGCATTAGTGGGTATTCTATCACCATCATTGCCAAATAGGAAATTAGGTTGGGAAATTGGAATTCATAAACAAGTTTCTGGGTTCCTAACTTAATGCAGAAAACAACAGATTGTTTCTCTCTTTCTAATCCTGTTTTGCTGGGAAAAGGTCTAAAAAGTGAGTATGTTAGAGTATTTAAGCAATAATTCAGATCCCTTATAAATTAATGAATACTAATTATCTATGTTTCACTCCGGCTCCCTTCTGAAAAAGACCTGAAGATACTGAGAGCATTATCATATAACTAATGGATTAATTAAGAAGATCATTTTCAATTAGCAAATGGTGTTTTTTTTTTCTTTTTGGAAAACTTCACAGTGGTTGTTATATCACCATCACTGCCAAGTCTATGATGGGTAGGATTCAAGTGAAGAAATTAAGGATTCATAACTTCATGAAGAAAACATCTGAATCTTATTTTTTTTCTTTTTTAATTTCTTCAGTTGGCAGAAGGTGTAAAAGTGAGTAATTTAAGAGTATATTAGCAATTATTTGTATTACTTTGTAGTCTGTATGCAATTATATTACGGGAGACCAATTTTGTGAGTTGTGATGGTGAGGTGAAGATGTTGAGTGTGATTATAGAAGTAATAGGTTATGGAGGTCATTGTATAAGATGGTGATTAAATATGATAGGTGGACCCGAGCTGAAAGCTGAGTATGGACTATGAAGGCGACACCATTGGTAAAGATAAACACCATGGCCTCTCTCCAGGTCAAGATAAGTTGCAATTCCACAATCACTGTATGCGACGAGTGTGACAACCATCTCTTCGTGTTGAAATTTCCACAACGCCCATTTCTCAGGTTTGAGGCGGATCGCCGCTGTATGGACCGCAGCAGAGCACATTGCTAGAGGCATCCGCCTGGTATTGAGATCCAATTGGAAAAAGAGTTTGAGTTTTGCCGGATTTTAAGTGACACGTTTTGATTCAAATAGAGAAATGACTTAAACGAAATAAACATATGAAATTAAAAAAACAACACAGATCGTTAATAAAATAAAAAAATATTATAACAAATATTCGAAAAGATCTAAATTATGACATACTAAACATATGAGAACTCAAATAAAAGCAACTGTGTACTCTTGCGATCGTGTCAACTAATACATTTTAACTACGAAACATATCTTAAAAAAGAGTACGTAGAGCATAATTGGTATTATGTATAACTAATAGGTTATGTATAAGTGTATAACTAATGGTGTGGTCAAAACTACATTTTTTCTCATAAGACCTGTTTCAAAATGAACAACATACTAGAACCAAAAAAATGTCTTTTACATAAATTATTAAAAAAAAAGTAAAATATTTTTTTAGTGGTAAGATCTTAAAATTGAAATGTCACTAGCGATATCCCAACAAAACTCTCAATTTCTAACTTGGAAATTTTAATAGTACGTGGAACTCTTAATTATCTGACTGGTTCTGAATTTGACACTAAAGAAAACTAGAGATTTACACATTCGAGTCCGGTGATGATTGGTCGGAAACTTTGTCCGATATGACTGTCCGTCGAGTTTGGACAAGAACATGGAATTGCTACTACTGAAAGAAGTGGGACAAAGGGTATTTGCGTCAATAAAGCAGAGGAGCACATGAAGCCCATGCGCGCCCATCACCTATCATTGTACTCCCCAAAGGGCATCAAGAGCTCAAGACACTATCCGGACTCCACACCCGCCACCTGTCCCTCTCCTCCACATCATTTCAGATTCATTATCCGGGATAGACGGTTTTGCCCCTGGGAGTGGAAGAAACAAACGAAATATAAGGGAGGGTGCTTGAGGTTGATTATTAATCATATCATATGAAATACAAGAGGGTAGGGCCCCTGAGAAGAAAGGTGGAGACACTGAACCCAAATTGGTGAGTCACCAGATTTCCCCGTGGGGGAATCTGGATAAGATCGCCACCTGTCCCTACCTCCATCGCTACGGTACTTGCTACATATATCTCTTTCTCAATTCCCCCTATCTCCTCAAAATCTCATTTCCTCGCAATAATAATGGAACCTTCTTTTTAAAAAATTAAACAAAACATAATTATCCTCAGACAATTAATAACTCATTGTTGGATCTAATTTATCTATATTATGACATAAATAGTTGTGTAGATCAGTTATTTTTGTTGTAATTTCTTTTGTGTTAATTGATCAGAATATCTTCAGTATACGATATGTACTTACATATATAATTTAAATAGTCAATATTAGATAACTTTATATAAATATATAGTGGGTCTTGTGTATACAGTATTTTAAATGACTAAAATTACGTCGTACATATAAGAATTTCTGTTAATTGATTATTTAAATAGAATTTTATGTGCACTATTATGCATATTAATACAAGTGAACATTATTGTTTTGTTTGAACATTTACCAGTTTAAATATTACATTTGAGATCAATATCGGTTTTAAGAGTTCTTTATCACAAGTTGGGTCTTAATTAAGGACCTCCTATTATCAGGTAAATTCCGTCATTTATGGTCTAAACATGCTTATATTAGACATTATACATTGAAAATCATTTCTGAAAGTAAAAACAAAGCGAAAAAGAAAATAATTTCACTTTTGATTAAGACACGAGATAACATCAAAGAGTCGAGAAATTGAGGATAAAGTCAAAGTTTCAGTTTGGAGTTTGGACAAACTGAATATTAAAGGGAGAATTACTTAATAGTACATGACCACATTTGAATTAACTAAAAACTCACTTTCCATATTTCTTATACAAATTAGGACATAAGCCCAAGTCCAAAAAATAAGTAGACCAAAATTGATTAAGTAATTAATGTAAAAATATCTAAAATACCCTTATTTTCGTGAAAATTAACAACTGCCACCCAGATCTAACAAGTTTCTCTCTCTTCCTTTTTTTAGTTTTTTTCAAGCAAATTTAAATTTTCCTGCTAAACTACCAGTAATTTGGAGGTGAGCCAATATATAAAGTTGTTCCTTATGTCATGGGCTTTCATTTAAGTACCATATTGCATATGTTTTGAGAAATTTTGAAATTTCGAATTTTGCTCACCAAAAACCACAGTAGCAGTTAGTATCTCAGTCGACAGTAGCAGCTAGATTTATAGTCAATAGTAGCAAGTGTCTTCCCACAGTAGCAGTTAGATACATAATCGACAGTAGCAGAGACCTTCCCAGCCAACAGTAGCACCTTTCAAATCGACAGTAGCAGTTACTTTCATGCTCGACAGTAGCAGGTACATTCCAAGTCGACAGTAGCAGGTGTCTTCCAAGTCGACAGTAGCAGTTAGTTTCCTAGTCGACAGTAGCAGCTAGTTTTGCAATAGACAGTAGCAGCTAGATTTGTAATAGACAGTAGCAACTAGTTTTGTAATAGACAGTAGCAGCAATTAGGACTAAATACATGCTTGTAAATATTAAGGACAAAAGAGTAAATTAGTTAATAACATGTGGCAGCTTGTTATGCACATGGTATTTATTTGTAAATTTTTGTCCTAATTTGTTCAATTAAATATGTAAGTGAGTTATTTGTAAAACAAATTGTTGTCATGTACTAATTTGTAGTTTGTCCAATATTAAACTCTATCAATACGTCCAAAATAAGCCGGGCCCCACTGTCCCCACCACTCCCATAGCAATATTCCAATACCACCCCTCCATTAAACACTTCCTCTTCTTCCTCTTCATACTTCTCTATAAATACACCCTTATCACACACCTATTCCGATACTTGCTCGCTCTCTTCCCAACCATCATCACACCCAAGACTAAAAACTTCTCAAGTCTTCGTCTTCTTAAAACATGAACTACCTCAACCGCGTCTGGATGGTCGCCAGTGTTCCCACCGCACCGGCACCTTCCGACCAGGTCCACAGATGGAACTCCGGCCTTAACTCCTTCCACCTCAGCCGGAGGCGATCCGGCGGGGACGCGTCCTCCGATCTCAGGCCTTGCTCTGGTGGAGCTGGCTCGGGTTTTACTGGCGGCGGAGTCGGTGGAAAGAGCGAGGAGAGACGACAGCAGTCCGATGAGTCTCTGCAGCGTGTCATGTACTTGAACTGCTGGGGTCAAGGCTAAGGTCGCCGGACGGCCGGAGATTGGGGTTTTCCGGCGTGGGAATTTGGATTCACGTTGGAAGTTCGAAGTTACCGTTGATCCGCAGGGAGGATGGGATTTGTGGAAAATGATGGGTAACTCGATTATTGAGTTGACCGGGGATGGTGGTCGGAATCTTTATGTAAATTGTACAGCAATCAGAAGTAGAAATAGTAGATGACTTTTCTTGTTCTGGTGTATCATGTTCGTATTTTCTTTTTTACTTCATATTTGGTTGCGAATCTAACTATCTATGAACTGTAGAAAGCTACATAAAACATTAACAATCTGAGTACCGATTGTTGACTCACAAACTCCTATCACATAAACACAAGTCTAATCTCAGCCTAATTCAAACTGATTATTGTGTTCTTCATAGTTTTCATGAAACCACCTGTTTAAAGCATTTCACCATAAAACTAGTGTCTTTTATTGAAATATCTGTTCTTATGATTATATGTCTGTTAAATCATTCAGCTAAATTGAAAACCTAATTTCAATTTGAATTTTTGCATGATCATTTTATTTGCTTCCAATATCTCTTAGTCATGGCCATAATATAACAAAGGTGCTAAATTGGGCTGTAAGATGGAAACTGCAGACACAACCGAAGCTTATGTATTATTGACGAGTATCACACAAAAATGAGATGGCCAATATCATAGGACTTTGGTCACACTTGCAACAATAATTATACAAATTGAAATGTCATAGAAGTTTCATTTAATCCTTTTTTTTCCTTCTATCTTCTTCTGGTTTCTCTTTTTACGAGTCATTTGATGAAGAGGGGAAAAGCAAAAAAGAAGAAGAAAAAAAAATCCTCTGCCTGTAGGCAGCTATGAATGGCAGCTGTTTGAACGATTTTGCATAAATGATATTATGCCGTGGCCTGCAAGCGATCTAATGCAGATTATTTTACCTTCTAATTGAATCAAGAAAATGTAGTAAAACATGCATGCAGGTGAAGTAGCCGGCCTCTTGAATCAAAGCAATCATAATTGCATGAGGCAGCATTGCAGCATTAGCCGCAATTGATCGATTCGAACTGATCGAAGCACTGGTGAAACAGTTTCAATAGTTACTCTTAATTAATGATGAACTCTTAATTAATGATGAAAAAAGTAGTATTACCGAAGCCGGTTATATATTACCATGGCCTGCAATGCTGCTTAATCTCAAGGTAAGCAGTGCATTGTGATGGGGAACTAGCCGGCCTCTTGAATCTCAAAGGAATCAAAGTTGAACAAGCTAAGCTAGGTGATCCTGTAACATTTAGAGTTTTATAAATAGATCTGATCGAGGTCTTCACTTTATAGGCACAGTTGAGGAGTAGAACCCAAAAACTCGAAGAATCAGAGATTATTGTTTGCTCTTCGATCACTTAGAGAAAGAAGAAGAATTGAAGAACATGGCTAAGGCTAGCTTGATTCTAGTAGTTGCTCTTCTCGTCATCATTTCCCTAGCTGAGGGTGAAAAACTAGGCTGTTAAGACTTTTTCGTACACTGACCTATACTTAATTTATGTTTGATTTATTCTTCTTCCTATTTTATCTAATAAGAATCCATTCCATGCAGCTGGGTTTGCAGATGAAAATAAAGTGGTGGTTTGCAAAACCGTTTATGGTGCAGCAGCCGGTGATACTTGCAGTAGCGTCGTTCTAAAGTTCAAACTGTCTCAAATCCTTCCTTTCCGTCAATCCTAATGTCAACCGCAACAACATCTTCGTGGGTCAATGGCTTTGTACCGATGGGCACACTGCAAAGTGATGATCAAGTTGCAACAGTTCATGATCGAGGACAAATAATTGTAGGAAACAACTTGGCTAACCAGCCTTCGTCAGTGTTTTGGCCTAAATTAACATGTATCTGAGACTATGGGCCGAAGCCCAAAGGGGTCACCCATTAGTGGGTAATCCGATATATTTTAGATCACATTCCTTCTAGGAGTAGATTTGAAGTAATTCTAGGAGTCCGAATTGAAGGTGGTTTAAGGTAATACAATCCTATTCGATATCAGAATCCATTATGCTTGATACACAAGTATTTGGGAGTTTTGAGATCACTATATAAAGAACTCTAGGACAACGTAGAAATTGTTCACAACCATACAACAACAAGCTTTTGCCTCGCAAATCCTGCAAGCCTCTCCGGAGCAATCTCTCGCGAACTGCCTTCCACCAACTACAAACAACCACTCTTCCAACCTAGTCGCAAACCTACTCCCACCATCGGTCGCCGTACACATGCCGCTGTTGTCGAAAGTGCCTTGCGTTCGTGTCGAAGCATCGCTGAGACATATCGAGTCTAGTCGTCACGCCTTGTGACAAATCAAGTCGTTACCCCGGTAACAGTCTTTCCCAATCTGCCAAAGGTTGGACGAACATACTCCGCGGTCTTGATTTAAAGCTCTGCTTTGCATCCCAAGATCGAAGTAAGATTATCTCAATCTACAATAGGTTGAGTAGAAAATCCTAGTAATCATTTACTTAGGTCTTGTTCGAGCCCTTTACGCCGGTCTGTCAACGCCCGCGTACAGTCGCTTGATCGAAAAGTCAGGTAGAAGGGAGCAGACGAGCACGTTCGCCAGAGTCATCCGCTCGCCAAGGGTGATTCATTCGCCAGACATCGTCCGCCACCAAGGTTGTACCTAACCCAAAGGTACTGGCACGCTCGCACCAGGACTGAAATCTACGTCCGCCACCCCTACGTGTTGACAGTTCGACAGGTGTCAAAACCGACGCGAACATTTTTGGCACGCTCAGTGGGACTAGTGTCAAAAATTGCGGAAGCCAATATCTATAAACGACCGATGTCGTCGTGCAAAAAACCAGAACATCAGCTGTTGAAACAGCACAACTCAGCTGCATGTAAAGGTCTGTCTGAATCTCAGTTACAAGCCAAGTTTGGAGACGGCAAACCTGAGATTGAGGATCTGAATGAGGTCCTTGAGGGAGATAACCATACTCTCGACAACTCGGAGGGTATCGCTGATCGCCAGGAGGTAGTCGATATCCCAAATACCGCGATAGCTCCATCAGTTTCTGAAACCAATGATGGAGATGGAATTCTCTAAACTCGGACACCATCTCCTGCGGAGATAGTAGAATCTTTTGGCCATGTAATATCTAAGTCTCGGGCCACTGATGTTATTCTAGAGAAGATAGAGGCTACTCTGTAGGAGTTGAAGACTGAACAGATAGGTCATATGACAAACATTAATGGCAAGGCAGCAACAGGCGAATGCTGGACATATTAATTCTCTCACTAAAAGTCTTGATAGGTTAGTGAGGGGGCATCAAGCTGAGTTCAGCGAGCAATTCCAACAACAGCAGGCGGAGTTCAGAGCACAGATGCTGCAACAGCAAGATCAGCTGGAAAAGACAAATGTCGTTGTTGAACGATTGGCGAACATGGTGCAATTAGGGTTTGATACTGAGATTTCTGAACAAAGAGAGCTAACCCCTCTAGTAAAGCCTGGGAGGACGTTGGAGAAAGGTCCAGCTAAAGCAGGTAAGCCTCGTAATAGGGGGTTCGAAACTGCTGCTCCGCCAAGACAACAAAAGAAAGGTGGACGGATGATAGATCCGCCATCTGACGAAGAAGGAGAAGATCAAGAGGAAGACGTAGAGGGCTTTATAACTCGCAACGACGTACAGAAGGTGTTTTTAGAACAATTAAGGATCATGCAAGGTTTGCCGGATCCTAGTGTAACCTATACCAATCCATTGACACGGACTGTGAACCTAACGCCATGGCCCGCGAATTTTAAGCATATAAGGTTTACCCCTTTCTCGGGTGAATCTTCTGAAGATGCGGAGACCCACATAACTCGTTTTCACAACGAATGTGGCCCCTATGCCCAGGACCCTGTTCTCAAGTTGAAATTGTTTGGAACTTCCCTAACGGGATCAGCCTTAGCTTGGTATAGAGATCTAACACCAGACTTTATTCCGGATTGGCAATCCATGGAGGGTTTCTTTAGGACCATGTTTGGGGTTGTCGAGGCTAAGGTAACCATCAAGATTCTGGCGGATACTAACCAGGAGCCTGATGAATCCGCCATCGACTATTTGAAGCGCTTTAAACTCCTGTGAGCTAAATGCAGAGATAGGCTAGCAGAAGATACCATTGTCGAGTTGGCGATTGCAGGGCTTGAGCCGGAGATACAAGCTCATTTCCAGCAAGTGTACGTCTCGAATATGGCAGACTTAACCAATAGGTTAGCCAAGCATCAACACTTCCTCGACTAGACGAGGGTTCAGGCCAGCAAGAAGAAAGGCGTCCCATTATCGTACTATCCGGGTACTCTGAAGCCTAAGACGAGTGTCCCTCCTATTTCTAAAACGGTGGTGACTATAGAAGCTGATCCTTCGCCAACGGTCACTTGGGTTGAAGATGCTGAAGACGAAGACAACGTAGCGGTTGTAGAGGTGTTGGGTCGCCAGCCGCTACAACCGAAGAACATAAGGTTCGCCAAGGAACCTGTTAAGATTATGACTTCTTTGCCTCTGAAGTCCGCCTTTGGGAAGTATACGTATAATGCTCATCATGCTCCGGAGATCTTCGCCGAATTATTCAAGCAAGGGCGGCTCCAACACGAAGGTGGTTTCATTCCTAAGTCGGACTATATGGCGGGCAAGAAGTATTGCAGTTTTCATAACATGAATAACCATTATATTAAGGACTGCGTAAAGCTCAAAGACCAGATCCAAACGTGGATCAATGAGGGGGTCATGGAGATGGAGACTGCTAAGGGACCTACTTGGACGAAGACTCGACCCTTTCTAGGAGTGAACATGATTACTCTGGTTCCCAACAAATGCCATGGACTGGAGCCTCGTCAACAGGGTTCTAGGTTCCAAACTTATACCTACAACGTGCACAAGGCGCAGGAGATTTGGCGACTCTTGATCCAGAAGGGAATAACTGCTCCTGAATACATGCCAGCGCAGCACCAAAGCATTGGGTTAGACGGATCCTATTGTTCTTTTCACCGTTCTAATTCATTGGTTTAAGGTAATCTTACTGGGAACGAACATCAGAGTTGTTAGATCAATTTGCTGACGTGGTGCTCGATTATGTCCCTCGTGAACAAAACTTTGCAGCCAATGAATTAGCACAGCTCGCCACGGGCATTACTCTTGCCAATGGATTCAAGGAACGCATCCTGAAAGTAGAACGCAGGACGCTGCCATCTTTTGCTGCAAGAAGGGAACAACGAGGCGATTGGTTGGTTGCTACCCTAGACACTATTGATACCGATTGGCGGCAACCAATCATTAAATACTTACAAGACCCTTCTGCCCCATCTGAAAGGTGAATCAGGTACTTAGCTACTAATTATTTACTCAAAGGCGACGAGCTGCTTCGCCGGAGCGAGGAAGGCGTGGACCTCAGGTGTGTCTTTGGAGTAGAAGCCAAGAGGCTAATGCGCGAAGTTCATCTGGGTGTATGTGGTTCACATCAGAGTGGATCAAAGATGAGGTGGTTGATCCGCCGTTATGGTTATTTTTGGCCATCTATCCTCAAAGACTGCATCAGCTTTGCCCAAGGTTGTATTGAGTGCCAGATTCATGGACCAGTTCAATGGATTCCTAATATTCCCATGCAGCCTATCATCAAACCTTGGCCCGCCAGGGGTTGGGCACTTGACTTTGTTGGGGAAATCCATCTAAATTCTTCTCTCCAACATAAATACCTGCTGATTGGCACAGACTTCTTCACCAAGTGGGTCGAAGCCATCCCTGTTCGAAATTGTGATCCAGCAACGGTCATCCGTTTCATATTTCAGAATATCATCTGCCGCTATGGTATTCCTGAGTGTATTGTAGCGGACAGGGGGGCAGCGTTTATGGCGGAGAGTACACAGACGTTCATTCAGGATTATGGCATTCAGTTTTTACACTCTTCCTCGTATTACGCTCAATCAAATGGCCAGGCTGAAGCTAGTAACAAGGTTATTATTTCTATCATCAAAAAGATGCTGGCTGATAATCCCAGAACCTGGCATACTGAGCTAGACAATACTTTGTTGGTGTATCGTACCTCTAAACGAACTCCTACAGGAACTACCCCCTACGCCTTAATGTTTGGCCATGATGCTGTTCTTCCTTTAGAGATCAATGTTCGATCGCTCCGGGTTCGTGAGCAGCATCAGTTAATTGGAGATGATTACGTTCAGGTTATGTTCCAGGAGCATGAAGATCTCGATGAGCAGCGACTAGACGCTTTGCAGAACATAGTCCTGGAGAAGAAAAAGGTCGTCAAAGCTTATGACAAAAGAACCAAGGGTAAGTCCTATGGTGAAGGCGATCTGGTTTGGAAGGCTATGCTTCCCTTTGGCGAACGAGATACTGGACGTGGTAAATGGTCTCCCAAATGGGAGGGCCCCTTTGTCATTGATCGGATTGTTGGCAAGGGTGCTTATCAACTTAGAGATTTGGAGGGCGACGTCCATCGAAACCCTATCAATGGGCGCCATCTCAAGAAGTACTTCCCTAGTGTTTGGGAATATGAAGAGCCGCTCGCTCTGGTTGAGCCAGGGGGGCAAGCTTCGGCCTAAGGTCTCCTACCAACACAATAACGCTCTGCCTTAGTTCCCTTGGCTTTGGCAGCGTACCTTGCCTCAGTCTAAGGATACTAGGGGGGGCAATACAAGGGATACTCCTCATAGAAGACCCGGCAGTTGAGGATAGAAGACATGGCGGTTGAGTCCGCCAGCGATAAATACCTAGCGGTTGAGTCCGCCAGCGATAAATAGAATGTAGAAGATGAATCTGCTTGAGGTTCATTAGTCTTTTTCGTTTTCTTTTATTATGAATTTGTTTAAGGTTCATTTACTTAGTCTGCTTGGGAATCAGTGTTTATGGTTCTCAACAATTTATGGTTATAATAAATACATTCAACACGGAAAACAACAATGTTTCTGTTTTTCGGCAAGATCAATTGAAGGGTTTATTTACATTTCAAGAATGACTTTGCGGTCAGGAGCTTTACAAGTACATAATTACATATATGCCTATACTTCTAAAATTCTTGAACGAACATGATCTGTTTTAACTGAATCTTTTGCCCATGGAGGTGTATCAAATTCCCTCCGACCATCCGCCCAGATTGTCCTCCATCTCACCGACCCGTTGGTTGCTTCTGCTGGTGGAAGCAATCAGGCTCACTGAGGAGGAAGCGGGAGCATGAACGGTTAGTAGAAGACCAGAAGAAGAGAAATTTACAACCGCCGTTCATAAACAGCTTGTAGGTACTGTTGTTCGCTCCTAAACTCAACCAGGACGGCGCCTAAGCCACTATCCACTATTATACCCAGGGACAACGTGGAAGAAGTTCGTTCTTTTGGGATTCTATCCAGGATCCACGTTATCCAAACGGGCATAATACCAGATTATGCGACTTAGACGATATCTAATACCAGATTATACGACTTAAGGTGTTTGAACAAACATCTCTGTATAATCCGGGGGAAAAGACTCAGGAAGCCATAGGGGCTTGGTGGAGAATCTAGAGAATGGAATAGACATGTTGAAATCAAAAGGCAATGAAAGAGATGTTTTCGTTGCATACTAAGGGTTTCATTATATAGCGAATGGCGAGTGAAATCCAACGGCTGGATGAATTAGGGTTTCCCACCATCGGTCAAATCAGAGTTATGAAGGTTTTTATGGTCCTCAACCGTTTGGTGGTACGGAGGATCACGAGGTTTGAATTTCAAACTGACCACATCTTGGAAATTGACAGTTGCAGATAGGGATCATTAAATGCTACATTGTTGCTTGAAGTTGGACCGGATAAGTCTGGGCTTCGTATCAGGGTTGGACTTTTTTATACTAATCCAATATTATATGAAGAATAAATATTATATAAGAGCCCAATTCACTCGGGGGGCATGGCCTGGAGTTCAAACAACTCAAATGCTAACTTTCCTATCCTAGCCTTCAAATACTCGATTTCACCTTGGAGTTTCACTTCTTCTACTTGGCTTTCTTCTGTCTCGGTCCGAAGCTTCATCAAGTGAGCCCTTTTCTCATGGGCTGTGTCAAGTCGAGCATTTTGCCTCTCCTGCACCATTGTTATTTTCCGATTGAGAAGCTCTTTTTCTCGCTCCAGACGTTTGATTTCCTCCTCGTCTTCTTGTTCAACAACAAACACAAGGGAGGAGTAGGACTCCATGGCCTTGGATAGGACCGAAGTCTTCCTGCTGATTTTGGCTTTTTGTTTTGGAGCCTCGCCCGCCCTGTTTTGGAGGGTTTCAAGGAGCTTGGGGAAGGTGATCAAAATCTCTTTTACCCTGGCTTGAGCTGTGGCGGGAATATGGTGAACTTGATTCTCCAGGGTCTGCAGTGCGCCTTGGATCCTCTCACGAACCTTCTCATCCGTGAGATTTTTCTGATATACTTGGCTTATGAAGCTCCAGGCTTCCTTGAGTTCAGCTTTGGACCTCTTTGGGGTTGGCAGCTGCATTAGAGGATCATCACTAAGTCGAGGGATGGATTTGGAGCCGCTGGTGGCGGTTTGTGGGGAGATTGACGCGGATGGACCCTTGCTTGGGATTTTGGGCTGAGGAAGAAATGGGACCAAGCTCCGTTTGCCAATACTCTCAGCACTCTTAGACTGGATATGAGTCTCTATCACCTGAAAGAATATGAGTGTGATGAGAATTAATACTTAAACAATCTAAACCTAAAATGAATAAAGGTTGTTAGAAGGGTACCTCTGGTTCAGGAGGGGTATCAGCCGGGATTTCTACCCATGGAATTATTGGCTCTGCAGGTTCGCCCAGGGAAGAAGCTAGGGGCACTTCTGGGTAGGAGCCGGCCTCTACGACGACGTCCGCGTTTGACTGCAGGAACTCTTCAATGGTCACCCCTGGTACTTCTGGTTCTGGGTCTGACTCCAGAAGTATCACCCTTGGCGGTTCCTTCACGACCGCCAGTGTTGTCGGAGCCTGGGCGGATGATGTCTCTCCCACGGTTTCCTCTGCGATGGGGGCCGGATTGGTCAAAGGATTAGTCTGGGCTGGAGTTGGAGCATTGACCAAAGGGATGCAGGTGGTACCTGTATCAGGAGAAAGCCAGTTTAGGGGAGTCACATCTATATGAGGTTTTCTCCGGCATTGATCAAGAAAACTTTCAAGCTTTCGCCAGGCAGCTTGAATTTCGTCCCAGGTCTCTGGAATTCTATGTCCAGGTTCAGGATCACTTGGTGGTGAATTAGTAGAGCCGGAAGACTCACCTGAGGAAATCTCAATGGGTTTGGATGCAGTAGGAGCAGTACTGGAAGCTGGTTTCCTACTTTGTCTGAGAGTTAGCCCCTGAGGAAGAAAGTTCGCCAACTACATCAGACTTATAAGTTGGTCTAAAGAAAATAGCAGTTAATGATTGGCTGATCTTGGCGGATTAATGTAGATACTTACTGGCACGTTGTCTTCCTCATCTTCTTCCTCTTCAATCGCTGGGGGAGGAGGTTTCACTTTCTTTTGGCTTTGAGCTGCCGCAGGGGGAGTTTGAGGAGCCTTCCTTTTCTTCATGGCGGGAAGGGATTTCTTGGAGACCTGTGGCACGAAAAATCAGTTAGTGGTTTTTCTAAATACAACATAACCAAGGTGAATAGTAGCTTAGCGAATGTTTACCTGTACAGTATCAGCTTCTATCTCAGGGTACAAAGGACCCCCATCGAGTACCTTGGCGTCCTCAGAAGTGAGAAACTTCCGTTGGCTCCGAAATAAGGACAGGAACCAATGCATAGACTCCTTCTTGAAAAAGTGGCCTCAGAGTTTTTCCCACCAAACTTGATATTCGTCTGAGGCAATGTGGGAAATTGTCAACTCTGGGCATTCCTCTAGTGAGGGAAGGATCCCAGGACGCAGGGTAGAAGTTAAAAGAGCATCTTCATCCGCCGGATTGTCTTTGCTTGGCCGCCAGGCAGAGAATAGGTTGATGCTTTGGACTGGCGGATAGGGGAGAAGCTGTGTAAGCTCGAATTGACGAGCGAATAGTTGGGGTGCATAGACTTCGACGCCTTGTCCACCTTTGTCTGAAGAGAAGAGGGGGAGGTTCGCCATGGATATGCATTGCAGAAATAATCTTTGCCCTTCCTCGCATTGATCGACGGACGGCAGAAAGCTAGTCCTCAGAGCTGAAGGGTGCTGCCGGTTTAGGAGCATCTGTGCCTCCGAGTAGAAGCCTGGCGCATCCGTCTGGTAAATGATATCAAAGCAAGGCGCATAGCCTTGACCATAGTGAGGCGGCTGGCCAGCGTAGGCCGCTCCCACAATCATCTCGTCCCCTAGCTCCTTTGGCTCCGAAGCCAATCCGGGGAAGTACATATTAGCCCATATCTCCAGAATCTACAGCGGCCCAGGGACTTTGCAGGTCAGGGGATTCATTGAAAGGGTGTGGAGTCCCCTGTAGAGGTGGGCCAAGACTATTGGGGCGAGGCTGATTTCATTGCGGGCATAGAGGATTTCCGCCATCAGTTTGTATGTCTTGGTCATCTTGGAGGCGGATGGGCAGAATACGAACTTGTTTAGCCAAAAGTCGAGGAAGGCTATTCCTCTGATATCATCCGTCATTGGGCTAAACTCATCAATCCACGTCTGATAGCTCATATTGTGGAGTGCAGGTAGAGGGGCGGATGGCACATCGCTCTGCGGGTAGTCATCTTGATCAAAGGGTTTTCTGCCCATAGGAAATCCTAGCCCGGCGTACAGGTCTAGAAGGGTGATGCTGGCTTGCCCAAACTTAAAGTCGAAGGCGTTTGCGGAGGGATTCCAGAAACATGCCAGGGACATAAACATGCAGCGATTTCCTCCCTTTGGATTGAGACTGAAGCAAAGGTCGAGGACCTCTTCTATCCCGGCATACCGCCATCTTTTTCCTCTTGACATACCAATCCACCATGGTCCGGGTTGGTAGAGGTCAGCAGCCAAGGGTGATAGGAACCTCAAAATGGTTCGCGGATTTCCATTCTCCACAGTTGACGCTATGTCCGCGAAACGCCACCGGCGGCGGACGGCATTGATCCATAATGGAGGATAGGGCTTGGGTGTTGCACTCTTGTTGCTTGGGACCTAACCCGGCATGGCCGTAGTCGTCAGGTGGGGTAAGGGAGGTCTGAAATGGGCTTCCGACCTCGAGGACGGAATCAATGATTCTTTTCTTTCCGCGGAGAGCTTCTGGGTAGTAAATTTCTGAGGCCATGGTTGAGAGGGGAAGAAAGGTTTGAGATTTCGGGATGGAATTGGCGTTTCTTGATTAGGGCTTTATAGAATCTGAAAAGAGGTTCTGTGAATTTCTGAGGCGGTGTGTTTGGAAACGATTTAGGGTTTCGTGAACAGTCTTCTGAGCACGAATTGGTAAAGTTGCATTGGTTAGAGGGAACGACGCATTCTTTCAGGTTTTTAAATGAGTCTGGATTGGGCTTTTTCAACCTTCTTCAATTTCAATGGGCTTTTAATTTCGAAGGCTGGGGGGAAATGTTTGGGCCTAAATTAACATTTATCCGAGACTATGGGCCGAAGCCCAAAGGGGTCACCCATTAGTGGGTAATCCGATATATTTTAGATCACATTCATTCTAAGAGTAGATTTGGAGTCCTTCTAGGAGTCCGAATTGAAGGTGGTTTAAGGTAATACAATCTTATTCGATATCAGAATCCATTATGCTTGATACACAAGTATTTGAGGGTTTTGAGATCACTATATAAAGAACTCTAGGACAACGTAGAAAGGGTTCACAACCATACAACAACAAGCTTTTGCCTTTTAAATCTTGCAAGCCTCTCCGGAGCAATCTCTCGCGAACTGCCTTCCACCAACTGCAAACAACCACTCTTCCAACCTAGCCGCAAACCTACGCCCACCATCGGTCACCGTACACCTGCCGCTGTTGTCGAAAGTGTCTTGCATTCGTGTCGAAGCATCGCTGACATATCGAGTCTAGTCGTCACGCCTTGTGACAAATCGAGTCATTACCCCGGTAACAGTCTTTCCCAATCTGCCAAAGGTTGGACGAACATACTCCGCGGTCTTGATTTAAAGCTCTGATTTGCATCCCAGGATCGAAGTAAGATTATCTCAATCTACAATAGGTTGAGTAGAAAATCCTAGTAATCATTTAGTTCGGTCTTGTTGGAGCCCTTTACGCCGGTCTGTCAACGCCCGCGTACAGTCGCTTGATCAAAAAGTCAGGTAGAAGGGAGCAGACGAGCACGTTCGCCAGAGTCATCCGCTCGCCAAGGGTGATTCATTCGCCAGACATCGTCCGCCACCAAGGTTGTACCTAACCCAAAGGTACTGGCACGCTGGCACCAGGACTGAAATCTACGTCCGCCACTCCCACGTGTTGACAGTTCGACAGGTGTCAAAACCGACGCGAACAGTCAGCTAGAGCTAACACTAGCAAATAAAAAGACGATACGTGACATTTACAGGGACATAAAAGACATTTGTAGGGGCATAAAAGACATTTACATGGCTGAGTGGGTATTTACATTATTATTTAATTCATTTTAAAGGCCACGTGTCGTCTTTTTATTAGTTAATGTCAGCTCTAGCTAACAAAAGCTGGTCAGTTTTTCATAATTGTATGAATGAAGAGAATTAGCTAGCTTAGTTTAATGCTTCTGCTCTCTCAATGTATTGGTTTTCCATTGTTGTCATCTCTTTGACTATCTATTTCATTGTAGTTTTTCTTCTTCTGTCTATTTTGAAATAAACGAGGTTGTTATTATCAGTTTATCACCACCAGTGTCACACTCTGAAATGCAATGGTCTGTACAATACAGCAGCAATAGTCTATAGAACCATCAGCAATTGAATCACACCACTTTCAGCATTGCAACGGAGCGTTGTTGAAAAAGAACAAAGTATATGAAATAGACAACTCGATTATCAAAAAGACCAAAAATTCAAAGATAATAATAATGATCAAGTTCCAGCTCTAGCTATTCCTATTACAGGAAATTAAATTAACTAGACAAAACTAAAAAATAGAGTCGGGACAATCCAAACATACAATTAGGACGGAGCCAAATAATACACTACTGAGACAAGCTCAATCATCACATCCTATTGTAAAGACAAAAAAAACTAAATACTAACTAACTAAACTCATGGCTCAGAAGAGTCAGACTCAGGTCCAACAAAGCCAAACCCTGAAAACGTCAAGGGAAAAACTAACCGCCATCGCTACCGCCACCGCTACCCTATACGCCTTGCTCCGATGCCATCCACCAAAGACACCAGCTGTAGCTATAGTTGAGATAGATTCAGCTGTAGCTATAGTTGAGATAGATTCAGCTGTACCACCCCTTGTCCCTTTTCATTCAAAACAACTAAAAAAATAGTTTTTTTTTTTTAAGACTTTGGAAATTTAACAGTGTTTTGACATATAAGCTTTTGAACTAAATAATGAGTCATCACAACTTTTTTTGTTTTGAATATTTGTTTCCAACGGTTTATTCCGCTCGAAAATCTCTATAATAAAATCTACTGTTGATTATAACTACATTAGTTAACTGAATAGTAGATTGGCATGAGTAAAAATAGACTCATACTTTCATATTAATGACTTAATCCTTGAGTTCCTCTTTGATTTGATATTTCTTTCAAGACTCAGATCCTCTGTTCATGTTTTTCTACTTATATTGCATTATGCTGTATTTAGGCTATCCAATCTTAATTATATGGTCAGATTTTTTTACATTGGTGTGGGCTCCACATTACATGGTTTAAATATAGAGAAAAACATGTTCATATGATTACAATTGGATGAACAAGATTCATTTATGAGGCAATATAAACAGACAAATATGAGCAGAGAATCTCAGTTCTTTCGAGGTAACTCATCAGTGTCTTATTGAAGATTTAGTGTTAGCCACAAGTTTCTCATTCTATTTTTGCACAAGCTTCTTTACTCTCACACTTCTTGTCTTCCATGCAATTGCAATAATGCATGCCCTGGCCTATTATATGATTAACAATATTTTGGTCAAGCTTCTTTTCAAAATAGTGCATATCTATACTTAATTTGCGAACTTCCAAAATAGTGCACTATGTTGTTATCGAGCTTCTAATCTTTTACATTATTATCATTTCAGTTTATAACATAAAATGTTTATTTCAACATATATTAGATAACAGCTTCTATCATTATATGATTTCTCTTAATTACTTCCAATCTCTCATTTATTTTGAAAGTGTACGTGTAGATTCCCCAAGTAAACGATAATGGATTCATTGGAGTGCCTATTTCTCTTTAGATCAAGATGATAAACAGAGCCTATGCATATGCATATATAGGCCGTTGTCACATGAATGCCAGGGTTCAGAAAGAAATATCATGCTATATGTATTTCAAAAATGCCAGTCACAACTTTAACAATACAAATCAAGTTTAGGGCCTCATGAGTCATTACACATACCATTGAAATTTCCTACGTACTGATTTAGTTGAGGAAACCATTAAACCTATCCATAGTTAGGAAACACAGATGTTGTAAACGATATGTCTTGCATTTTAAACTGGTACGTTTTAACCAAAAACATATAAAGAATCCAACGTATTTCTATTTACAGATCTACTACCCGCTTGAGCTTAATTTACTTCACACTTTATCGTTAAGAAATTGGCTATTCGTTACAAACTTTCTTCTTCTTTTCAGTATTGATGAACGCTAAGTTACCAGAAAATCAATAACCATTCTACACTAGAACATACGAGAATAGTACATTATAAGTTCCGGCTAGCTGCATCGAAAACGTCTAGATATTATATTTGGAACAGGAACACCTTCACAATGACATGTCAATTTATCGAATGCATTCATTTACTTGCGTCCAAAATCTCATGTATTTAACACTAGAGAAGGTATGTTTTGAAGTTCCTACATGATATCAGAAGCAAAGACAAACAACACAGGCAAAATATTGAACAAACCAATGCAAAAATTCCCCCTAAATCCCATGACAAGCCAATGTAGTAAAACAAACCGGCCTCATATTGAACGAAACGAATCGTAGTAAATTTACAATGTCCCTGCACATTTTCTCTATAAATACCTAAACCCAAAGGCTAAAGAATCAAAGAAATAGAGTTCTTTTGCTTATAAAGATCGAAGAGGAACAATATGGTTAAGACTAACTTGATTCTACTTCTAGTTGTCTCTCTTCTTGTCATCATTTCAGTAGCTGAGAGCAAACGATTTGCTGGTTAGAATTTTTTTTATCTGTATTAGTAATTTTGTTAATTGATCATCGTCATGTTTTTTTTTTTATTCGGTATATATATATATATATATATATATATATATATATATATTATTCATTTTCCGTCCAGTTTATCTAATACATACAATGCTACATGCATGCAGTTGGATTTGAAAAGAGGACTCCAACCCTGGTCTGCGATGCTGTTTATGGTGCAGTGAAAGGTGATACTTGCGGTGGTGTCGCTCAAATGTTCAGCCTTAGTCTCCAATCCTTCCTTTCCATCAATCCTAATATCAACTGCAAGAGCTTTTTTGTGGGTCAATGGCTATGCATTGATGGTACTACAAAGTGACCTGCTAAATTTCATGTATGTATAAGTTGAGTTGAGGCCATATAATGTAAGAATAAAAGAGGATGGACTAGCAAACTGGCTAGCTAGCTTTGATGCCCTCTTAATAAGTCTCAACTCAACCCATTGTTTCCCGTTCCGTTAGTTGTTGTACTTTACAAAAAACTGTAATGTTTGCTAATTAACTCACTGTATTGACGTTAATATAATAAAGGAAGACATACATGCAGTTCTTATAATTTATGGATCAATCAATCGTTACGATACACACATGAACTGATAATTATATGTGAAAATTTTATTTATTTTTAAAATCTAAAGTTTACTTCTTTTCATTTTATCTACAAAGATACTAAATTACAAGATGAGCTGACAACTTAATTACATGCTACGGCATGTGAAGTTCATTGATGAGGGCAGTTGATCATATTTTTGTGTCTATAAACTATAAATTATAAATTAGATTTAAATTTCAAGCAAGCAAAAAATCAACATTGTATTACATCTATTATTTTATTGAAACCAATTACCAATTTTGCTTGATACACAATGACACATTGAATATAAATATTTTATAGACTAGATTAGTTTGTCATGTGAATTCTTAGGATAGTAGGCCGAAAACTCTTAATTACCACTACGGTTGTTTGGACCTCATGAAATGTGAGACTACAATTGACCACCTTTCGCACGATCTTTTTACAAAAGTTTCTAATTTTCATTATATGATGCTACAAGACTTTAATTTAGTTGCTTCCTACATCTCATGGATCGATTTTAAATGGGAGAGTATAACAATACCCACTAAATTAGATATTTGGTTTCTCAAAATGCACTTTTAGATGAAAATCAGAGTTTTCTATGTATAATAAGTTGTTGTCACATGCAAAATAGGAACATATATTATCATGTTAATTGTATTTTTATCGTCAGTCACAACTTTAGCTTTGCAGAATATTAAGCTCACAATAATGATATATTTCATACCATATCGGTCTCCAATTAAACATATATACATGGCGATGAGAATATTAAGCTCACAATGATATATTTCATACCATATCGGTGTCCAATTACACTACAACACATATGCCATTTTCCGATCTACTTTTTCCAACGACATCTATTTTTGGTCAGAAATAACACTATTTCCGACTGAAAACATTTGGTCTTCTAAAATCCGTCGGAAATATAATTATTATTTCAGACGGGCGATTGATGTATCGGAAATACTTAAAATGTGGTCAGAAATAATTTCTATTTCCGATATGATTTTGTTTCGTCGGAAAGTTGTCGAATAGATAGATTGTAGTTCCAACACACATTCATTGTCAAGAAAAGAAAATTATATGTAAGATGTGGAATAAACTCTTTAAATTTTAAAAAATCATGAATTTGCCTCCAAAAATAAAAATAATAAAGGCGCACTATATATTATACATGTATGACCATCATTAATAAAGTTATATAATAATAATATAAATATATATGTTCTTATTAAAGAAGTAAAATATATAAGGGCTAATCATTCGTCATTATTTTTCAATTGCTTCTTTTCTTCGAGCTGTAGTCAAAACTGAATGTTGTATTGTTTGATTTCAGATTTTCAATAAAGTTTGAGTATTTCTCACACCCGGGGTCCAGCTGCACCTCTGACTGCTCCAACAATTTATGAAACTTTTGTGCATCTCTATTGGGATCTTGTGCGATACATTTTTCCATAAGGTCTTGCATGTCATCGCATTGATCAAAACCCGCTGCCGCATTACCATCATTGTAGTCCTCACTATCACCACTGTCACTATATTCCTTCTCTCCATGTTTATGCCATACAGTATATCCTGGCATAAAACCTCTGTACAAAAGGAGTGTGTGTACTTCTATTAAAACCAATCTATCAGTGAGCATACAATCTCGGCATGGACACCATATTCTTCCGTCTGAGCAATTTTCATGGTTCGTAGCATACTCTATGAAAGTTTCGACTCCATTAAAATAATTTATGTCTGACAGTTTCAAGTGCATCCATGATTTATCAACTGGCATTTTCTGTTGAATAAACGAAATTTAAAAAACAACAAAAACTATTTTAGTTATTTATTATAAGGAATTACAAAAAATGAAAAACAAAATTTATATTGTTATAAATTTCATATTAGAGTAATTAATATATTTCTTCATATTATGCTAACTAGTAAATTAAGTTATTTTATTTTTGCTATATGTCGATTAGTGTTGTTTTGAACTTATCTTATAGGGAGCAATCTCTTATACCACCACTAGTTTTGTTTTTATTTCCCTTATTAGTTACTTTAACAAGGAATTTTATGGGACTTTCGGGCTGGCCTCTTTTATTAGAAAAAATGAGCGAAAGAGACAGAGAGAAATAAAAAGAAGAGGACTCTTCAAGCAGAAAAAGGAGAGGAAAACGGGAATGAACCCAGTTATTTCAGGGAAGAGAATCAAGATTCTACAGTAAGTGGAAGCTTCAATGTCAGGTATTGTCTAGTTTAAGACTTCTTAATTTTCTTTCCTCTATCACGTATTAGCTAGATTGAATTCTTATGGACCTGCAGTATGCCTTTGCATATTGTAACAATTAGGGATTTGAAATTTAGTTGCTGATTTGAGGAAATAAAAAGTGGACTGAGGATTTGGAATAGAAAGATTACCTTCCTATAAGCACATCATTTGTACTGTGTTGGGTTTGAAAGTTATTAAATAATGATAACCCCAATTGATATGTGTGCATTTGATCTGGATAATTTCGTGCTGTTTGTTTAAGCGTTTAATTTATAATGATTTTCTGAAGTTAAAGTGTTCAGTGCAGTAAATTTCTGTGTTTACAGAGCAGCAGCTTTTAGTTCAGATTTGATTAAGTTTTAAGCCTCCGTTTTGCCGGAAATTTAGTGAAGTTCTTCTCTTATATGTGAACTATTGATCTGGAAATTTAACTCCATTTTTATGGAATGGTTAGACCGTGACGAATTTTTGAAAGTTAGGTACTCACTTCTGAATCTGTTTTTATGTTTCCTAAGTTTGAGAATTGAAAAATGAAATACAATAGGCAATGAAATCTAAATACAATAGTAATTAAATGTTTGTACAAAAGAACAAGATGTTCAGTTTCGATATACTTGCATTATAACAAATAATTCATAGTAAGAATTGGAAAACATCAAAAAACAACTATGCATTACCTGGAACCAATATTAGCAGTTCATTAATGTTCGTAAACGTCCCCAATATTTACCTGTTAAAATTGCAAGGAAACCAAACAAAATATTTATAAGTTCAATTATGAAAAGAGTACGAGCACTTTAAAAAAAAAAAGAGTAAGAGCAAGAAGCTGGAACAGACCTCCAGTTTTCGTGCCAACCAGGACCTGTAGAACTATTAGTATTTGAAATGAATATGTAAACTAGAGAAGAGAGGAAACTGTAGAATTCTGAAGTTATTTCACTAGCTAAAACAAATAGATGCTTAAATAGAAAATACTGCAGCAAAGAAGCCTAACTAATTGCAACGGTTAATCTCACCCAAGGTTTGAAATTTACTATTCTAAAGGGATTCTCCTAAGCAATTGGTCAAAAATCAAAACAAATCAATTTTAACGACACAACCTTTAAACCATATTTAAGATGGACTCAAAGACGACCAATTAAAATACGCATCATAGCATAAGTAGGACTGTTAGTTGCTTTCTGAATTTTCATGTCATTAAATATGCATCTCTTTAGGGAGAGAGCGAGAAAGAGAGAGAGTTGTTATTGGAAAAGGAGAGAACTAGGCCAACATCAATCCTCACCTACTGTTCATGGTACTGCTGAATTTTTCTTTTTCTTTTGAGAATCAGGTATTTCCTTATTTAGCTTTAGTAATGTGATTGGAGTTCAGTAATTATTGGGTTTAGAGATTGACTTGATACTTGTGGTGATCATTTTTATGCATGTGATTGGAGTTTAGTAATTGGGTTTAGGGATTGGCGTAATCAAAAGGCAAAGGAATATTTTGTATATTTAGTATTTTATATATAATTCCTTTCACATTAAAGTAAGTATTTATGTTGGTTATGGATTTATTAAAGAAAAATCTATGGAACTGAAAAAACATCTACAAGAGGCTGGCGGTGGTGATGGAGAAGAAGAATTGGATGATTAGGACTGTTTCTGCCTAAACCCGGGGGTCTAGTAGATACTTGATGAATCCAACTCGATCTCCTGCAATCCTGCTTACTAAGGGGAATACCGGGCGGGCCGGCCTTCACCTCTCCGATGCCTAAGTTAGTATAGTTGGAATGTATGTAACTAAGACACGTATGTAAGCAGGGAGAGAGACAAGTTACCTCATAAAGAAGGTAGTTGGGGCCCATATATAAGTGGTTGGGGGCAAGGGCTGGCCTTACTCTTCGATGTGGGACTGGTTCCCTTCTGTTTATACTTTCTGGTGCCCTCTTAGGCAGGCTGGCGCCCCCGGCCCCTGGGTCCCTGGAGGCAGGACAGAGTGCCAGGCCCCGAGGCCGGGTGCTGGTGATCCGGTCCCGACCCTTGGGCCGGGCCCTGGTGCCTTTGCTGCGGGTCTGTGGGCCTGCTGTAGCCTCTCTGGCTACTGTCAACAAGTCCCCCAAGTTCCCGGTCAAGTGCAATCTTGAATGGGGACTTAAATCTATCTTGCTCTTGTCCCGCAGACCCGCGGGGCTACCAACCTATCGGTGCCCAGTCCCCCAAGTCCGCGTTAAAGATTGGGCGTGACCGAGGTGAGTACCTGTTACCGATGGGAAGCAACAGTTTATAAGCACACTTGCAATATAAGCAGTAATATGGCTAAGTGTTGTGGTGTTATGAGCATGGAGCCAAGATGATAATGATGATGCCATGATGTTATGATGCCATGATGCCATGCAACAGATGTGTGCATAGAATGATAATGAGGCGTTGAAATCCGCCATGCAAGAGATTTGTGCATGGGATGATAATGAGGCGTTGAAATCCGCCATGCAAGGAATGTGCACGGAATTTTGGCCGGGCACTCTGCCCTCTCGGTACGAAGCGGAGATTCACTGGGCCTCAACTGGGCGATCTGCCGAATCAAAGCGGAGCGGAGTTCACTGAGCCTCTACCGGGCGATCTGCCAAAACGGGATTCACTGAGCCTCTACCGGGCGATCTGCCAAGACGGGATTAGTTTCATTGCTAGGCTGCAGGGAGATTACCCTGGTGTTGCGGCCTTTTTGAAGCACCGGCGAACACTTGCTAGTTCTTCTCAGCTTGTATTGAATAAGCGTTGAGGTAAGGGGTGGCATTGAGGTGACAAAGCTCGCCATGTAGCCCCATGTTTGATCGCCTTTCAATGCGATGCAGGGTTTTTATCCTGCTAGACAAGCGTGCATGGGTTAGATGCAGACTCACCCGGGTGTATAAAGCCCGCCGGTCGAATATTCTCGACCGGTGTCAGCCATGGTATTGGGCGGAACTTGACCGGTGCCCGGACATCATGCCATCTCCGGACGAGTCCCCCAGTGAAGTGCCATGGGGCCAGGTGCATTATGTTCCTGGTAGGGGGGTGGCGTTGAGGTGACAAAGCTCGCCCTGCGTCCCCCTTTTGCCGCAGCTAGTGCGATGTAGGGTTTTTATCCTGCTGGACAAGCGTGCATGGGTTAGATGCAAACTCACCCGGGTGTATAAAGCCCAAGCCGGTCGAATGTTCTCATGACCGGGGTCAGCCATGGTACTGGGCGGAACTCGACCGGTGCCCGGACATCATGCCATCTCCGGACGAGTCCCCCAGTGAAGTGCCATGGAGCCGGGTGGAGCCTATTCCCGGAATATGTTCTGGAGCCGGTTGAATGCGTCGTAACCGGTGGGCGGAACTCGACCGGGCGTCCTGCCATATCGAGACGAGTCCCCCAAAAGAGATGCGACTGGACAGACCTCGCCCGTTGTCCGGACGCAATGCCATATCCGGACGAGGTCTCCAGTAATATGCGATGAAGAAGCCATGCAGCCGGTTGAATGATCATAACCGCGAACTGCCGTGGTGCCGGGCGGGACTCGACCGGGCGTCCAGCCATAGCGAGACGAGGCTTCATACCCGGATGGGTGCTCTCCAAGCGGTTGGATGATCATAACCGCGAGAGAGGTCTTCGAGAAATGCAGCGAAGATTGCCGTGCAAGCGTGGAATCTGGGGAAGTGGGAGGCCCTGACTCCTTGATTCCCGCTCCTACCTTCCTGTCGCCAGCGTGTGGGACAAGTGGCTGTCATGCATTTAAGGAGGAAGTCCATCAGTCCCGTCAGTTATGATGGCATGGGGAGGTTACCAATGCTGGGACACGTGCCAGCGCGGGGCGGTCTTGAGATGTAGGGCCTGGATTCGCAGGCTTTTGAGTTGCTCTGATTACTTGTTTTTGGAGGGATTTCGATTACCTAGGGCACTGGTCCCCTCTATAGAAAGGCCTCTTCTGCTCTTCTTTCTGTTGTTGCTTCTTGCTTTGGAGAAACTAAGAGAAAGAGAGAAATCCGGCGAGCACTCTGAGCCCTTCTTGCCCTACGAGATCTGCTTTCTTGAACGCTCCCTACCATTGCGCGCTGCTTTCCCAGGGCCGATTGTCCTCGGTTGAGCATACTAATCGGTAAGTTTGTTTGATTTCTTTGCCCCGACGTTATTCTTGTTTTTGGCTTTGCTGTTTTGCGGCGGGGGGGGGGGGGGGGGAATCTCTGCCGCTGATGGAACTGCTTTGCGGCGAACTTGGGGAGAGGCCGTAGAAGACGTTGTTGTAGCCTGTTGCTGACGAGCACTAGGGTTTTGTGTTCTTCCCCTAGGTTAAGATGTCGTCCTCAGGTTCTGACCGGGCTTCCGAATTGGCTGCCAGAGGTCCTCTCATTGACGATGCGCAGAGGCTGGATAACTGGCTCAGTTCGGAATCTCCGGCGACCGAAGCCGCTGACTGCTCCGGGAGCAGGGTTTCGACTCCGTCCCCTTCTTCGTCTTCCGGGGATGAATCCTCGGAGACTGAAATACTGCACGGGGTGCGTCTTGCGGATGCTTCGGTTGCGAGCTACACCATCGGCAGCGGGAAGCACGCTGTGGTGTGCGATGAACCGGAGGAGAGCATGACCCCTGAAGAGATTGAGGCGCTGCGGGAAGCGTGGGGTATCCCGGATAGAGTGCTGCTACGGCCCTTGAATCCTGGAGAGTGAGCCTGCAACCCGGAAAAAGGTTGGGTTGCTGCACATCATGATCAGTTCCGGCATGGACTGTCGTTCCCGCTGCTGCATTACGTGCAGTACATGCTCAGTACGCTGCAAGTGTCACCCGCGCAGCTTCCTGGGCTCCAGTGGAGACGACTACTGAGCCTCGGCTGCTTGTACGAGTTCTCCGGGATGAACATCCCCACGGTGAACGAGTTCCGGGCCTTGTACAGGCTGTCGTACTCCCGGAAACAGGGGTCCCGTGGTTGGCTGTCCTTCAACACCCGGAAGCCTCCACCGATTGTTACCAATATGTCTTCATGGGTAGACAACAGCTGGAGGAAGAAAGTGGTGATGGTGGGCGGGAAGTGGCAGGCGAGGAATAGGATGTACTGTGTTCCTGGCGCCTTCCAACCCATTGGCGACCAATCGTACGAGCTGTCCGATCTGGAGCGTGAGAGGATCTCGACCATAACCGGATGCTGGGACGATCTGGAACGGAGTTCTTACAACTTCATCCGAAGAGAAGTGCTGGAATACTGCCAGCTTGGGCGGGGTCCCGGTGCGTAGGAAGCGCTTGAGCGGTGATACCTTGTGCTAGCTTTGAGAAATACTAACCGTTTGCCTTCCTTGCAGGTGCATCTTCTCGGGCGACTATCAAGCCCGAAACCACTCTCTCCATGGACGGGGAAGACCTCCTCAACCAGCTGAAGGAGAAAGCCGAGATCGTCTCGCGGACGTCGGTGAACGACGGGTCCGGTCGACTTACGACTCTGGCGGAGCCGAGGGCCATGGACGTCGATGAGGATGCCTATGTCCTGAAGCGGGTGAAGACTCATCATGCCGCAGGCCTTCTGGCGCCCGGAAAGGGCAAGAGTACCGGGGGGGCCTTAAAGATTCCCGGTGGAGTGAATAGGATCCCCAACCGCCCGGTGTCTGTGCCGCGCGTGGCTCGCGCTGCCCCCGTAAGCGCACGATCTTCTTCTCCGGAGAGCCGGGGAGAGAAACGGAAGGTCGGGGATGTTCCTTCCTCCGCGCTGGTGACGCTGACCGGTGGGTCGGCACGGGAGAACCTGGCCAAACGGTTCAGGATCACCAGCGGTGCGCAGACCAACGCTGCTGGGGAGAATGCTGCTGCTGCTGCTCGGCAGAGTAGCCCAGCGCCTGCGGATGCATCAAGGGGAAGCCCGGATGGTGCAATCGCTCGGCAAGTGGCGGCGGACCTGGTTGGCCTTGGCCTGGACAGACCCGGGGTTGCTGGAGCCTTGGCGGGCGGGAATCGTCCAAAATGCAAGGAATCCGTCCTCCGGGTAAGTACCGCACGGTCCCACTGTACTGCTTGTAACTTGCCTTCTTTTGCTGCTTGACCAACTCTTTGATGTTGCGCAGTTACTGTACAGTATGTATGAACCGGACGTGAGCTAGGGGCTGTCGGAGCTGCAGAGACAGATAACTGCTTTATCCGAGACCCGGCAACGCCTGGAGGTGGAGAAGTCTCGCTTGGACCGGGAGAAGGCCAGATCGGAGGAGAGGGCCAAGAAGCTGGAGGAGCAGAACCGGATCCTGGATAAGGAGAGGGCCGAACTGAAAGAGCAGAATCGGCTCCTGGAGGAGGAGAGGGCCGCACTGGAGTCCAAAGTGGACGAGCTCCAAGTGGGAGCCGCTGCTCTGCGCGCTGCCTCTGCTGCTCCTGCCGAGGAAGATGACCCGGAACTCTTCGAGCAGGTCGCTCTCAAATACTGTGAGAGCGATCAGTTCCTGGAGTTTCTGGTGAAGGCCAGGGAAGAGGGCATCTCGGATGCGTACACAGAATGGGCGGGGAAGGGATGGCTAGACACTTCCCTGATGTCGACTGCTGCTGAAGGAGATATCCATGAGCAGTCGGACATCCATCAGGAGGCGGTGGAGGAGCAGCCTGGTGAAGTGATTCGCTCGGACTTGGATTCTTTTACCAACGGTGCCGAGTCTGCCCGGGCCGAAGTCCACACCGGAACTGACGTCGACGACGAGGGTTCCGCAGGAGAGGCTGGCGGATTTCCTGCCGAAGGCGGAGTCGTAGCTCCTTAGGATTTTCTTGCTCTTTTTCTTGTAATCTTTCCGGATCGATTACTGCTTGAATATGAATATACTGGAGCCAGTGAAAATTTTCTCAAGTAGTTTGCATATATATTTGTTTTTACAGCGGTTGAACCGCGAACTATGCCAAACTAACCGCTCAGACTAGCGGGTTTCACCAGGACTGGTCATGCTCCCGGTCGGGGTCTGTCCCTCTTTTTCCCACGTACCGCTGGAGCTGGCCGTTATCAATCAACACCTGCACCGCTTGCCTGAGAGCGTGGCACTTGCTTGTTCGATGAGTAGCCTCATCATGGTACGAGCAGTACTTGCCCGTCTGCGCCGTTGTAAGTTTCCCCTTCGGGAACCTTCTCGGGGGCGGTGGGGGAATGACACTCCCGTTCTCAAGTAGGATATCCTCGTAGGATGTGGTGAGAGCGGTGACGACTTTTTGGTTGACCGGTGGTGCTGGCATGATTGCTAGGGGGCGCTCTTGGCGGAACAGCGCTGGCTTGTGCTCATTCTGAGGCTTATCAGAATAGGACCTTTGCTGCCGCTGCGGCCAGTTTCTGTTGTTGGCGTTCCGGCTGGGCCGAGCGGTGCGGTTATCGGTCCGCTGATTGGGCTTGGCTTCCTGGGCGGGTGGGGGGTTCTCTTCCCGGGGATGGTCCTCCTGATCCTCATCCCGCTTCCTCTTCTGCAGGTGGTGCCCATAGGTCTCATGATCGGCCTGAGCATGCCTGATGGCCATAACCATCAACTCGTCGTACCCCTGCGGGAGTTCTACCCGGACGGCGTAGGAAAACTTGCCCGCTCGGAGCCCTTGTTTAAACGCCATCTCGGCGATGCCCTTGTCCAGGTTTCGAACTCCGGCCGTAGCCGTCTGCCAGCGGTTGACAAAGGTTCTCAGCTCCTCTCCGGGGGCTTGCCTGCAATTGAAGAGGATGGTCGACGTCCGGGCTCCCTCGACTCGGAGGATGAAGCGGCCCACGAACCAGTCGGCCAACTGCTCAAACGCCTCGATCGAGTTTGCCGGAAGCTCGTAGAACCAGCCGAGTGCCTCTCCGGACAAAGTCTCCTGGAAGATGTTGCAGCAAACGGCATCGGAGTATCCCTTGGCGCAGGTTTGGGACCGGAAGCTGTCGAGATGCTGGTATGGGCAGCCGGATCCTAAGTAGGTGAGCTTGAGGGATTTCTGGTTGCCAGATCTTCCGGACTCCATGACCCGGTGCGAAAAGGGACCCATGCGCTCATTAAACCGGGCGCCCTCCATCGGCCGCGCGGCTCTTCTCTCGTTAGCCTCCATCTGGGCTTTCAAGCTCGACACGGTGTCGGCCAGCGCCTGCAGTGCTCGCGCGGTTGGCGTCTCAGCTCCATCTACTGACGAAGCGTCGGGCTGGCGGGAGGTCGTCGCGCTCTTTGGCGGGCCTGCGCCTAATGGCGACTTCTGCTGTACGGGGTCACCGGACCGACCGCCCTTAAGATTGCCCTCTATCGGTGCGTTGAGGTAGGACCGGCGGGATTGCCGCCTGTGCCCCGGCCATGGCGTCATTACGCTGCTGTCCCCTCTCCAGGGCGGCCACTAGGGCAGTATTCACCGCCTCCATCTCTTCGTACCGAGCGTTGGACTTAGCTCTGTCCCTGTCGCTCTCCTCTTTCAGACGACTGACCTCTGCGGCCATCGCCCGTAATTCTCCCGCCATACCGCTATGGCCGGGGCTGTACGTGAGGTCCTGGTCCGAGCTCTCAGATCGATCGCTTGAATCATCTGAGAATGTCAAGGCGAAGCCCCGTCGCTCCGGACTGTCTTCCTCTTCTGCCGGGCCTTTGCCTCGCGAGCTGTCGCGATGGGGATCCGGCACGCCGGATGGTCCCCCATGGCTCTCTCCATCCAGACCATTGCCCCGGTCGCCGCGCGGCTCCCGCGTGACGGCTGGGGTGGAGGTGAGCGTCTGTGCTACTGCGGGGTGCCCCCCCTCGGTGGTTCCGTTCTCTTGACTCATCTCCGATCTCTCTTCTTTTTTTTTCCCTTCCCGATGGAATAATAAGAACACTGACCGATCTCTACCCGTTGGTAGAGCAACACAGCCTTTTGAACTGATTCCCACAGACGGCGCCAATTGTTTCTACCTAAACCCGGGGGTCTAGTAGATACTTGATGAATCCAACTCGATCTCCTGCAATCCTGCTTACTAAGGGGAATACCGGGCGGGCCGGCCTTCACCTCTCCGATGCCTAAGTTAGTATAGTTGGAATGTATGTAACTAAGGCACGTATGTAAGCAGGGAGAGAGACAAGTTACCTTATAAAGAAGGTAGTTGGGGCCCATATATAGGTGGTTGGGGGCAAGGGCTAGCCTTACTCTTCGATGTGGGACTGGTTCCCTTCTGTTTATACTTTCTAGTGCCCTCTTAGGCAGGCTGGCACCCCCGGCCCCTGGGTCCCTGGAGGTAGGACAGAGTGCCAGGCCCCGAGGCCGGGTGCTGGTGATCCGGTCCCGACCCTTGGGCCGGGCCCTGGTGCCTTTTTTGCGGGTCTGTGGGCCTGCTGTAGCCTCTCTGGCTACTGTCAACAAGGACATATGTAAAGAAGTGGTTGTTAGGGCTAAAGGTAATAAAATTCGCTGCTTAAGTGACGCTATGGAACCACTGAAACATGTTTGTGATTCTAGTAGCCAAACTTGCAACCAACCCTCATGCTTGGAACGTCAAAAGGAGTATAGAGAGTTGAAACAAGAAGTTGGAAGTCTTAAGGCTAAGCTCGGAGATTTAAAACAAGTCATGAAAGCTTTGATTGCTAGAGTATCATCATCTTTGGTAAGTGATTGCATATATTGCTTTGTACTTTTGTGTTGTTGTATGTCTCAAAGGATTATTGTTACTTTGATCGTTTTCTTTCTCTTTTTTTTGGAGCTTCGTTTCCCTCGTATTCCACCACAATATCCGCTGGTTTCTCTTCATTCTTTTTCTTATCCTCAACTACCTCATCAATTACACATTTTATCCTTCTCAGCCTTTTCAAGCTCATCTTTCTTTTCCTCAGTTCTGTATGCTTCTTGTCTCTTCTTCTCTACCACAGTCTCATTTGCTTTAACTTCATTCTTCTTATTGTCCTCTTCAATTACAATTGCTTCATTTATTACAGCCTCATTGGTTTTTGTAAAATCACCAACTTCCCCGCATTTTTGATATCCTTTTATTTAATTACCCTTGTCTTTGATTTGTTCGTCAGGATCAGCTACTTAATCTTTCATACAATCCTATACATGGTCTGATGTTATTTCATAGCACAATTCCAACACTTACTAGTATTCTATATACTGGCTTATATATATATATATATATATATATATATATATAAACTTTTGTAGATAAGTTTCTTGCAGTTTTGTAAACATACATACTTTCAGTTTTGTTTCTCCTCCTATCGTGAATGTGTTGATGTTTTTTTTTTGTGTGTGACGATGTGACAGCTTGCTTCCCCAAACTCACCTATTGATGGAGATTCTGAAGGTCGTGGTCTTTGATCAGTTCTTTGTAGTTGCTAGTTATAAGGACTTGAACTATTTAGTCTTTGAACTATTTCTACTAAGTTAGATTTGGATGTTATGGATGATGCATTTTCACATGTATTAAAGTTACGTAGTTGATATCGATGAATCTTCACTGCCATTTATTTAGTTCTTCATGTTTTATAAAATAAATATTTCAATTGAGAGAAAATTTATAATAATTATAATTCAATGCTGAAAATGGAAAATCCCACAAAAAGTAGTTGTTCCGATGACTGTTTTAGTCGAAAATGGTAGTTGAAAAAATGTTTCCGACAAAACAGAGTGTCGAAACAAAGTCGTCGGTAAAAGAAATTCCGACAAAGGTATAGTCGATCTGAACTAATACGTCGGAAATGAAATTATTACTGATCTAATGAAATTCATTTTTCCAACGGCTTATTTGTCGGGAATGACAAGTATTTCTGAGGACTGGTCGAAAAAAGAGTATTTACCACCGGGGTACTACCGACCGCTTCCGACGAATTTTATTTAGTCGGAAAGTGTATTAGCGACCAAAATATAGGTATTTACGACCATTTTAATTGTCAGAAATGACATTTTGTATTGTAGTGTTAAGCATACATGGTGAGATCCAGTTCATTAATATTACTTAACGAAATACGTGATTTCATATGAAAGTCTCAGTACTAGAAGTAGATATATATATAGACTACGATAATATACATGGACATTGGACTTGGCAGAGTTCAGTGTTGTCAACACTAATCGATTTCTTCTGTTGATCAATCAATTCCAACCTCAGTGCCATCGGTATCTATGTTTCTATACATTTTGTTTGATGGCTCAGCATATATATGTAGTAAGCTGCAACACAAAGAAGAATTCATGTTCAAGTAACAAACATATATGTTGTATTAATTTTGTTTAGAAATCAATAATACTGACAAAGGTAAAATTTCCAAGACACTGTTCTATACGATAACTGTAGAAGGCCTGCTTGGTCTATATATCCTGCCTATTCGGCCAGCAATATCGACCAATCCAATGCAAATTAATATACGTACCATCGATCTGAGATCCCTCGGCAATCCAATGTAAGGATGCCGGCCGGCCAATTGAATCAAAATTCACAATGTTCCCATATATGTTCCTTCTATAAATACATGCATAAATCAACCCAAAGGCCAATCAACAAACAAAGAGCCTTTACTTGAAAAGATAGAAGAAGAGAGACATGGCTAGGGCTAACTTACTTCTACTTCTAGTTGTTTCTCTTCTTGTCATGATTTCAGTAGCTGAGAGTAAACGACTAACTGGTAAGGGAGTTTAATATTCGATCATCATGTATACACATTAATGCCTTACAATACGGTAGTGTCGTTCTAGATAGTAATTTTGTTAATTAGTTGTATCATCCGCATGCATATGTTTTCTTTAGTTACGTGTGTGAATATTCATTTTCCATCTGCTTTATCTAATACATAGAAAGCTACACTCAGTTGGATTTGCAGGGAAGAAGGCTTCTGCCGTGGATTGTAATGCCGTCTATGGTGCAGAGGAAGATGATACTTGCAGTCTTGTTGCTGAAATGTTCAACCTGACTCTCGATTCCTTCCTTGCCATCAACCCTAATATCAACTGCGACAGCTTCTTTGTGGGTCAATGGCTTTGTGTTGATGGTGCTCAAAAATGAGTTACTACATTTCCACGTACGTGTGTGAGTTGAGGACAAATAATGTATGAATAAATTAAAAGAGCATGACGAGCTAGCAAAGCTTTGATGCCCTCTCAATTCACAACTTAATGCATTGTTTGACGTTATAAATTCTTGTTATTTTACAATGAATTATAAAAACCGTACTGTTTTTTTTTTCTTCTAATTAACTTGTAACATTGTTTCAATAAAGGAACCGTTCAATTTTCTTTACCATTACGAGTCACAACTAACTTCCCCTAAGCTGTTTCATTCTGCCATTACTTGAGACTTGATCATTCGTTTCACAATAATAAATCAGTGTAACAATTACGTTTACAATCTAAGAAACTATATACATTGACTTAGCTCTCATTAATCCAAGAGTCTGTTACTACCATGTCTTGAACAACTCTCATATTTATAGAGCTTGTGACCAACTCACTAGACAGAGGAAAACAAAGCAAGAAAGTAACAGAGAAAACTGAGCAAGATAAAACAAATGAAAGAGATGTGATGAGGGTTATCGAGCAATGTCAGATTTCTCGATCACGATCACCAGGCTCAGTTCCTACCGTTATTCGACATTGTATCTTGTCAATCTCAAGCTCAGAGTTGAAATTCTCATTCCAACTTTACCTTAATTAAAAATTCATAGCACTCATTGCTTGTGCAAATGGTGCAATTGTCAAATTTGTGATTCAACTTTGTTTATGATATGTTCTTACTTGTTATTTGGTTTATACACAGGGCACACCCACTATTAATCCTAAGAAATTCAAAGATTAAATGACATTCTGCTTTTTGAAACATTATTTTAGTTACCTTCAATATCACTTTTTTTTTTAATAGTTGTTTTTGAGATTGACAACCGTATGAAGCAGAAATTGACTTGCTGCATATATTGGAGGCTGTCACGGAAATTTGGCGTCTCTGCTTGAGGAACCATAACGAGACGTCCACGAAACAAAACGATCCAATTCTAACTTTGTTTTCATGAATTCTAATAATTTCTTGCACTCTTCGATCGCCCTTACATCCACACCATTCCTCACTAACGGCGGAAAGAACAACCAAGAGGCGGTGACCATCACGAAGCCGAGTGTCATTGAGACTGACACGGCCGAATGCCACCACCACGTTGGTACTAAAACCTTCTTCAACCCAACCTCCACCACCAGACACACTCCATGAAGAATAAAGAACAGCGTCACCTCCCAAGTCGGAGTCACCCTCGTCATGTAATAATATATGAGCTCGTGCATTAGACCCGACACCAAAAAAGCGGCCAACACTGCTGGAACTGGGGCCCACTCGCGCCCTATGACGGCCTCCATGGCTGACCGTACGGGTTTGTATATGGTGCTGCGCAAAATGTTTGTTATCATGAGGTTCCACCTCCGGCCCCAGAAGTCTTGCAGCGACGTCGAGAGGTACGGTTCATCGGACGGCGATTCGAGCTCGATGCCAAGAGCCGCTCGCATCAGAACATTGCAGGAGCCGACGATTATGTCGACGAAAAGGTAGAGCATGCAGCCATACTGGACTAACAAAACCTTGGGATGCAAGTAATGTTTGTAGTCGGTCAGAGCCACCAAACTAGCAAAAAGGACGACTTTGGTTGGCAAGTTCAAAGGCAGCCGCTGTGGTTTTACTGAAACTGGGGACGACTTTTCGGGGCTTCTCTGGTTTGAGGTTTGGGTTTTGATTGGGAGACAAGCAAGGAAGATGAAGAGAAGGAGAGACTTTGGTGGCGGTTGAGACGAAAGCGGGCCGGACCCGAAGGAGAAGAGGAGGAGTTTGAAGGTACCAATCCAGGTGACGAACAAGGATATAACACCGGCGGGGAGAGCTGTAGATAGAGATAGAGGGAGGGCGAAGAAGAGGCATAAGATTGGAAGAAGGGAGAAGAACCGTAGTTGGCCTTGGGGGACCTTGGAAGATATGAAATAGGTGTGGCTTAGAGATGCCAAGACCGAGAGACCTATCTTGAATATGGTCTTGATTTCATCCTCCATTGCCTTGATGATCGAGATTCGAGTGATACTTACGTATTATTATGTGTAATGAAATGGTGGTTCTGGTGTTTTTGCTCGGCTACACCTTCATCAGCTGGCTTATCTAATAGGTGGTGATGATAAACGTTTTTGTGATGGAGATCGTCTGGAAACTGATAATAAGGTCACCTATTTTGTGCTGGACTTTGTTTAGTTTTTTTTATATATTTTTTTTCTTGTGATCGAGGTGAGAAAAACGACCTTACCAAACTCCCTCCACAAGTGTGCCTGCACTATATTAAAGTAAACACATTTTCTAAGAGGGCAGTAATGTAAACACATATTCAATTATTCAATAATCGCAAGAATCGCGACCTTCAGAATTCGATCGGTTCTTTCTTTCAAACGTAATCGATAATCAAAGCCGCCTTTATTGAAGTGGCTACATTATGCTCTCAATCGTGGACTAATTAAACTGAATCTCTAACAAAATAGAAAATGGCCTTTTCTTATTCTTTCAAAGAAAGGTAGAAATTGACTTGAATTTTCTGAATGAAATATGATGCATGCATGGTGACAATCTACTTTAGTCTAGTATGATTAATTTGGCCAAAAAAGAAAGAAAAAGCATATAAATTAATACAGAAGTGCAGAATTAATGCCATATATATAGCAATTCATGCAATTGACCAAAAAAATAAAAAAATAAAAAAACATTATGCAATCTTGTTTGGTATCATGCGGTGATGCAAAACTAACCATGTTTTCATTAGCAAATTATCCAAAACAAATTACTTCACACAAATTATTTCAAATTATTTCATCCTGCTTTACTCATTAGAGTAACATCCATTTAGGGTCTCATGCACACGATAAAATTCAAACCTAATTGCTGCAACAAAAAAGAAGAAGAAGGGATTCTTGGATCGGCAAAAGTTAAGAGAAAATTGCATCTTTATATACACACTAATACAATCTTCCAATTAGATGCATATATACATTTCGTATTGGTTCACAAACTAATTTCATATGTGGAAGTGCCCTCAATACGTTCAGAGGCGGCTAAGCCTGCCTAATGATATCGGATACCTGATGCTCACAAAGATCGCAAATTATACTAATTAGCTGGTAAGTTAGTTAATTAGCTACATGTACTTTGGCTAAGCCGGCCTCCAACGTACAAGAGGTATCGCATTCCTATATTAAGTGCCATAATTCTCTATATGTACACCAGCATCTTCAAAACATCACTCAAAGAAAGAGTACTGATAACAGATTCATAAGTATTACAACTGAAACTATTCAAACTAGTAACAAATGGCTCTTGCTATGTCTAACAACAACGTGGCTATGCTTCTTGTGCTCTGCCTTGTCCTCATCATCTCCTCCACCGAAAGTAGACCACTCGGCAGTAAGTTATCTGGTTTTGTGCAGATGAAACTATTGCATAATGCATCTGTTTTCTTATGTTGGAAATTGATTCTGGATATTGAATGATGTAGCTGCAGGGAATGGCAAACCTAGCTGCAATTTTACTTATGCGGTAAAACCTGATGATACTTGCGCTCTTGTGATTGAGGATTTCGCTCTAGAGTCGGACTTCTTCTTCTCAATCAATCCTAACATCAACTGCGACGATCTCTTTGTCGATCAATGGCTTTGTGTCGATGGGTCAGCATAGCATGCTGCTGCAGCTTCCAGAAGGACTCGGGGTTCAAGGCTTCAATCAAAGAGTTAAATTAAGAATAAGTAACAAATTAATAGAACAAAGTATCTTCGATTGTAACATTTTTAGAGGACATTGTTCTTGCTGTTATATATGTTATATATGAATAGGAAATGATATGATTGACGTTGCGGATCTATTCTGGCCTGCCTGAAAATCTAATGCGGTTGAACTTTGGCACGGTTATAACTCATATAAGACCCCTTTGCAAGGGTGATAATCAAATTAAAGGATTGTTAATCATTTATATATTTGATTTTAGAACGAGCCTTTTGTTTGCAAATTCCAACAGCTCATGCTACTTCCATGCAACACAAAACAGCTTATCGTCTCCAACAATGTACGTAGAGTCTCGAGACAATCTGACTAATTTGAGACAATGTTAGTATCTCCAATGAAGCCAACAGAGAGCAACAGCCAATAATTCAGAAAAATGGCATCTTGATACTAATATAATCGTGCTAATTAGATGGCTAGATTTCTTATATTATGTGACAAACATAAGGGAATGAAATTCATATTTTTAATTCATGCTGTAATTTCTTAATCGTTAATTTCTCAAAAATAAAATTAATATTCTTCATTTACAATCTATTCCTCATTTTTTTATTGTATGTAAATGTCATCGATTATGCAATTCAACATACAATAACCTGCCCATAGGGCCATAAAAAAAAAGTTATTAGTCCTAGAGCATATTCAGCCGACTTTTTATTATAACTCATAAATTATTTTGGAGAGCATATTTAGTTTTTTTTTGCGAAAAATAACAGTTATACTATACTATTTATTATAACTATATGTTAACTTTCAGCTATCTAGTTAACCAAATTTAAAGAGCATGATAGCTAAAAATTAAAACATTAAAACATTTAAATTGAATAAATTTCTTATATTTAATTATATATACATTTAAATAATTTTTTATTCATTTAATATATATTTTTAATTCAAATCAAGTTAAAATAGAGAAAACTGATGCAGACGCTTTTCTAAATTGGATAGCTAAAATGACTTTTTAGCTATTTTGATTAAAATTTAACTAAAATATAGCTAGCATTGCTTATATTAATGCTCTTATTACTTAGCATACACTACCCACCTACTATTATATACCTCTCGCATATGCATAATAGCATTGCTGATATTAATGCTCTTATTACTTAGCATACACTACCCGCCTACTATTATATACCTCTCGCATATGCATAATACAGAAACCATTAAGCATTTCATGCAAAGACGAAATGAGCTCAACAACAAAGCCATGGATAAAAATAGAAAAAGATGGAAGAGTCATCAGGTGATTGATGACCCTCCACCGCATTTTCATTAGCTTCCACCATAGCCTCCTTAAATATGACGTATTGAGGTGATCACTTCCTCAACTGTAGCTTCCATACTTCATGTTCCATTTTCATGCAACCTTAAATTTTGTGCAACTTAAATTTTAATTATTGTAACCAGAAGTTCAATGAAAGTAAGAAAGGAAAAAAATGGTTGCCTATAAGAAATTAGGGAGTGTGTATTTCATTCTCCTAATCTAATATTACAGACCGACATAACTTTTTTTTTTTGGAGAAAAATGAAGTTCATTCATTAATCGATGGATAAGTCCAATTACAAAGTTCGCAAACGCGATACCAGATAAATAGCTAATAACAAAGAGCACGGGTCATCAATTCGATCAAACAAGAAAGAGTGAAAGATAACCAACAACTCGCTAATCTATGGACCGAAAGCCCAACAACTAAAAGCAATAAAACAGGATCACCACCTAATCTACCACACACACCATCCATTCTAGCTAACATTGTAGTCACCATCGCCGCCAGCTGCCATGAAGTAATGAAGAGTGCCAAATCGGAGCATTGTTGCCCGAATAAACGATACCAAACAAATCTCAATATACAACTCATATAGATACCCGCAACCCAGAGGAAGTAAGTCCTCAAAACAACACCATACAAACCACCATCAAAACCCAAGTCGTGAAAGAGCTGAGACTGACGAAAGAGAACCAAGAACAGGAACCAAGAACCAGTACCAAGGAAAATGGGGGGCGATGAACCCACGCGTGAGCACCCATAATCGAATAGATAAGTGCTAAAATGCACTTGGAGCGTGCAGACACACAAGCTCTTACGAAGGTTTACAATGGCAACTGTTGGATTGTTTTGGTATTGGGTGTCCATAGAGCTGAAAAAGTATGGAGATGTTTGACATCGATGTGAGGAACCCGGTCCTCCCGTTCTGGACAAAGCCATTATGATCCACAAAGGGATAATCCACAAAGAGATAACAATACACCACATGGGTGACATAGATCCAAAAGCACGAAGCCCCGGATAAAATAGTACTGAAATAAACTTGACAAATAAGATAGATACCTCATGTAATCTCAAATTTCAAACCCAGGTGAATACCCAGGCCCATACCCAAAGAATATGAGGCGAGCACCTTGTTGGATGTATCCAAGTCAGAGCAGCGATCCCATGTGCTGCCCTCCTAGTCTCTAACAACCACTGCATCAAACCCATCGTCATGCTATCCACCACCGCCGGAATTGGCACCACTGTACTAACCAGACAGTCATCCGCAACGCCATCGTCGTTCCAGCCAAAGTACCGTCGGGATCGGGCTTCCACCACCGATGCGCGCTTGCAGATTCCACTATACACCCACCAAACCTCTAGATCGGGCTCAAAACCAATATCCAAAGCAAGATTTGATGAAACCTCAACAGTCCGTAATCGCCTGCAAGCCTCTTCGTCGAACCACCGACGCCAGGCCGACCACCGACCACCATGAGGCGTCACACCAACCTCGAAGTGAATCCAGCTCTGATCCGTCATCCTACCGTACCAATTCCTTCGATGCAGCATCCACCAGAAACTAATGAGGACAAATACGAGATCTACTTCTCTTTCTCAACCTCCAAACCATGGATACATCCACATAACCATCACATAAATCCCGTCCGACCACGCACATCGTGTACCAGTATGGCCAACGACCGGCACCGGCACCGCGGCGTAGTCGGACGAGAGCAAGGGAGCACGAAAGGGAATTATATGTTATGCGCGTGAGGCGCATAGGGTAGAAAAAAAAAATAAAAAAATTCTTAAAATGAAAGTGCCTGTTAATACGTTCACTGGCGTAGCCGCCTGGCCAATGATCGGATACCTGATGCTCACAAGGGTTGCAAAGAATACTAATTAACTGGTTAATTACTTGATTAAATACATGAGCTTTGGCTAAGCCGGCCTATGAGGAGAGGCATCGCATTACTATTGATGCTATAATTCTCTATATATAGCTTCTACCTCTGCACTATCTTCAAACCATCACTCAAAGATAGATTAAACAAAACAGGTTTCCTACTAATCAAAGGAAGCTAGTCCTATATTATTACACAGCGAAAAATGGCTCTTGCTATGCCTAACAACAAAGTGGTCGTGCTTCTTGTCCTCTGTCTTTTCCTCATCATCTCCTCCTCTGAAAGCAGACAACTCAGTAGTAAGTTATCTGGTTTTGCCTAGTTGAAACTTCTACATAATGTGTTTTATGTTCTTATGTAGACAATTGATTCTGGATACTGAATGATGTAGCTGGCCGGAATGGCAAACCGAGCTGTGACGCTGTTTATGCGGTACAACCTGCTGATTCTTGCCAAGGCATAATTGAGGGTTTCGCTCTGGATTCTGACTTCTTCTTTTCAATCAATCCTAACATCAACTGCGACGCTATCTTTGTCGATCAATGGGTCTGTGTCAATGGCTCAGCATAGTATATGTATGCTGCTGCAGCTTGCAGGAGGGGCTCGAATTCAAGCAAAGAGTTAATAAAACTGAGTAATGAATAGACAGACGATTAATGTTACATTAGCAGGGGACATTGTTATTGCTGTCATGTTATTTTGTGTATGGAATAATACAATTGACACTACCATTTTATTGGAGGGCCAGAAAATCTAATGCAGTTCACTTCCTCATGCGTCATTGTCTAATGTCTTGCTATGAGAAATAGTCACAAGTATATAAAACTTCATTTGGCCACCAAATTTTGTTGGCAAAAAGTCCTATAACAACGAAAATTCGGAAGCAAAATTACCTATAACTATGAAGTTGACCACCTTTGCTGGCAGATGCTTCACAGGTAAATTTTAAGTATCTTCTAGATATGAAATTCACAGACCTTACGAGCACCCAAAAGCTGAAGTTAAATTTTCAGCAACTGAATCCAATTCAAGCCAATAGTCTTGAAAGAAAACGAACAAACAGAAGTAATAAAGCGAGGGCCATAGAGGAGGTAAAATCAAGGCCAATTGCCAACTTTCACTCATTTCTGCCTGTCTATCCTTAAATCACTTATACAGACATCTACAAAACACTTTCGAGGTATATTTGGCAACGAATGCTAAACCAATTTGTAATTGCGTAAGGAGGGCCAATCCCCTGATAAATATGGGGAAGCAAATGCACCCTCCAGCGAGGAAAAGAAATTACAATAGCAACAGCACTGTTAATAACCCTATCAACACCAAACAGATGGGTTCTAAAGAGAATGAAAAGCTCTGTAACTGGCAACAGATGCACCTATCTGGGGAAACAACTCACATGCAGAGTACAATCACAAAGATAGAGAAAGACTCCTTTGGTTTCCAAGACTACGCGATTGTATATCCCATGAAGTACTCTGATATTGTTCCTCGGGAAGAATGAAAGGCAGAGAGATCTCGCGGATCATTAAGTCCCCACAAAACGGGCATTCGCTGGCCACAGCATCATCCAACTGTGATCGGAGCTGAGGCAATCATTTTAACATAAAACACTTGTTCAGTAAGCTATATAGAACTTAGATTCATGAGTCAACCAGAATCATTTCGGACAATTGAAGACAGTAATTGCAATTAAGAAGAATTATTTCTAGATTATATCTTTAGAAAAAACTGCAGTGATACGAATGTGCAAGTTAATCAATACTAGTAAAAGGTAGTTTGGAAATCTTAAATGTCAAAATGGTTCACACTTGAAAATCAAATAGATTCTAGTTACGGAATATTCAGTTTTAAAATGACTCTTAATGATATTGATTCATTGGCATTGATGATAAAGATGCAATGTAAAGCAAAACAAGATGATGCGAAATAAGACCCCAGACAGACCTTGTCTACAGGGGCCATGCTTGTTATGGTTTCGTCAGTAAGAGGACCATTTGAATCCTTCCTGGCTTCTCCGTCCAATAGAGTGAGTTGCTTCTGCAGATCCAGAATATACTCTGCCTGGAATATTAAATCAAATACAACAGGGAAGGCAAATAGAAAGAAATATGAGTTGGATTAAAGCAGAAAGATTCCGTTACTGAAATAAATCAATGCACCAAGTTCATGAGAAAACCCACCACAACGTACAAGACTTGAACACCTTACAAAGAGTTTGCAAAACACTTGCAACAAGATATTATTAGAGAATTTGATAAGGAAGAGTATTGATAGTTGATTTCAACATTAAACGGGTTAGGGTGTGGAGAACTTGTGTTCCAGAAATCCATCACCATAGAAACTTTTCCAGCAAGGTTGAGAAAGTAAGCAATCAAAGGAAACAAAGATATCCATATTTTGCAGAGTATTTCCATCTTGGACGGAAGGAACAAAAACAAATCCACACCATGTCTGTGAGGTCCTACTCTGCTTTCCTTCTCTCAATTGCCAAGGTGAAAAAGTACAGGTACAACCATCTTGAAAATTTGAGGGCCATTTATATTGAATTTCTGGAAAACATACAACAGTCGAGTCTTCTAACAATATTTTCACTTTCCAATTTCTAATTGCACAGATTGTTCATTGTAATATTAGCAGCCGTAGAACATCTTAACCGTCCATTCTAGTAATCTAGGTACTAAACTGTTAATGTCATTCCATACTATAAGATAATCGTTTAACTTGACGGTACATCATTAAGAAATACTAAAAAAATTCTTTGACATGAGAGGCAAAACAGAACAATGAAAATCTATATAAAAAACAGAAAACTTAAAACTTACTTGAGCTTCATTTGTGCTACGTGTAACATGGGCAATCAGGCATTGTGCATGGAACGCATGCCCACAGGGAAAGACATAAAAGGGAGCCATTTGCCCTACTGATGAATAGCCCCTAGTCATCTGATACTCCCTACCCACAGTTAAAATTTTACGCCGACACACCTGATAATTATATATTTAAAAGTCATATTCCAAATATAAGCACAAAGTTGAATACTCAATCAGATGGAAAAGAAGTAAGCAGAGAATGCATGAAAGGAAAAACCTATTAGAAAACAAAAGAAAGAAAGGGAGTACTGTCTTGAATATTGACAAAAGAAAATCTAAGAGCTCCTGATTTGGAGATAAAAATAGTATGTCCTCAAACCAGGCAAATCGTGTGTGCCTGTGTAATATCAAGACGAGTAATACCCCACATTCTTCATCACGATCAATCACAGCATATCTTTGAGCAAGGGCACTAATGTCATTTCTGATGTTGTCAGCACCATGTGTCGCATCATTCATCTCTTGTTTCAGTTGTTCGATTTGATTATTGTAATCCTCTAATGATGAGCAAATTGCCTCCTACATACACATAGATGGTAATCAAAATCCAATGGCAGCCAAAAACAATTTATAGTTCAGCCAGCATCACACAAGTATACATCAAGAAGTCATGTATTTGAAGATCAAGCAACCCCTATCAAGAGGTAAAACCAAAAGGAGCATATATAAAACAAAACATCTATGCGTTGTAACGAAAAACATGGTAGACATGGTCTCCCATACACCTATATAATTCATTACTCATGAGGTCACTCCAAAATATATATATAAAAAAAAAACAGAAATATAATTTCAAAATGTAGAACCTATATAAAGCGAAACCCTTGAGGAAAGAGAAAAAGAAAGAACAAAAAAAAAGATGAAGAGCGTACTCATATAACATGAGGAAAGACTTGCATCAAAATGATTGCTAACAGACCCTAGAATCCCACCTTAAAGTCATCAATCAGGGCGAAGTCCGGAAAGAATGGTAATATATCCTCTATCTTTAAAAGGCCATCTGTTTCTTTAAGAAACGCTATTGCCTTTCGTATGTTCTCCCTCTTGGCTCCCTTCTCCTGTTCTATTACATGCTTTGCAACCATGAGCCAGAGCTTCTTTCTCAAGTCCTCATCATCTTCGACTTTGTCAGCTTCAGCCATAGCAAGCTCAGGATCAACCTAAGGTAACACATATTAGAAAAGGCATTTTCAAATATCACAAACTAAACCCTATGGTTTAATCACAAAACCATTAGGGACAAACGAGAACCTGTAGGGCGAGAGCAACTGCTTCTTCATGCATGGACATCATACTGTATATATGAACGCAGGCACGCATTCTCTTTTCTTTAAGGCAAAGGCGTAAAGCATACTTAGGATCATAGAAGAATTCAGGGCCACTTTCCCGTCCTTTTCCAAACTTAAATTGTAGGAAAAGCAAAAGTGCACTATCATCTTCCTGGAGTTTTACAACAAGTAATTTATACCATGAAAATACATTCTCACATACAAAGAGGAATTTAAAATGTATAAAGTATGAATCCAAAGAATGTGAACAATTTAATTCCAGAAAATACCAAATGGAAGCTAAATATCTAAAATATACATTCAAAACTCAGGAGATTAAACTGTTTTCTGATATTAGGAACTACAGAGCTTAAACAAAAACATAAGTCAGGTTTTTTTCTCTTTATGATTCAGATAGCTATCACTAATTTTAATGCAGTCAATGACATTAATTTCAATCATATAATTTAATGGAAATTACAAAATTATATATAAAAAAAAAAACTAAATTTTATTTACATTGAGTAAGGACAAAGAGTCATATATGCCTATGTCAGTATGATTATGTATGCATGTTTGATATGCCCAATTCTAGTAATAGTAGAGCAAAGCATTCAAAAATCACTAATCCAAGATCTTATATTGAACAGATCAGTTAAAAGTTATTGTAAAACTAATCAACCTGCTTGGCATATAGTGACAAAAGCAAGTTGTGAACTCCAGGGTCCTCATTGTGCAAACGGTGAACACAATATTCCAAGTATTTGATGACTTCATGTGTTTCATTTCTGCGTACGTAATATGTAGAGCAATAAATAAAGCACTGAAATTGTGATGAGAAAATATATTGTGATAAGCAAATAAATTGTGATAAGCAAACTAAAGCAGTCACTTATACATTATTAACAAAAAAAAAAAACAGAAGTCTAAAAGGCCAAGTTTAGGAATATCTGAAAGGAAGCAAGGATAATGAAAAGTCTACTGCAATTATAATCCCTTCTCCCAGAGATGGATCACGATGGACCAAACGTTTGAAGTAATCTAACAATCACAAAATAAATTGTAGTGGAATATGAAATTCTAGTTGTTGGTGTCATATAAGCTTTTATGTGTTTTAGAGGAAATGGTTTATTATATCAAAGAGTCTTATCCAAAGTCATATTGTATTCAAAATTTTTAGCCCAGTGTATTCATGAGACCATACTTTGCATGTGGTTCACTCGAATAGCGCATCATTGCCGGAATGAGTTTCCTAGGGTTGAGGTTCTTTGTTGCCATCCATGACTCCACAGCTTCATATGCATCAAGCATGATTAGGTCAGGAGCAAACTTATACTGCAGGTTAAGAATTAAAGTATTTAAGTATATATTTTGACAAAAGAGAATACTTAAACACTCGGGAACTGACATATGGATGTCATACCGCATTTGAAACTGAACCTTACCTGAAGATCAACAGAAACCGAAGGTTTTTGAAGAACCTCCAGAGCTTTCTTCGCCTCTCCTTGCTATTTTCAAATTCAAAGGGTAAAGAAATGAATAAAGATAAGAAATGCAGCAATTATAAATACACTAAATAAACGATAAGAAAAAAAATGTAGCAAGTCAAGGTGGCATTAACAGCAATCAGAAAAGAAATAAAAACAAAAACTAAATAAATAAAAGGTCGTGCACAAAAATCACCTGAATATAATGGTGCACTACAATTTCATATTGTTCCTTCAGACTAGCAAAAAACACCAACTCTTCAACTCGACCATAACTGCATACATAGCCAGAGGGTAATCAGTTTAGTGTCCTTTCAACTGAAACAGAATCATCTGAGTGACAGAGACATAGATAATACTTCACAATAATTTATCTGTAAATTACAATAATAGAAGGAACTGAGAGATTCCACAGCTCTACAGAACATTAAGATGAATGACTAGAAATTAAACAATCAAAGCAGATACTGTCAAAAATTACCTTTCTAATAGTCTCATTGTGGTTGCTTCATCCAACACATCCTTGGAGTCACTCAGAAATGCACGAAACTCTTTAATAATAGACTGATATTCTGAATTCCGATTTTCCAACGCAGTTTCATCTTCCAATAGTAGGCGATTTATCTAAAATTGAAAAGATCAGATCCACTATGAACTAAAAGCACTATCTAATTAACTGTTTCATCAACCCAACCCGAACAAAACATGTTGGCATCTTCATGATTCTATTTGAAGTGTCCATAAGCTAAGGTGAGAGGGTCACAAAGTCCATATGAGATTGCAGGATGCATCATGTTTGTCTTCCCATCTTGCCTCTTGGTATGTTTTAAAAATACATATAGCTTTGACAGTACTATCTCAGTTCTTATCCAATAGCAAGGTATAGAAGGAAACCTTATCCAAGTATAATTCAGTTGTCCACGTTGAAATCATGGTTATTTGGCACTTGTCATCCTTCGCCAGACAGTCAAGTTTCCGTAACAAAAAGGTTCTCAAAGCATCCTGGAAGCACCAAAGTGAGATAAAAATTCATAAATGTATGAGTTCAATGTCAGATCAGCACAAATACACAGAGCCACAAATAAAGGTCCAGCTACCTGTTCATTGACAGTGATAAACTTCAGAGTGATCTCCTCAAATGATAATATGTAGTTTATCTGCATAATAATCCCATCATTCACTGGAAGTTTCAATACACACACACACACACATATCATTAAACACCAGACTCTGAAATGGAGAAATCACCTTTGCATAGAAAGATGCTGCTCTGAGATAATCTTTTGAGGTAAACGCAGCCTCAGCCTGAATATAATTTTTAAGATGAGCATTCAGAATACAAATTTCTCAATACAAGACTGCCAGGCAGTGAGGTTCATAATTTGGAAAGACGAAAATAAAATAACCGGCTATGGGCATAACTTATACCAACAGTTCAATTGTGATTAAATAAGTTACTTCACCTGAACTAAATATACTTGGTCCCTCTGAAGTGGGTCGCGACAATTTGCCAAAGCAGCGGCATACTCTTTCATGTCCAGATAAACTTTCCACATATCTCTGCCTTCATCATTAACAGACACCTACATTATTCATCATATCAAATGGTATGGAAAGTTTACTCTCTGCTGCAAAATGGACTTGAGACAGAAAACACTAGTGATAAAAAGACACAAACCTGAAATACAGAGTTCTGGTCGTAAGTATAGAACAGTCCAGCTGTGGCATCACTACATAAGCCAATGATACCCCTTGAAGCTGATTCAGATGTTTGATCAAACTGAAGTTCCTCTATAATTTGCTCACTTATTCTATTTACAACCTATAAAAACATCGGAAATCATCAAACAAGTCTAGAAGCTGAAGTAAAGGTGGTTACTGAAGTATTTATGCAATCTAAGCTGAATGCTAAGAAACCTAGTCATCTCTAGGTTTTATCACTTCCAACTGCTAAGCACCATCAGTAATTTAGAATAAGATGCTCAATAGCAGCACTAAGATAGCATTGTTGATCAGAAGTAAACCAATACCGAGAGCATTAGAGATGTACACACCTTAACCTTATTCCCGATAAGAAGCAAGAAATGAAATTCTGAAACGGACATAGAACTGGGCATCACAACTTCAGAACTGTCAGACAATTTTGAATACGCCAGAAGAGCCTTGTTCTCCACAAAATTTTCATCTCCAGTTGAAGAACTGCCAAATAGATGTTCAAAAAGAAAAACTATGAGTAGATGCATCAAAGAATTTCACAAGCAAGAACCCAAATCGAACCACAAACTACCAGGTAAGCATAATAATAGCAAGAAACTCAGTATCTAGAAGAAAGAACGACTCTTTCTACCTATGTTGAGCACCAAAATTTAAACTGCCATTATAGATTCCAGCTCCAGAAAGCCATGCAAAATGTACTGCTCGTCTTTGCTTGATATAGAAATGCAATTCACTGAAAGATTACAAGGAGAATAACAATGTCAACTAAAAGACAGGATGAACACCAGCAATTACGATATTCAAAAAGTGATTGCTCATAGAAAAAATGACAGAACTCCCAAATTCTTTCAAAATTCAAAGAAATTCTGTATGTCATCTGACAAAATAACTTGCCTGTTAGGTATTTCACCGGGAAGTTCCATGAAACGCACTGGATGCTCCAAGTAACTAGCAAAAATTGCCTAGAAATGCAAAATAGAGTAAGGTAAGAAAACCAAGTATATCCTCGGATTAAAGAAAATGAAGTCCATGGCTTGAAGCACCACAATATATATGTTACATGACACCTAGCAATTTCATTAAGCATACTATAAAGATAAAAAGATGAAGAAGAAAAAAATGACTTCATGATGGTCACCAACTAATGTGGGCCATTAAAGCAAACCTACTTACGTGCCTGCTTTTAGATCTAACACGCATCTGAAAAGTTCACAGATAATAAGACAATAGGTAGAACTAAACTTACATCCAACAATCCAATTCCGGTATAAGAAAAGAGTCGTGTAGGAGTAACAGCCATTACATAGTATCTAGTTCCATTTAGAATTGTCGCAGTTTCCATCTGTACACAGATAATGAGATAATAAGGCAATGCCTTGGAGTTAAAACTCACAAATCTCTGTCTAAATCAACTTTCAAAAAGAAAAAGTCCACCAAACCTGCAAACTCATAAAAGCCTCTGGAATTTCAGTCAGTTCATACAGAAACTTGACATACTTCTCCTTCTTATCCTTCTCCTCCACCGTAATCTCATAAAGTTGGCCATTGTCTGTACCAAGAATAACTTCCTTTGTCGAAACTGCGATATAACAAAGCACACGCATTAGCTAAAATAAGCCAATACAGACAATCTCTACATAACTGCAAAGCGAAAGGAGTGATAATCATACCTTCTGTTATCTGTTGTCTATTCCAGGCAACAGCATTCACAACAAGGCCTTTCAACTTGTTCAAAACACGCGGCTTGCTCCATTTCGCATGAGTATAGAAAGTATCAGCACCACCAGTACCATTAATCGTGGCGATACAGTGGCTCCCTCCAGGATCAACAAACACTCTATGAATTGAATGTTCCCCTGGCCGGCCCGCCGAGAGATCAAAATCTAGAGATCACCACCAAAACACACACACACATCAAGCATTGCTCAATCATAGACACAAAACTAAATCACCTCAATCGAAGAATCGGATTTTCTCAACTAAAGCAGCCTATACATCAAAAACTAAGCTCAAGCTAGGCAGAAACAATCAATTAGATTTTCCTAAGCATTACTTTGACTACATCTAAGATCAAATTCCACATCAATTCTAGCTTTTATGACTTAAATTTTAGGAATTGAAAGCTAGGACGGAATCAGGAATGTACCGAAGGAATCGCCGACGCCGAAATCGTGCCGGATTATCCAACCTTTACTAGTTCCGAGCACAATGACGTCGTTTCCGGCAGCCATACACGTGATGACTCCGCGGCCTTTCGCGGCGTACCTTTCTAGAAGGTCCACCGTGAAAACCTGCCTCGCCGAGTCCATCTCCGATTTCGATTCCCACCAAAACCCTAACCGCCTTAACTGTTATAACTTCCACAATTCCGAGCTCTCTCAATCACAACATCAACATGAACAAGTCACAGACTCTCTCTCTCTCTCTCTCTCTCACAGTCTGTCACTGGTTAAACGCACCGTTTCGATTAAAACGCTGGTTACGTCGTCGTTTAAGCAGGCGCGTAGTTACTGGGACCCAGAGTGTGAAAACGTAATAATACTCTCTCTTTTTTTTTCGGATTATAAACGTAAAAACTATTTTAAATCAAATCGGAGCGTTTGGCAACCAACGGCTACGATTACACGTACCCAACGTCTATGTTTGACATCCCCCAACGGTCAAAAATCTCAAGAAATAGTTTGTTCCAAATCAAGATCAAAGAAGCATCTTTACACACCCAGACACACACTACTTAAATCCAAAGCAAAGAATCAAGAATACCCATTAATCTCTCATACCCAGTAAGCCAAAATGAGTGTTCTTGAATACCCAGATGCGATTAACGCGCCGGAGCTTCAGGTCTGGAACAACGCCGCCTTCGACGACAACGACGCCTCCGGATTCTCAGCCGTGAAACCCTCCTGGTCCTTCGAATCCGACTGCAGCAAGGAGAATCTGAGCCCGGTTCCCAAGACCCCGCTTTTCGCGGCGGCGGATTCTTCGGTGCCGTTCAAGCCGCTCAACGGAAACTCACGGCGGTTATCGGTGGCGCCGAAGAAGACGGGGTTCGAGGTCGAAGGCCGAGACTTGGGGAAGATCGATTCGGAGATTGAGGAAATCGAGAAGGAGATAAGGCTATTGAATTCGAGGCTGGAGTTGCTGAGACTCGAGAAGGCCCACACGGCGGTTTTGGCGGCGGAGAAGCGCGGCAGAGTGGTGGCGGCCAAGTTCATGGAGCCGGTGACGAAGCAGAGTGTGAGGAACTCCGATGGGTTGAGAAAGATTGAGGAGTCTTTGAATTTGAGCGCCAGGCCGAAGGTGAATCGGAGAGGGATGAGTCTTGGGCCGTCGGAGATTATCGCCGGAGCGGGATTCCGGCGGCCGAGTAAGCTTGAGATAACGCCAGGTCAGAAAATTCAGGACCGGCGGAAGTCTTGCTTCTGGAAGCTTCAGGACATTGATGAGCTGAGGGTGACTAAAGAGAGGGGGAAGAGCATGAGTGTGAGTCCGAAATCGAGGAAGACTGTGTCGAAAACCGGGGTTGCGAAACAGGCTGTGACTACAACTGGGGGGTCTAAGAGGCCGGTGAGGAAGGAAGAGAAGGTTCTTGCTTCAATTGAGCCCAAGAAGCTTTTTAAAGAAGGGGACAAGTCTGTGAATAATAAGAAGGCGGTTAAGGCTGGGAGGGTTGTGGCAAGCAGGTACAATCAGATTGGGAGTTGTTCGGTTACGGCGGATGGTAGGAAGAGGTCATTGCCGGATGATGATAAGGAAGATGGTAGCCGGTGTGAGAAGAAGCGCGTGTCATTGGTGGGCAAGCTGCGTGGCGTTGGGAGGGAGGGGTCAAGGAGCGTTGGACCGGAGACTAGGATGAAGAAGAGGTGGGAGATTCCTAGTGAGGTTGTGGTGTTTAAGGGTGTGGTGGAGGATGATGGTGTTGCTGAAATGGATGTGCTGCCCAAGATTAGGACTGTTCGATGTGTTAATGACACGCCGAGGGGGTCAGGGCCGGCCAAAAGGGTGGCGGAATTGGTGGGGATGAAGAAGTATTTTAGCAACAGGGATGACTTCTGCCAGGAGTTGAGTTTTGCTGAAGAGGAGGATGGTGAGGAAGAATGAGGGGGATCATGGAGGATTTGGTAAGTACCAAACCACACACCTCCCCCGCATTTTAATTGGTAATTTTGTATCTGAAATTATAGTATTGGGGGAGCCATAACTCTTGTTATGGAGTAAGTATGCTTAGCTCAGTTATCTGTTGGGTTTTGTACTGTGAAATGATGGAGAGGGCTTTTATTCTCTTGCTGTCTAGCAAGAATAAGATGTATTTCTTTCATTCTTCAATGAATATTAGTAATGGTCATGAGCATGAAACACTTAACTACTCGTCTATTGCAGATTAGTAATCGTCATAAGCATGAAACGCTTTAATTACTACAGCAAATCACTACTTCAATCAGGAGTTTGCAGTCTACATGTTTAACCCTTATTTGCTTAGAATGTTATCTAGGATGTTTGATCATAAAAAATAAAAAATAAAAATAATAAAAATAAAAACACTGAATCTAACGAGAATTTCTGAATTCTTCTAGTTCTGAGGTGCGACGGCCTTCCATGCTCTCATGTGGTGGTGGTTTGAGTCGAGCTTCAGCTGTTTTTAGTACTGTCAGCCTTGGGACGAATCTGTTTCTTTGCTTTCTAAGTCGTACTTTCCTACTTCACAAAATTTCCTCTTAAAACTGATAACATCCCAACTTGGTCACTTGGTGTGGCTGCGCCTCAAAAACCAAAACCTTCTCTCCTAAAACAAATGCCACTCCTCCCTGAACCCAGAGACAATGATATCTGCTTCCTCAAGGCGTTTCCGATCCCACAGAGCAGCCGAGCTACTCAACCCCCCTCTCTCTCCCGACCCGTTTCCGATTCGGATTCAGAAATGTCCACCTCTCTCAAACCCAAACAACTCTCCATCCTTCACCACCGCAACAACACCCATCAACAACACTCACCCCTCTTCCGAATCCCAACAACAAACACTCGTCACTCAAATCCTCTCCACCATTGAAAACGCCCCCACATCACTCCAATCTCTACACGACAAACACATCTTCCTACATCCCAAATCTCTCAACCAAGTTTTAATCTCCGCCGCTCAAAGAAACCACCTTTACCTCGTAACACAAATCTTCAAACTCGCAGTTGCTTCCAAGACACAACCCTTGAACTCAAACTGCTATCTCACTATCGCCAAAGCCTTTGCAAAAGCAGATGATTGTGTCACGGAGCTCCTCAACTTTACCGACCAAATATTGCAACTGACCCAACCGAGCATGACAGTGATAAACAGACTCCTCTTTGCATTTGGTCAATGCAAAGAGACTGAAACTGCAGTTTCGATCTTTACCCATGTTAAAGATCGAAACTTTTCACCGGACTTGTACACATACAACACTTTTTTCGAGATATTGGGCCGGGCGGGTCGTACAGATGAGATGCTGGGGCTGTTTGGGGAGATGATGGAAGCTGGGATTGACCCGGACTTGGTTTCTTACAATACAGTGATAAACCATGTGAGGAAGTTTGGGGAAGTTGATATGTGCTTGTTTTATTTCAAGGAAATGTGTGAAAATGGTGTGCAGCCTGATTTGCTTACTTACAGTGCTGTCATTGATGGGTTGGGAAGGTCAGGAAACATTGAGGAGTCGTTGAGGTTGTTTGTTGAGATGAAAGAGAGGCGGATTCGGCCTTCGCTGTATTTATATAGAGCAGTGATCAGTAATTTGAAGAAGATGGGGAAGGTGGAGATGGTGGCAGTGAGTTTGATGGAGGAGATGAATTCATGTGCTTCAAGTCTTGCTAGTCCTAGATGGAATAAACGCCAGTAGAAATGGTTAGTATATTTTGATTTGGAGTATTTTGTATGGTATTGTAGTTGTTGATATATTTTACTTGCTTTTTGTGTTCATCTTCAATATGATGCAATAGAATGCTTATGAAGACATTGTTTGAACAGTTTTACATTTCATATTGATAATTTGTTCTGTATGCAATAATTCATGACATATAGAAAACAAGCTTGAACCAAGTCTAAAGTTTTACAAAAAGAATGATCCATTTCAACTTCATTACAAGTTTGAAACTGTTAATAAGATCCTGCATTGCTCTTCCTACATTGAAAGACAAACTGATGGAAACATGGTTCTGGTCGATTTCCCATTATCTCAAATGTGACTTGAGTCCCTCCCAAATATAAATCGCCTTCCCCAATCAGATACCACCAAGATACTTGTGCACCAACTCACTAGCTTGCTGCGAATATAATGAGACAAAATATTCAGGGGATCAGGATATGGTTAGAACCAAATCTAAGCAAGTGAAACCAAATTAGGTTTATGAATTTTACCTAACATATACTGAGTACCAAAGCCACTGTGTGCTATAACCAATTGAAACCCAGTCTCCTGGAAGTTGAGCCGCAGTTTGTTCTCCTCCGAGAGGAGCAAACATCCCAAAATGCTTATACCTTGAGTTGTATCATAGAAACCGTGAAAACAATATAACACCATAGAGGTAAGATTTGAGAATGCTTTTACATGCAGATACAGCAAAGCATGTAACAAGTGAACATGTATAGAGCATACTGCAGACATGTAGCTATATCCAGAATTATGGATTGATATCTGTTTGCACATGCTGGAAAGTATACTTTACTAGAGGGGTACCTGAAGGGATGAAAACGGTGGCGTCCCTCACCCCTAAACCTTAAGGGACCTTCAGGATACTTCTCACATTCCTCTATACGGTTGAAACAGTTGGCGAGGTAGGCACCTTGTTGAGCAGCTACCTAGAACATTCAAATTTTGGAAATCAAAAACTTAAAGATATATATAGGATATGTGATGTAGAAGTTGAAGATAAATATAGCAGTTCACCTGGGCTGTTGCGGGAAGGTTTTTCATCTGAGAATCTGCTTGAGAAAGAGCTGATTTAAAGGTCTCAATATCTACTTCAGTACCAGAATACTTTCCAGAACTATTTTTCAGTAAATCATGTATACTTGACATCTGTTTACTCTTCAAATGAAGCTCCAATTGGGGATACCTCTCCATAACGTCGTCTATAACTCCATGAAACTCTTTAAGACTTAATGTACCGGAGTTGCCTGTGTCTGCCTTACTAATTATATGTGAAATATCTTCCTGACATTACATTTGCAACAATTAAGGTTAGAGCTGAATATAAACTACACAACGAATGAATGATGATTCAATAGGTACTTAAAATACACTTTCAGTAGTTAAATACCATGATCCTGCGTTGGTTTACCGTTGCACAATCACCTAGAGCAAATACACCATCACATCCCTCCACCCTCAGCCATTCATCAGTAGCCAAAACACGTCTGTTACCCTGTGCTCAAACAAATGAGCAGTGATTTGTTTCAGTATCAAATCCAAATTAAGTCATCGTGAATGGAAATAAAGCACAAATTAGCAACAAACCTGACCAATCTTCTTCATAAATTCAATTATCTCAGGGCGTGCACCGATACCAGTTGCCCAGAGACACATCCCATACGGTGTAGATGAAACCTGCCCAGTCGCTCTTTCTTTAGTGGAGATTTCCTTGGCAGTTACTTTTACAACCTGGGAACCTGTTTTTACTTCAATACCATCTCTGGAGAATTTTTCTTCAGCAAATTTTGTAATTCTTGTATCGAACCTGTAAGACCAAACCAAACACAAAATACAATACCTGACTAATATCTGCACTGAAATTACCATAAATTACAGAAATGTATATGCCTTACTCACATGTTCAAAATATGATCACCTGCTTCGAGTAAACTAATAGATACACCATCTTTAACAGAAGGGTACAACTTGGCTAAATCCACATTTACAAAGTCATGAAGCTCCGCAGCAAACTCCACTCCTGCTGGACCGCCACCAACAACTACAAAGTGCAAAATTTTCTTCCGTTCGTCTTCACTTATGCATGGAAGACTTGCCCTTTCAAAGCAGTCAATCACAGATTGACGAATCCTCAGAGCATCTTCTACTCCCTGCCAATTAAAACCAAGCAGCTCATTGTTCTTCACCTTGTGATATCTTAGTTTGTGGAGTCATTTTAAAATAAGTTAAATTCTATAGTAAAAGAAGTATGAATTTATACCTTCAGGAAATGAGCGTTCTCTTCAACACCAGGAGTGTTAAATGTGTTAGCTTTCGCTCCCATGGCGATATCAGATAGTCATAATCTACACTAAATTCATTTTTCCCACATGAATTGTTGTCTTCGGTTGTCCGACAGTAAACTTTCTTATTCTGTGGATCTATTTTGTAACATGCTGCTTCCCTGAACTCAATATTTAGGCCTTTCTGCATCCCATATCAGATAAAGGAAAGAGTTGTCATCTAACTCGTATCAACATCTCTAGTCAATCAAATTACATGATGCGTTTTTATACAGTTTTAGAGAAGAAAAAAAAACTGCAGAACTAGACAAATTATGGAAACATGTTGCAATATTTTCCAACTCATGATGTTTATTTGTACAGATGAGCAGGGGAAGTATTCACATAATGATGCAATACATAGGCTGCGAAATGTAGTAAGATAAGGTTTTACTTCCAATGATACTGCAAGGAAATGCGATCTTGCCAATTTCGTTCTCTGTCCACAAAATTGTTTACTTTATAAGGTGTATTCTTTTATTTTATTTTTTTGAATATATAAATTGTATATTTCACAACTACACCATTTTGTGAATTGAAAAAGCAGAGGCAAGTAGTCAAAGTCTATATTGTTTATTGGTCAATAAACAGCCATCTCACGAACATATATTTATTCATATGTATGCAGGTAATAATACCTTCTTAGTGATGGAGCGAATTGGTTCGACAATGCTGCGTGCTTCGACAGAGCCACAAGTGATACTCGGCAGCAGAGGAGTGAACAAAAAATAATTATGGGGGGACACCACTTCAACATCATATGAGGAACTCTTCAAATTCTTCAAGAAACTGACGCCAGCCCAACCAGTACCAAGTACCAATACTTTCTTTTTCTTCAGTTCGCCTTCAGACAGAGCTGCTTCAGCATACACAGTTCTACTGTAGAATGGTCTGCCTTCATGAAATGCAGCCAGACTTCCTCCACTGCATAATATAGAAATGCAACTGTGGAAGTCAGCTGAGAAGAATTTGAGATACAGATATGTTGAGTTTCATCCATAAATATGCCAAACATGTTCATTATAAAGAGAGGATAAACTGCGGTGTAGAAAGTCTTAAGGAAACGTGAAAATAACATGTTCACAACCTACACAAAATCAGTAATTCTATAATGACTTCGTTTCTCTCCCCATTTGTCACTATGCACACACTGATTTTCTGATAGATTAGATCAATTATCAAGTTCTTAAGTACCTCATTAACATTGCAGAGCCATGTTTTACTGCACAATACTGAATCGATTTACCAGTTATGTCTCATACAGTCATACATAAAATCTAAACAGAAACATATTTCTTCAACTCTACAAACACCCCAATAACAACGAAGAATAAACGAAAAGATCATGCATATAACCCTTTAAAGCTTGTACTAAAAAAACAAATGAAAACTAAACAAATTTGATGCAGATTAGGGAGAGTTGAAAGAGTACCCGACTATAGCAACAACAAGAAGCTTAGATATGGAGGGGTATTGCTGAAAAAGCCTAGAGGCTCTCTCATAGAATGAAGTTCCCCTCATTATGAAACCTCTGTTAAACTTTTCAGTTCTTTCTTCTGAAAGAGAAGAAAGATAACGAACTTACTCATCAAGTCATAAGAGTCTTTTATATGCTTCTAGATTATGGACAGTTTCTGGTTTTGCTGGTACGTGAGTGGTGAGGGTGTATATTACCAAGTACCAGGGACCGAACCATAAGGGGTAACTGTCACGTTATTCTTCTGGGTCCGATGTTTGACTTGTCTAACCGGGAAAATAGGAATTACAGTGATATTTTCCAATATTATGGTGAAAACATATTAGTGAAGTAATAATTTAAGGCATGAATGAAGATATATCTCATTCTTTGTTCAGAACTTGTTCAAGAGTTGAAATTTAATCTCTATTTGACTTGGTTTCATAGAAAGGTATGAATGAAATTCTCAATCTTTGTCCAAATATGAATGAACTGACCAGAAGGAGAAAATTAAGGAATCTCCCATGAATCATTTTTTGCTCTTCAGCCTAGAGAAGTCTCTCGAACACAATACAAGAACGTATGTACAATGCATGTGCAAACACTGATGCAAATTTTGGCTGGAATTATGTTTCATCGTCAAATACGGCTTGAGTCTCTCCCGAAAATAAATCGTCTGGTCCAATCAGATACCACTAGGACCCTAGTTCGCCAGCTAACTTGCTTGCTGAGGAATCAAAAGGAAAAATATTGATCAGATTCAGTAATTGCAGACTTTAGTTCAAGGAGCAAATTAAGTAAATGAGGATCACCTCGCATATACAGAATACCAGAGCCATTGAGTGCTGTGGCCCATGGAAACCCAGTCCCCAGGCAGCTCTGCTGCTGTTTCCTCACCTCCCAACGGAGCAAATTGACCGAAATGCTTGTACCTAGTAATTCATAAGTTACGACAGGCCTATTAGCAATTAGGAAACCGAAGAGAGATAGAAAATGATGCAGAAGTACTTCACTAGACACTAGGTACCATTCTTCATTACACTTGGCCTGTGACCAATCTAAAAACCATGACTACTGCTCCTTCAGGCAAATGTAGGCCATGAACAAAAAACATTTTCTATGACTCTGCTTGGTAAAGCCATATAATAGATCCCAACAAGAATGGTTTCTAATCAGGTATTGCTACTACCTCAATAATTTTCAGCTAAATGCCAACAACTTTTGGCACCACTTAATAGTTTATTACAGGACTACTATTCGATCTGGTTTGACATGCCATATAGTTCTGGTGTACTTTGGCTGTCACTGATCTAATGTTGTTATGACGTATAAGACTGAGTTATATAATGCCTTCTTTTTTTCGTTTCTTTTCTTTTCTAGAGAATTTATGTAATGCTTTCTCAACAGTGTTATTAACACAAAATTGAAATGTACTGCATACCTGAATGGAAGAAAGTGATGTTGTCCAGAACCTTTGAAATGTCGAGGACCTTCAGGATTCGCTTCGCACTGCTGTCTCCGGTTAAAGCAATCAGAAAGATATGTTCCCTGCTGAGCAGCAACCTAAGTACAAAAGGTTGGACATACATCATATTATCATCCACATCAACTCGTAACCAAACCAAAGACAACTATTTGCTCCAATTAGGTTGAAGACATACCTGTGCTGTTGCAGGCAGACTCTTTCTCTGTGAATCCACTAGAGAGAGGGCTAATTTAAATTCTTCAATATTCACTTCCTTCCTATCATTCCCCTCGGAATCTTTCAATAGATCTGTCACATCCTGCATATGCTTGCTTCTTAAGTAATGTTCCACTTGGGGATACCTAACAATAATGTCGTCAACTACATCTCGAAATTCAGCAACTGTCAAGGTACCAGAGTTGTCTTTGTCTGCAGCTGCAAATATGGCCAAGATATCCTCCTACACATGATAAGATAATAATTAGTAAAAGAAGTATTACAATACTTTGTGTACTATAGATATGGTCGACCCGTCCAACTCTAAACCGTGCCCCATTAAGAAACTAACAAACAGTTCAAAAGACCATCTTTGCTTAATATTACAAGGAAAGACCATATATATGAGAAAACATTAGAAGTCAAATATGATATATACATATTGACAGGTAAAGGCTTTTCATACCATGATTTTACGTTGATTGATTGTAGCACAATCACCAATGGCATAAACATCATCACATCCCTTTACACGTAACCATTCATCAGTTACTAGAACACGTCTATTAGCCTGCACGTGGAGCAGAACAAAAATTATGACACCAAGCTGGCAATTCTACCTGCCTTAAGAATGTGGATTCAATCAGTCCACATAGATGGTGAAAGAATAAGACGTTTGGTGTGTGTCAAGACCAATTGATTGGATTGTACAATCTGGATTCAGTCTTCGTCTGTTCATAAAAATTGGGAACAAACCTGTCCAACTTGTTCCATAAAGTCTCTCACAACTGGACGAGTCCCAACACCAGTAGACCACACCACCATTCCATGTGGAACAGAGCAGACCTCTCCCTTTGATTTCACCTTCACTTTGATTTCCTTATCTGAAACACTGACAACCCGGCATCCGGTTTGAACATCAATACCATCTCTTTGAAACTTCGTCTCAGCGAAATTGCTAATTCTTTCATCAAACCTACAATAAGAAAAAATATTTAATGAGTCTGTTGAGTGAAGAGATTATAAACGTTCCAAACTGGCAATAAGATAGGTGAAGTCCGAGATAAAGAGGTGTTATCTACATCTCATGCTAAAGTATTCAACACGAAATTACACGAAATTGCTGAAGCCGCACAGCAGTAAAGTATGGAATTATATTCCATATTCCAACTCTTGCTGTCAAACCTTTCAAAAAACTAAAAATACGAGCGTATGCTTCTTACATGTTCAAGATATGATCTCCTGATTGGATTAATGATATTTTCACAAGATCCTTCACCATGGGATACAACTTGACTAAATCTTCTTGGAAATAATCGTGCAGCTCTGCAGCAAATTCAACACCAGTAGGACCCCCTCCAACAATTACAAAATGGAGATTCCTCCTCCTCTCCTCTTCACTGAGACCTGGAAGTACAGCAGTTTCAAAGCAATCTATAACACTGGTACGAATTTTCTGAGCATCTTCTACTTCCTGCATGTAGAGGGTTCCGATATGAGTCTTGTCAGACTAGAACCTCCAGAAAGAAGACTAAGAGCAACTTGACAAGCTTCAAAATATAAGATCCCAATCGAGAAATTGAAACAAAGTAGGAAGGTGTCGACAAGATTAAATGCTGCATAAGTCAACTAGAACAAAATGAATTGATTCTTCATAGTACCTTCAGAAAGTGACAGTTCTCCTTTACCCCAGGGGTGTTAAATGTGTTTACTTGTGCTCCCATAGCTACGACCAAGTAGTCATATTCCAGTGAAAATTCAGGAGTTCCGATCAATGGGTTATCAGTATTAGCCCGGAGGTGAACATTCTTATTAGCAGCATCAATCTTGACACATTCTGCTTCATAATATTTGATTTCTCCACTTCTCTGCCATGATATGAAAGCAATAAGTAGATATTTTTCTATTTCTTGAAGGAAAAGCGCAGAGCAATCAAAATGTGAAAGTAACAATGGATATAATGTCATTAAAGCAGCATCTCTACTATACCAAAAGAAATCTAGAATAGTCACTTACCTTCTTTATAATATTACGCACTGGTTCTACTATGCTTCGTGCTTCAACCGTTCCACATGTAACACTAGGTAACAAAGGGGTAAATGCAAAATAGTTTCTGGGTGAAACAACCTGAATATCATAACGTGAAGCATCTGAATGCTTAAGGAAACTAGTACCAGCCCATCCTGTCCCAAGAACCACCACTTTCTTTTTCCTAACCTCATTCTGATTAAAATCAGTAGGAGGAGAGCTAACATCTGACTGTGATTCTGCATACGCCACAACACCTCCACCACTGCACTAATCCAAAAAAAGGCAAAAGTTCATATGTGTTACACAACTGGTATATTCCACTAAAAAGAGTAAAAGACTAATGTAGGCGCATATAATCAACAACTAGAAACAGGGTCATTCAGGTACAGATTTTAACACTGGATCCTGTAAATAGTAATTCGGACAATCAGACAACTGCCCGAGCTAGAATCTGTTTGAAAGACATCAGTTTGAGGTAACTGCTAAATTCTGGCAAAGCAAAAAAAAAAAAAAACTAATGTACCACTCTTGCACATTAACTACTGTTTCGAATCATTATCATGGTAATGGATATCGATTGTTATATCCTCTTACAGCGCTAGATCACATGACACGACCAAACTTGATAGATAATCTTAAAAATTGCAATCTTGGGGTTGACATTTTGATTGACTAAACCAAGCTCAAAACTCCAAGATTCAAAATATAAATTCTATCTCCACTAATATTCCAATCTCTCAGTAACCAATTTCCAAACAAAGGCCAGGCGCCTCGTACTTGAAGACAAAACCGAGATTTGGAGTTGAGGAATCATAAGTGAATCTCATGAAACAATAGAAAACTAGACAATCAAGTTATGTTTGTGTCTCGATCATATACTAGTCCCAGTTCAGGAATGTCTGGATCACATTATTGTTAAGAGCTCAAACAGATCAAAAGACAAACATGGTCGGCAAGAAATGATGAGATGAAGGAACCTGATAGCGGCGAGCAGCAGAAGCTTGGGAGCAACAGGGTGTTGGTTGAAAGCTCTTGAAGCTCTGATGAAGAAGGACGAGATGGTCATTTTGAAAGAGTTGACCAGAGTCGGAGGAGAAGAGAGGAAGAGAGTGAGTGAGAGAGTCCTCAAGCGAGTTGAGAATGAATTGAGATTAAACTCATTTAAGAGAGACAGAGCAGGAGACCTTCCTTCAACAGAGGAGAAGAATTACTACTACGGGTTCATGTAACACGTGGCAGCATGTTGTTGAGTAATTACTGGATGAGGCTAAAACAGGGGACCCTGTCCTGGTTTCAGCAGTGGACCTGTGGGCTGTGCTGGACACGTGGTAATTGTTGGTCCTATTTAATTAGTTTAATTATTTGGAGAACCTCCTAATCCCTTAATTAGAATCGTCAAAAGAGATTAGATCATGATTCATGATGATTAGTTTCGGAATAGTTTAACTAATAAGCATATGTTGGGGAAGATAATTTCATTTTTAGTACTTTGTGATTTTGTGTTAAAATACTAGAATATATCAAGTAATCGAAAATGTTTACAAGTATATAATCTGAAAATGCTCTTTTTGAGTTACAAAGAGAGGTAGATGTTTTAGATTTGTTTTTTGAGTTAGGAGAGACCATCTTCTAAGATGCAAAGACTTTTCTATGGAGGGGTTGGTGTTGGTTTTTCTCTGACTTTAAAAGTCATGTTGTCGTTGTTTTTTCTTTCAATATTAATATTTTAAAATCTATAGCTGTGGAGATTATGTCAATTATAAAATTTGTCTGCATTCAAAATTGTTGACACATTTAGTTAGAGGTTGACTCGTCACATGTCTAGACTACTTGCGCTCTACTATACTTGTTCTTTGAAGCTTAATTGTTTTAGTAACATTTTAATTATTACATTTTGATTTTTTTCATATTTTTCATGAAAAGAATAAAATTACAGATATATTGGCTAATCACAATACGTCAATAACTCAACTGATGTGGTGTAATGTGTCTCCTTTTATTCTATCACCACATGATAATAGTAATCTTATGAGTCTTCTCTAATTTCAGTTGTCCTAAAAATACCACACTCACATTACACATTTATCATTTTACTAACATCTAATGAATAATGATAGTTTTCCGTGAATTTTCTATGGAAAGAGACATTAGCGGAGCCCAAACTACCAAACTACCAATACAAAGGGCCAGAGCAACAGCTCAAAAGAAAAACAAAGCGGGAGCCTTCGTCTATCCTACACTACGTAAAGAGAATGCAGAGAGCGAGCAGCTCAAAAATGGAGGAAACCCGTTGGGAAGAACGCATACGAGAGGCGGTGGCAGAAGCACGCGCTGCTTCGTTCGCTTCTCGGCGACCCCCAATCCCAGCAATAATTTGTGCTAATTTCCAGTTCTTGCATGTGCCTCTTGAATTGATATCTGAAACAACATTGACACCCAGCAATATAGCTTGAGCCACTGCCAGAATCGTGGATCTTGTTCAATATATTCAGTTTAGTGAGCAATATTCAGCTTTAATGTAATTTGCGATTCAATAGTCTGCAGCTTTTGCTCTGTGTTTCTCCCCATTTGCTCATTATGATAATGCAAGTCTTGAGAACAAGAATCGCAGCTCTTATTAAGACAAAGTGTTTGACTGTTATTTTGCAACTAGGCATTTGGATAGTTCTCGATCAAACTTCTGATAACATAATCAAACAAAGTACAATTGCGTTCACAAGGAAATACAAAACATACACTTGATTAACATATTTCTATTTCTCAATTTGCATCAGTCGGAGGGAGGAGGACGATGATATGGAGTGGGAATCAGAATCAGAATCAGATCTTGTTTTCTGTGGACTACAACAGCAAACTCCTCAGTCATGTCTAAGTCCTCATTCTTCATTCCATTGGGGAGTTTCCAATCAAAATGATACAACAACATTGCTAGTGGGAGCTCAACATTAGCCAGACCAAATAATATGCCAGGGCATAATCTCCTTCCAGCACCAAATGGGATGTAATCAAAGTTTGTTCCTTGGTAGTCAATAGAGATATCGAGGAATCTGTCTGGATTAAAGGTCTCCGGATCACTCCAGTAATTGGGATCTCTTCCGATTGCCCAAGCATTCACGATTACCTTTGTGTTGACAGGTATTTCATACCATCGATCTCACAACTCTCTCTACATTCTCTTGGGAGTAATAGGACAGCAGGAGGGTGTAACCTCAGTGTCTCTTGAATAACCAACTTTAAGTACTTCATCTCTCTAATGCCTGTTTCGCTTAACTGCTGTGTTCTGTTGAACACTTCCCTCACCTCATTCTGTGCCCTTTTCATGATTCTCGGATGTTTTATCATTTCCGACATAGTCCAATCAACAGCTGAGGCTGATGAGTCACTCCCAGCACTAAAAATATCCTGAAATTGATGTTTTTGTTAATTTATAAAAATATCCTGTTCGAATTGCTCAACAGCTGAGGCCATAAGCAATCCTCATACCTCCATCTTACTTTGTACAAGTCAATTGAGCAAAGCACAATGTGGGAGAAATGTGGACAAATAAAGTGAATTTGTTATGAGATGTGGACCACAATTAATTCAAGGAGAGAGCAGATGCACAAGCACATGAGCTACCGTAAAGTGATCATTCATGTAGTAAAGGACGCAAAACTTAGGTCAAGTTCAATGACCACTGAGAATATCACCACACGTTCCTATCCTGTAAAACTGAGAACTAAAAACCTTTTTAAAACTACACATTTTTTTTTCTTCAAAATAAACTATGTACAGGGCACGTTCTCAGGGGAAGATTAGTGTGGGTCACAGACACCAATTGTCTTCCTTAAGCTAGTGAACCTAAGGTTGTCAAGTGGTTTTGTGAACAAATCAGCCAATTATTTTTCAGCGGGAATAAAAGTTAATTCAAGCAAGTTATCTTCAACCAAGTTTCGGATGAAATGATATCTAATCTCTATATGCTTCGTCCTAGAATGCAGAACAAGATTCTTAGAGATATTGATAGCAGAAGTATTGTCACAGAATAAGGATAAAATCTCTTGTTGAAATCCGTAGTCCGTGAGCATGTGCTTCATCCACAAAAGTTGTGTGCAGCAGGTTCCAGCAGCAATGTACTCTGCCTGAGCTGTGGACAGGGACACACAGTTCTGCTTCTTGCTATGCCACGAAACAAGGTTGTTTCCTACAAAGAAAGCACCGCCGGAAGTACTTTTCTGGTTGTTAGCATCTCCTGCCCAGTCCGAATCCGAGTATCCTGCAACCTCACAGTTAGTATCGAAGGTGTAGCTAATCCCAATGTCAGTTGTACCTGCAATGTACTTGATAATGCGTTTGACCGCCTTCACATGTGATTCCTTGGGGTTGGCTTGATACCGAGCACAAACTCCTACACTATAGCATATGTCTGGTCTGCTAGCTGTCAAGTACAGCAAGCTACCAATCATGCTACGGTAGTTAGACTGATCAGCATCAATTCCATCAAGATCGACTGTGATCTTGCAGCTAGTTCCCATGGGATTTGGGACGGGAGAGGATGTTTCCATCCCAAACTTCTTCACGAGTTCCTTGACGTATTTGGATTGGGATATGAACAGGTCATCATTCTTTTGATCAACTTGCAAACCTAAGAAGTAGGTCAATTTCCCATAGTGGCTCATCTCAAACTCCTTAGACATAAGATCTGAAAATTCTTTAACCAAGTGATCGGAAGTCGAACCAAAAACAATATCATCCACATAGATTTGGGCAATAAACATATCTTTAGAGGTGATTTTTACGAACATAGTCTTATCAACAGAACCTCTAACATAACCATGCTCAAGAAGGTGTGTGGACAGTCTCTCATACCAAGCTCTAGGCGCCTGTTTGAAGCCATAAAGTGCCTTATCTAACTTGTAAACATGATCAGGATGGCTAGAGCTTTGAAAGCCTGGAGGTTGTGCAACATACACTTCCTCCTTGAGAATGTCATTCAAGAAGGCACTCTTCACATCCATTTGGTACAAGGTAAACTTCAAGTAACAAGCTATTGCCAAGAGCAACCTAACTGATTCCAACCTTGCAACCAGGGCAAAGGTCTAATCAAAATCAAGTCCCTCTATTTGTGAGTAACCCTGAATAACCAATCTAGCCTTGTTCATGGTTATCATACCTTTCTCATCCGACTTGTTCTTGAACACCCATTTGGTGCCAATTACGTTCTTGTTTTCGGGTCGTGGCACAAGGTGCCAAACCTTACTTCTCTCAAATTGATTCAATTCATCTTGCATGGCATTAATCCAATCAGTATCACACAAAGCTTCTTTCACATTCTTAGGTTCTATGGTGGACACAAAACCAAAGTGCATGACTCAATCTATGGTAGACTTATGCATTGCAAAAAAAACTTTTTAACACTGCATAACTGCTTACCACATGTTTTACCTTGCTGTGTGTGACAGTAGATTGTGAAACATCACCAATGATGTCAGAAGGAGAGTGGTCTTTTTGCACTTGTTGCTTTCCAATCTTGTGTGGAGGCTGGGTAGCTATGGTTTTATCCCTACGACTGTCTGCGGGACCGGTAACCTCATATCCATCCCCTTGTTCATTCTGATCCTCTCCATTTTTTGAGTCAGCCTCGTCAGCCAAAGAATCCTCCTTGCAGATAGCAGCATCTGCTTCTGGCTGCTTGGGATCAGTAGGTGTTGTTGGATTATCTTCAGATGTGCAACCGGTCAGGTGAGTACACCCAAGACCATCATCAATGGCAATGTTAATGGTTTCCATTAGCTTGCATGAGACTTTGTTGTAGACCCAGTATGCCCTGCTTTTGAGAGAGTAACCAAGAAAAACACCCTTATCACAACGTGCATCAAGTTTGGTCAGATATTCCCGGTCCTTGTAGATGAAGCAAGGACTTCCAAACACTTTCAGATGAGCCATATTTGGTTTCCTTTCCTTCCACATCTCATAGGGAGTCTCATCAGTTCCTGATCTGAAATAGCACGGTTAAGAGTATAACAAGCATTGCTCACAACTTCTGCCCAGAAGACGTGAGAGAGACCAGAGGCATTCAGCATCACCCTGGTCATTTCCACTAAAACTCGATTCTTCCTTTCAACAATCCCATTTTGTTGGGGAGTGATTGGAGAAGAGTATTCATGGTGCACACCAAACATATCACAATAATCATCAAATTTTGCGTTATCAAACTCAGTACCATGATCTGTTCTAATTCTAACAATGTGTTTACCTTCATGCATTTTCTCATTTGAAACCCTTTTGGCAAACTTAGCATACAAGTCAAAGGTATCAGACTTGTATGCAAGAAACATAACCCAAGTGAACCGAGAAAAATTATCAACAATAACAAGAGCATATTTCGCACCATTTAGGCTAAGAGTCTCAACCGGTCCTACCAAATCCATATGCAAGAGTTCTAGCACATTAGAGGTAGGTTGAGCATTAAGAGCAGAGTGTGGAGAGCGTGTAAGCTTACCAATTTTACATTCTCCACACATACCTGAAGCTTTCCCGGAAAGCTTAGGAAGACCTCTTGCTACTTCCTTGGTTGATAGTTTGATGATGTCCTGATAGTTCAAATGGCAAAGACGTCTATGCCAAAGATCAAGAGGCTTCTCCCCAATTTGTGCACGAAAGCATTGTTGAGGCTTGAACTCCTTTTGAGCCATGACACAATAGCAATTGTCCTTGGTCCGATCTCCTTGCATGATGCTCATCCCCATTCCATTTAGAACCAGACATTTGATCTTATCAAAGATGACATAGTCGTTCTCATCAACTACCTGACTAACACTCAGCAGGCATACTTCCAAATCTTTGACGAGTAGGACATTCTTTAGTTCCGGGAGACCTGGAGCCCTTACTGTCCATTTACCAATGATTTCTGAATTTGCTCCATCCCCGAATGTAACGCACCCAACTGGATAGACATCATCCCTTGATACGAACCACTTGGGATCGTCAGTCATGTGAGTCGAGCACCCACTGTCAACATACCAGGAATCGGATTTCCGGGCTGACAAGACAGTGAGTGCAACATTGCAATAACCTCTTGTTCTATGAGGAGTTTTTGGCTTTAGAACATTTCGGCTGAGAAAATACACTCTAGCAGCATTACCATCTGAGTCTGAATCATACTCATCCTCATCATTGTGATCTTCTACTTGAGCAGGCTGCTCCTAAGGCTTGGACTTGGTCTTCGGAGCCCAGACTTTCTTGCTAGAAGGATCCCTAGGGTTAGGGTTAACAAGAGACTGAACAATCCTCACAAGTTCCTTGAGAGAGTTCTCAATGGAATCCTTGAGAGAAGTAAAAAGCTCATTCTCCATATTCTGAGCAAAATTCAGCTTGTAGCAATATGATCGAATATGACCCATAATACCACAATGATGGCACTTTGGAACAAACTTGGTCTTGGTTTCTTTGGACTTGGAGACTTCCTCCTTGGAAGACTTCACCATCTTCTTTGTATTCTTCTTGCTTGGTTTTGAGTGATTAACGATCTCAAAATCTAGACCACTCTTATCATGACCAGGTTTTCCCATATTAACTATTTCTTTGAGCTTATCCGAACCAACGGAGAACTTCTTATATTCCTTCTTCCAATCTTCTAGCTGCAACTTCAAAGTGGCCTTCTCGGAGGAGAGGTTGTTGGTCAAGGCATCCTTAAGTCTCAGACTTTCTTCAAGAGACTCCTTCTCCTTTATCAAAACTGACTTATCGGCCTTCCACTTCTTCTTCTGGGACAGCAGCTTGTCTTGCAAATCCTTAACATGATTCCCACTCTTGGTAAGCTCGTTTGACAAGGTCTCAATCTTGTCAAGCATGGACTTAGATGCGATATGCAAATCAAAATATGCATTGTGAAGCTCCTCATCATGTTGAGCTTCGTCATCACCATCTATATCAGAGTTCGAAGCATTGGCGAGCTCAACCGATGCAATGAAGGCAACGGTCTCCTTCTCTTCCTCTTGGTCAGAGGAAGGTTCAGACTCACTGTCCGACCAAGTGGCCTTAAAAGCCTTTTGCTTCGTTCTGTTTGCACATTCAGCTGCCTTATGGCCAACACCACCACACTCGAAACACTTATCATTCTGAGGGAAGTTTCAGGGTTTGAAGGTAGATCTGGGATTTCTAGGGTTACTGGTTTCCCCTTGTCGAGGATATTTGGTATTGGTTTTAGCCCCCTTTTGGTTAAACTTAGGATTAAACCCTGAGTTCCTCTTCTCCCTAAGAATCCTCTCCAATTTTTTGGTTAAGAGAGCAAACTCTTCCACCGAACTATCACCTGACACAGACTCTTCCTCCACTTCCTCTTTAACCACTACCAGAAAAAAGCCCTTTACAGACGAAAAAAAAAAATGGCCGACGACATACTATTTTCGTCGGCTATTCCCAAGAATGGCCGACGATATTATCTTTCGTCGCTAAAAATAAAAAATCGTCGGCTATTCCACAATAATGGCCGACGATTTTTTCTTTCGTCCCTAAAAAATATTTTTCGTCGGCTATACCCGTAGAATGACCGACGAGTTAAAATTTTTGTCGCCTGTTCTCTTAAAGTATAGCCGACGAAAACTTTTGAAAGTTTGGCCGACGAAATTGGAATTTTCGTCGGCTATAAGTCTTTATATTTTCAGATCTGGACAGCAGCTGCTCATTTAAAAAAAAAACAAAAAAAAATAGGAGAAAGAGTGAAAAATCTGTGGGTATTGTTGAAATCCGTCCTCTCTTACATTGTGGAGCTATATATAGGTACGTATATGTGTATATATGTTGATTTTGAGTTTTAGTTGAGTTGATTTTGAGTTTTAGTGATTTTGATATAGTAAGTGATTTTTTGTTTTGTTGTTGTTTTAGTGTTAGAATGTATGTATATATGTTGATTTTGAGTTGTAGTTGAGTTGATTTTAAGTTAGAGTTTAATTATATGTTTTAATTTGATGTTATTTTAATTAGTGTTAATATATATATATATGTTAATTAATGGTTGTTAATAGTGTAATGAACTTAAATAATGGTTGTTAATTAATGGTATATATATATGAGTTGATGTTGATAATAATATATATTGTAATATATATGTGTTAATTAATTTCTTATTAATTAAAGTTATACATATATATTATTATCAGGCTATATATATATATGGATCGAGATAAGAGTTGGATTTCGCTTCCAAGGCATGACCGACGATACACTACAGGAGTTGTGGATTTTTTGCAGTTCGTCGAGGAAAATGCAAACGGGAATGAATACCATTATTGCCCGTGTAAGAAATGTAAGTGTCGCAGTGATATGCGTCGATTTTCGATTAGGACAGTATGGGAGCACCTAAAGAGTAATGGGTTTTGGCCGAAGTACAAACGTTGGATATATCACGGTGAGCCATCATTAGATGAATCGCATGATCATGGGCAGTTTTTTGAGGCGGGCAGTAGTAGTACATCCAACGATCCAACAATGGCATTCGTCAACGACGTGTTTCCTATTGAAAGCGGTGTACGTGGGGAACAATATATGCATGACCCGGTGCAGCCGTTCCCACAAGTTGTCAACACTGCTGCCTTTGACAAGTACAACAAACTTATTGCATTGCAACAGACCTCTGTGTCTTCAAGTTCTGAGAAGACAGTTCTTCAAAGTGTGATGGAGGTAATGAGAATTAAAGTCGAGACAAAATCGAGCATCAGGCAAGTGGATGAATATCTACAGTACACTTCTTCGTTGTTGGAGGAGGGTCATCGTAATCCTACCAATCACCGTAAGGTCCGAAGTATCCTCAAAGATCTAGGGCTTTCCTACATTAAGATCCATACATGTGCATTTGACTGCGTTCTCTTCTGGGGTAAAGATGCAGAAGGGAATGACCTTGCTAGCCTTGACGCATGTTCGATATGTCAGTCTGACCGATATAAGTTGACGGGAGTAGGCAATAGGAAACCTGTGAAAGTGCTTCGGTATTTTCCGTTGAGAGATAGGCTTGAGCAGTTGTACATGTCAGAAACCACCGCAAAAGCTATGAGATGGCACGGTGAGCGGGACGCGGGAGACGCAAATATCATGACACACATCTCTGACGGAGCGGCTTGGAAGCATATAAACAATGAGTTTCCTCATTTTGCGTCAGATGTCAGAAACGTCAGGCTCGGGCTCTCAACCGACGGGTTCAACCCTTTCGGCACCATGAGTCTTTCATACAGTATATGGCCGGTGATTTTGGTACCTTACAACCTTCCTCCGTGGATGTGCATGAAGAAGGAATATAATATGTTGACGTTGTTGATTCCGGAGCCTGGTTACCCAAGGAAATGTCTCGATGTGTATATGAGATCATTGATTGAAGAGCTTAAGGTATTGTGGGACGTTGGCCATCCCACTTTTGACAAGTACGAGAAGGAGACGTTCCAGATGCATGCCATGGTTATTGGTACCATCAGTGATTTTCCTGCTTATGGGATGTTGTCGGGCAGCGTTGTTAGGGGATACAAGGCTTGTCCAGAGTGCCTCAGCGATTATGGGAGCACCCCTCATTGCAACAAGATATGCAGAATGGGTCATCGTGTGTTCATTCCGGCAGATCACCACTGGCGTTACGAGTCCGCCGCATTTGATGGAACCGAAGAACACGGTGGTCCTCCCAGAAGATGGACGGGAAGAGAAATTTTAGCAGTGCTTAATGAGTACGATTTTGGGCCCTTCAGCAATCATTCCGATATTGTAGCGGAAATACCTGAAAGACCTGAGGAGTACAAATTCTGGACACATAAAAGCATATTGTGGGAACTCCCGTACTGGTGTGAGTTGCTGATCCGTCACTTCCTAAACGTTATGCACATAGAAAAAAAATGTTTCTGAAAGTGTGGTGGGCACAACGCTGAACTTGGAGGGGAAGACGAAAGACGGTCCTAAGGCTCGCACTGATCTGCAAAACATGAATATCAGAAAACAACTATGGTTGAAACAAGGGAAGAGAAAAATGCCTCAAGCTCCTTACACCGTCAAGCCTGAGCATAAATCCGAAATTTTCCATTGGATAAGTCGGGCCAAGTATCCTTCAGGCTTTGCTGGAAATATAGCCAAGTGTGTGAACAGACAATTCAACAATCTTTACGGGTTGAAAAGTCATGACAATCATATCCTGCTACAACGTCTCTTCCCTGTTTTCATTCGACGGTTCCTTCCCCGTCACGTTGTGGAGCCGTTAGTAGCGTTGGTAAGATTTTTCCAGAAGGTATGCACACGGGAAGTGAGAAAATCTGACCTCCAGGAAATGCAACAAGATATCGTTCATATCATATGTAAATTTGAGATGATATTTCCTCCAAAAATTTTCGACATCATGCCTCACCTCATGATCCATCTTCCTCGGCAGTTGTTGCTTACCGGTCCTGTGCACTTCACTTAGATGTATCCGATGGAAAGGTACGTATTTTACACCTTATGTTAATTTCCTCATCAATATATGTGATATAGTATTAATGTATTATCATAACACTTAAAAAACTTGATTTATAGGCAACTTGGACAATACGGTGATTTTGTCCAAAACAGATCCGCACCTGAAGGATGTATAGCTGAAGCATATATTGCGCACGAGTGCGTCACCTACATGAAGCTGTATTTAGGAGCGTTACAGGAAAGCATACCGGAAGATGTACCTTCACAGTTCAATCTTTCCATACTCTCCGACGATGTTGTACTCGGTGGAAACATGCTAGTTTCCTACAAGTTGAAAGATTATGAGGTAGCCATTGCACATTAGTGGGTACTAATCAACTGTCCAGAAGTTCAGTTTTGGAAGAACATGCATCTAAACTGTGATGGAGTAGCAGGTGATCTCGATTACCACAACCGGACATTCGCAGAGTATTTCGGCCGCTGGGTACGTAACTTTAACATTATTCTATACGTGTTTATATATTATTGTGTATAATTATTCATATTTATAGTTGATTCTGATGGTTGCATGGACCTTATTAAAAATGATAATCACCCAAATTGGTCGCACGAACTCAGACTTCTAGCGATGAGGCCGGTCTATTCAAAAGTTTATGTGACGTGCAAGGTGAATGGTGTGTTATTTCGATGTGAAGAGAGAGACCTCAGACTGAAAACACAAAATTCAGGGGTTATGGCACATGGTGGGGATGATGGAGTTGACTATTACGGTGTTCTCCATTCAGTTGTGGAACTGCATTATGGGGAAGGCATGAAAGTACATCTTTTCAAGTGTAGATGGTTTGACACACGGCCGCAGAGCATGAAAACCGATCAATACGGCATAACTTCTGTGAACACTAGTACATCATGGTATGAGGACGACCCGTTCGTTTTAGCCACATGGGTGAAACAAGTGTTTTATCTTGATGATCTCGCCAAGGGTGACCCGTGGAAAGTAGTCAACACTATCCACCATCGCAACATTTACCGGGCGTCTACACTTGGAGTGGCTGAAGAGAACGAGGAAGGGGGCACCGCGTATCAAGAGCCCAACTCAAACGGTATTCCTGACTCCTCTTTTATTCGCCTAGACACGCCGGTGCGAATTCGACGTGAAGAGCCACTGCTTGTTGATGTTGATCCAAATGAAGAAACTAACGAGGACTCTAGTGGTGAGGAACGACATAGATTACCCCTATCGAGCAATTCAGAAACCGAAGAAGACTCATCCGATGATTCCGATTACAATCCGACGGATTAAGTAATTTAGATGGTGTAATCATTTCATTTGTAATCCACTCATTTCTAATGAAAGGGCGTGGGGATGAGCCTCCCAGCTAGGCTGGGTTCCAAACCCCTTAAAAAAAATTTGAAATATGTTGACTACTGGGTTTCTGTTTTTTTTATGTTCAATTTTGGTTATATATGAACATGACATATGGGTACGAGAGGTGTAACACAACTGATTTTTTT